>JAAIXI010000232.1:1686789-2286789 GCA_013403645.1 Heliconius nattereri
AACATTATATAATAAAAAATACAATAGAACTATTTAGATTTCATAAAAATATATATATTAAATGAGAAGTTTTTAATAAACAAAATATTGTTTCATCGGCGCACCATTATTTGAAACATTATATAATAAAAAATACAATAGAACTATTAGATTTCATTAAAATATATATATTAAATGAGAAGTTTTCAATAAACAATATATTAGTCAACATAGCGACAAAGAGACAGGCACTGTGGCGTCGCTAGGTGATAAGTAATGCAAGAAAGAGACAGCAACACTGCACTGTGACGTAGTTCGTCGTTAGCAATTCGGGGAAGTGAGCGATAAGGCCGGGCGGGAGCTTAATGAGGGTGACTGATAAGAGAATCGACTAGTGGGATTTAATTAATCGAAAAGTTATCTTTGGAACGGTTAGAGATGCAGCTCTGGGACCCAGCGCAATCGATTCAAATGGGAGGCTAAGCCTTTCTTTTTTTTTAGTTACGACGCATCGACGAGTCAATTCGCGGGGTCTGGCACACTTCCGCAAGAAACGTTTTTGTTGGTTCTGGCGCAACAAATACATACTACTCAATATATAGTGAAAATTCACTACCTCCTCCACTTTATTTTAATTTAAAAAATAGATTCGCGAAAAATTTAGCTCGCTGGATAGATTTAAAACTTTAGACTTCAATGACTATTAGGTTCGGTGATTGCCTTCATTTCTCAGAGAAAGTATTGCGTTTATTGCTACGCAATGTGTCGAATTCGGGCCGAAAATGAACCACAGTGTATAACAAACATAAGGCCGAATATTAAATAAATATTTTCTTATATTAATAAAGACCTAGAAACTCTACTGCAGTACATGCTGTATATGCAGCGTTAATATCAAGGCAGAATAATGTTAATGATAACAAACTATGCAATATTTTAAGAGAGCTTTTATGTAAGCATGAAAGGTTTCAAGTAATATTTTCTCATAACTTTAATACCTGCAGTGTACGAGTACGTTATGAAGTTTTATATAACATTTCCTGCAAATACGAAAGAGAAATACGAAAGAAAAGAGTTTAACTTACAACAAACCGGTCAAGTGCGAGAGGGGTTCGCCCACCAATTCTAACCGTTTATTATTACCACCATTACGTAAAAGATAAAATAAAATCTTAATTTAACAAATATAACTAAAATAATTAAAGGTAGATAAATAACAGAGAAATGGCTGATCTGTATAAATTATAGCAATTAACTCGCTAGTTAGCTCATTTAACCTTTTTAACGTAAGTTACACGAGGCGTCCTCTAACATTTCATAATATAGAATAAATTATTATACCTACTAGCTAAGAAAAATTTCTTCTAGTTCATTGAATTTCTAAGAAAAGTAATTAAAACTTGTCACGTGACTTTCAAATATGGATTTTTGTAATTAAACTTGAACCTCAAAGATAACCTAAAAGTTAATAATTTTTTTGATTCTTTTAAATGAAGACTTAATAAGGAAATACATTCTTTAAAATATGAATGAGATTAATCAAAATGCATAGAAATTTTAGAGGAAAGTTATATTAACTAAAAAAGAAATGTCAAATAAATGTCATACAATTTTTTTTTAACTTTGCGCTGTACCTTGCACATACCAGGGTAGGCAGCGGGAACCAGGGAACCCAAAAACTAAGATATTTCCGTTTTCCATTTTCTATAAGGCGGATTTCATTCAAATCACAAAAACACAGAAGATTTACGTTTCACTTGCTTTGTTTTTTCAAACTAACGCAGTATAATTATTATAAAGCATTAAGCATCCAGCTTATTTCATTATATTATTTGCATAGTTAATTTTGTTAGCTTTACGCTGTACATTTAATATAGCAGGTTAAGTCCGCTTAATTAGTACTAAATTCTATCAGGCTATTATAGAAATTATAAATATCTAAATACATATTTTCATATATTCATATCAAAATTACTAATTGATATCATCGAGGCGCTGTGTCACAGCACCCGCCAAGAAATGCTACACAAGGCTTCCTAAAATTAAGTAAAATTAGAGGAGAACGAACTGTCCTAACATTATGTCTCCCTACAGGCTTAAGATAAAAAAGATTAAATAAAAAAGATTTACAGTAGATACGTAGATACAGATGGCATTACATGAAACAAACATTCCAATGTTCATTCCCCAGTTCCGGTTAGACAAGGCACGGCGTTGTGCCCCGCCGTTCAATATATGAATATATGTATATACGTTCTTCCTGCTGATCCAAGTAAATTTGGGCATGTCCCGCAGTGGAAATAAAATATACGATAATTTTTAGACAAACAATAGTTTTATTAATTATCTGAGGTATGCAACTAACATTGACGTGACCGATTTTGATTTTGACTTCCACGTATAAGTTTCTTCTAGTTATATAAATCAATTTTGAACGTGTTTAAATCTTATACGTAAATAAATCTTGTATTGTTTGTATTAAGTTAATTGTAAGGAGTTAATTGTATTGCTTAGAATGGATTTAGTACATTTTCTTAGTGGATCAGATAATTGATTTACCCAATTATTTACAGGTAATGGAGCTAGACGGCTCGCTTCATCGCCTTTAACTTATAAGTAGCTTTGTCTAAGTAAAATAATAATATACTTACATTTACATTGCTAACAATAATTCTGTTTTAAATAATTAAGCGTCATTGTAAACGCGAGGTTTTGGGTTCGATTCCCACACCGCTTAAATATATAGTGTTTCTCTTAACAGGAAAAAGTGCGGTGTTGAGTACCAGCACTCAACTCTATCACGAAACTTGGACGGAAATTAGTGAACATAATGACTGTCTTATTACATGAGGTTATGCCTACTTTGATATAAGCAGGATTTAGCGTGCCAGTTAAAAAAATGTTTACAATCATCTTTCAAAGCGTCACCAATGTCTGGGCGTAATTTCGAAATAATAACGCTTTAATTTCAATTACGAATTTACATAACAATATGGCAGAATGGCGTGACAACAAGAGGTAAATAGATTCTTTCACTTTCATTTTCGCTATCTTTCAATTGACAAAACTAAACGGCGCCAATTTAAACACATATATATTTTAAAAAACACACGTCATGTCCACAATATTCATCATAAAACATCGTTTTAGAATTGGAACCCTCTACATGAATATCGAGACTCTATTACATAGGTTTCTAATGCTTGTGGCAATTGCATATATTTCAGCAACATGAAAATTAACATTGAAAGTTATGAAATATTCGCAAATATATAAACGTAGCATTCACTCGTAACTTTACTAAAATATACAATATGAAATTGTTTAGAAGTTATAAGCGCAATTTCAATAAATTTCACTGTGTTAAAAAAGTTTACTTATATATGTATCGTAAATTTTATTTTCACTCATGTACCGTATTTATATGGATCGGCCTAGTGTTTTTCGTTATTTGAATTTTCACCTACTTTAAATAAATTTTTAATGACAGAGCACAACGCCGCGCTATTCCTTACTGGAACTGGAAAATGAAAATTATTCAAATGTACATTACAACGACGTCGTAGAGCAATTGGAAATATTGTTCCACATATCGCACATAGCAGAGTAGATAGCGGCAATCTGGGAACCTCCTATTAAGTCTCTCTCTGTACTGTACAAATTCTAGTGGCATTCTTTATAGAGTAGCAGAACTCAACGCCGCGCTTTATCTCATTACCAGAGCAAGGAGATTTGAAAGATAAAATATTTTATTTCCCGTAACAGAGAAGGGTTTTTACTTAATTAATAACTTTCTATATATTATGAGTAGTAGTATTTCGTCAGCTCAAGCTCGGTTGCACAGTATGAGTAATCCAATTTCATCGAACTCCCACGTTGTTACGGACGGGTAAATATGAAACATAAGCATACGTTGGAGGTGTGGCCATGAAATGTTACTTATATAGATAATTTGAAAAAAAAAGTGATGAACGGGGTGTCTTAATACTAGATTTTTAATAATTTGAATGAGTAAAATAAATATTTAATCTTCGCACGAAATTTTTGTTAGATCGATTCCCTTAGAAATATTACGAAGTGTTATACTAAAAGTAGGACTTTTATTATAATTGATTCCCATTTGACGATATCCCTCTAACTTTTTAATAAGACAATGTACACTACTGAAAACGTAATGTATCATATGAATGAAAATCATATAAAACTAAGCTCACTCCAGTAAACTCTAAAAGACTTGTAAATAAAATTAAATAAACAAATCCTTTAATGATTTTTTATGTCAAATAATTCTCTGTTTTTTTTCTTGTCCTCACTGGCTGCGGTAAGACGCACGCACAGCCGTAACCGCTATGCGTAGAACGTGAAATTTGGACCGATATTTAGTTTTGTAATCTGGACATCCACTAAGAAGGGATTTTGAAAAATTTTTACCCTAAAGGGGTAAAATAAGGGTTGAAAGTTTGTATGGAAAAATTTATAGAGCGGCATCGATTTTTATAAAATTGTAAATTCAGACTCTTAAAAATATTTAATTGAATAGGTGTTTCACAGTTTTTTTAGAATTTACCCCCTAAGGGTGTCAATAAGGGGTTGAAAGTTTGTATGAACAATCTTTAAATCGCAACCGATTTTTATAAAATTTGAAATTTAGACTCTTAAAAATATTTCATTGAATACATGTTTCGTAGTTTATTTTAGTTTATCCCCTAGGGGTGCAAATAAGGGGTTGAAAGTTAATATAAAAAANCACTGACTGAGGTAAGACGCACGCACAGCCGTAACCGCTGTGCGTAGAACGTGAAATTTGGAGAGATATTTAGTTTTGTAATCTGGACATCCACTAAGAAGGGATTTTGAAAAATTTTTACCCTAAAGGGGTGAAATAAGGGTTCAAAATTTGTATGGAAAAATTTATAGAACGGCATCGATTTTTATAAAATTGTAAATTCAGACTCTTAAAAATATTTAATTGAATAGGTGTTTCACAGGTGTTTTTAGAATTTACCCCCTAAGGGTGTCAATAAGGGGTTGAAAGTTTGTATGAAAAATCTTTAAATCGCAACCGATTTTTATAAAATTTGAAATTTAGACTCTTAAAAATATTTCATTGAATACATGTTTCGTAGTTTATTTTAGTTCATCCCCTAGGGGTGCAAATAAGCCAGCGAAGCTGCGCGCGTCCGCTAGTATATTTATTAAAGTAAAAAATAACTTTTAGCAGTTTTTTGGGCAGGTTGTCCCTCGACATAGGTCTCTTTCATCATCTTCCACTGTTCCAAGTTAACCTTTTCCATCTTTTTTGTAGATCTTCCTCCATATTTTTATTTAACGTAAACTTGTAAATAAAAACAATATTATAAAACATATTCAACCCAATAATCGCACTTCCCACTGCCACAATATCAGAGAGCTCAAATTGAAAGGTACCTCTTAGGTCAACAGGAGAGACGTCGGTATCCGAATATTGTTTCGATTCGGTCATATTTGTGTTTTAGCAGCTATCTCACTAGAAACGTCCCCTAAACTTAATTAAGTTCGAAAGACACCCGTCCTTAGCTGGTAGCCAGATCCAAATAGTATTGAAGTAAGAGACTAATAAACATTGTGGTTGTTGGGTCGATTCTCATTTGAGAAAATGTTTCTAATAAAATTGTTTATTCAAGATAGACAAATTAAAATTATGGCTACGCGTAAGACAGTAGCACAAGCATACGACTGTAAGCACAACAGGATGTGGGTTCGATTCCCACAAGGAAAAAATGATAATTTAATATTTTCATTGATCTAGTAACGAGGCAAAGCGTGGCGTTATGTTCTCAGTTCCGCCAATCAATACGAGATGTCTCCAAAATTCGGCGAAAAGTGGGGGACAGAACTATTATAATAGGAACTAGGCCCCCAGGTTCCCTCTGTCTACCCCGCTCGCGAAATACAGCGTGAAGCTATAAAAATATAAATGAAAAACCAAATAAACAAACATATTCCTATCTACTTTCGATTATTATATGTACCATTAAAATAGATTAACGTATGAGATCGATGTTAAGAGACGCGCTGACAAATGGGCTATCTGGTTGAGATAGGCTCTGAGATTTGCGATCTGTCACAAGAGGCAAATTGAGCGCTGGAAACCATTTCACGCCGCGCCCAGATCACGTTGGAGTGTCCACGTTGAAATACTTGTTTGTGACACTAGTTTTGTTCTATGACTTCGATTGGAATAAAAATAATATGTTGTTTTTTTTATATTTTTTTTTAAGAAAAGTTGAGATTAATTGGAGATAAGTTAGTTAGTTTTACTATTTTTATACTTTTGAGGATATGACGTTTGTTGCTTTAATATTAATTTTCATTAATATTGTTTTTACAAAACATATATATTTTTTTAACTTAGCGTCCTCTTGAAAACCTCTCTCTTGAAGCGCTCTAAAAAGTGTAACCTAAATTTTTGCTCTTCACTCCATTTGCAATTTTTATGAAACTACAGAGAGATTTGTGTTACGCTGTTTTCCAAACTTAGTATATCTTATTTATAATATATATATATTTTTCATACAAAATGAAATACCTACGCTCACGCAAGCTTAAAATTGACAACTATTGTAAGTTGTATTTACCTATTATTCTAAAATTGGTACGGAACCCTCGATTGATGGATCTGACTCACACTTGCCTATAAACCGACGCGTTGTGACGTTTGGAAATCTCCAAATCGTAGCGCTCAGGGACAAAAATAGACAGCACGGAAATTGAACGGACGTCGTAGAGCAAGTGACGAGCAGGTCAAGATAATCATTTTATAAAAATTGTTATATAAGTAAATATTTATTTTTTTCTATAATAGAGACAAAAATATTAATTTATTTATATTCATTTTGTATTTCCTCTATAAACTTAAGTTGGGCACATTTTTGTCCAACTTAATTGTCCATACAAGACCTTGGTAAGTAAAATGAGTGTGAATTCGTATCTATTATTTATCGACTACTAAACAACAAAAAGGGCTGCCTTGATGTCCCTCCTGATATTACTATACGGGTGATTGGACAAACGTATAGACAATACAATTACGTGCATTAGATATTGATTTCTAAGACCGTAGAATAAAGATGAGTTTTGAATGGAAACACTCATAGAAAATAGTCGTCCATTTTTCGTTCAAACTAATTTAGTTACGCCTTTGTGGTTTAAGTAGGTTCTGTTACACTTAATAAGAAACTCTTTGTACATACTCGTATATGTATAAAGAATTCATTTATTGCTAATAGTGGTGTGAATTAATAATTTAATTTTCTAGCTAGTTATCTATGATAGGTAATTAAGAATTAATTGAAACCTCATTTGACGAGTTTCGGAACTCAACGCTAAGCTTTGCTACTTAAGTGGAGAAATAAAAATAATTAATTTTAATTTCATAATTTGACTTGGAAACAAGAATTGTTAAATATTACTAAAGTTGCAGAGAATAAAGGATGAGTTTATGAATATTTAATTTTATTGTGTATATATGTATTGTGTGTATATATGATTTTATGAATATTTAATTTACTACGTGATTTGTCCCTGTAAAAGTCCATTAATATTTCACAAGTTGTTTTTACAATTTATTTTTCAAAATTCAATTTTAAGTAACAAGTTTCACAGAAAAATTGTCCGCTACGCTTAAGTTAAAAGCATTTTTGTGAAAATTTTTAAAATTAAAACAAGCTACGTTGCAGCTTGGAACATTGCCAACATAATTTTATCGGCTATATACTGCAGTAGAGGTAAATAAACGTCCTCCTTCTTTAAAAATAGTAAATATTTAGATATCTAAGTGCCAAACGTTATAAACGTTGACATTATCGAATATCATTTCACACCAATTTAGCATTGGTGCAATTGAGCAATGTTTCCAGTAATGCAGGTATAGACGCCCAGTGTCAGTGTCACTTCGTACCTTGTTTTTACAGTGTCTTGCTGTACCTAACAGGAAGAGCAGGGGAGGCGGAAGGGACTTAGTGATAAGAAAGCGTTTTTTCCATTTTCTTTAACATTCATAACATTTGAAAACGGGAAAAAATATTATCGCATTTCCTGTTTTATACGCGAATATCGTGAAACATAATGAAATCTTAATAAAACTGTTGTGCTTTCTAAGAAAACTGTACAAATCGTCATGCATTTATACAATTTTCTTAGAAGAATTTTCTGAGTTTACCATATATGAAAATTTTCATGGCAATGAATACCGATGAGCTAGATAAGGTTGAAACTATGGTTGTAAGAAGTAGTGCTTGCCAGGAATACTAAGTTATACTTACATTATAAAGTTAAATAGGTTTTACTTTTATTTTCTAAGTTACGGGATAGGTTTACGGTAGATGCATCATTAATTAATATATCTAAAATAGATACACAATAAATGAATAGTTTAAAACTTAAAAACACTCTACAGAACACATTAAAAGTTAAGCTTGACCTAATAAAAGAGTGTTAAAAGAGCTTTAAGTTGTTTGTATTTATATACATAAATATTCATAGACGTCAGTCGTGGTGCAGGGCACAAGCGTGCGGCTGTAAGCGCGACAGGTTGTGGGTTTCATTCTCACTCGAGGATATGAGCATTGAGTTCCACCACTCGCAATGTCGCTAGAATTCGGTTGAAAATGAGGTCTTAACACTACTTTCCCTTTGCCTACCTTGCTGTGTGCAGAATATAGCATAAACCTAAAAAAAATATATATTTGTATAAATATTAAAATTAATAGGTATATCTAATTATAAGATATCATTATTATTTATTCACAGTCACGCAATGTTGAATTTCTCAATTGAGAAGAAAACCAACGCAACTCCAGGCAATTTCCGCCTATTACCGTGACGTTCCCATCTACGCCAATCTCAAGATAATTTTTTTACCATAATTTCTTTTCAGTTATTTTTTTTACTTATTAGAGAATCCTCTTTCTCCACTATTAAAAATATTCACTAAAAACAATATAGGTACTGCAAAGAATATATAAATTATTTGTACGGCCTATTAACGTTTCCTAGTTTCAGCATTCACATTGACAAAATGTTCGCATTAAAGAATCGTCACCATGCTCTAGTTGCACTCGGTGTGCGGTAAATAATACCAAGGGGATTTAAAGATTTAAATGAAATTCATTCAATCATTTCTAATCTAAGAAAAAAACGAAACGAAATTGCGACCAACTCAAAGAATACTGAAAACGTGAGAGGTAAATGTGACATCTTTATAAAAAATGATCCGGAACGAAGTCTTATATTTTTAAATATCAATTAATTCATTATGCCACAAATGAATTCAAAGTCCTTTTCAAAGCGGCAAAACAAGCAGAAGTTACGCAATTCTTCCCGTTTTCCCGAAAGTGCAGAACGAATTGTCTTAATATTAATTTCTGTCTGCCTAACCTGCTATATTCGAGATTTTTTTCACCATCACGCTTTATCCCACACAGAGCAGAGTAGACAGTGGGAATCTGGGGACCTAGTGTTAACACACTAAGTTTCCATTAAAACTGTAGGCGATTTGCCTCGTTACCAGAGGGAGGAAATTAAAATATTAAATATTCCAATTTCCTCCAATGGGACTGTAACCCACAAGCTGTCACGCTTACAGTTGCATGCGCATTTCCCTGCACCACGACTGGCCTATATTCTAGATATCGCGAGAAAAAGAAATTATTTCTAGTAGTTATATTCGTACAACGTTAAAATACTCAACTTTACTATCTCACATACTTGGCATACTAATATATTAATTTTACACATGATAACAATTTTAATGAAATTACTACAAAGCGAAAGCTTAGCTTAATGCTCTGAAACTCAGATTTCAGTACTGAAATAATAAGATCTAATATTATTATTCACATGCGTACTCTACTACTTAATCGTATGTGTATTATGTATGCGACCTTGAGACCGATTATATAAAGAAGGTAAATGACTCGCTAAGAATAATGTTTTGATATATTTAAATTAGAACTCATATTCATTTTTCTAGGAAAACTAATTAAATGCGATACATTAGTTCTTTCTATCTAGGCGTTGGCGTCAGGGGTCTCCTGACAGATCTTTGCACAAGAAAAGTATCTTTATTGGAAGAAAAGCAAAGTGATCTTTTCACACAAATGAGCAATATTAGAGTAAATACGATATGATAACAAATGTTTTTTTTTTAGCTTCACGCTGTTTCCTTTTCACAGGAGGGTAGGCAGAGGGAACCTGGGAACCTAGTCTTAAATAAGTCTTTTTCCATTAAGACACTACGTTCCCCACTTTCCGCCGAAATTCCGAGACATTGCATATTAAGTGGCGGTCAACGTCGCGTTTTTTTTGTTACCAGAGCTGGGGAATAAACATTTTAAATAATTCATTTTCCTAAGCGAGAACTGAACCCACAACCGTCGCGTTTACAGTCACACTGTCTTGCTACAACAGCCTCAAAATGTCAATTTTTGAAAAGGAAAAAAGTTTATATAGAAACTATTCTATGTAGGACAAATAAATATCTAGTTACTTAATATACAAATGTATGCAATTAGAATAGAACATACAAATCCCATATTTTACCGTAAGTACACTATATTTCAGACTTAATTACCTGCGAACTCTAATTTACATATAAACACTACAAACATTCGTTCATGGTTGGCCTATTGGCTCTGTTAGGTTTACAATACTGGCATTTTTTTATCAGATTTACTCTTTATCGCGAGTGATCTGGTCAAAGAGAACTTAGTGCTTATATATTTATTTTTACGTTGTATCCCACACATAGCAGGGTAATCAGAGGGAAACTGGGAACCTAATGTTAAGAACCCCGTTCCTCATTAATACACTTCTGTTCCACATTTTCCGCCTAATTCTTAGGCGTTACGTGTTTAGTGACTCTTAACCAGAGCAGAGCAGAGAGAGAGAAATGAAAATATTTAATATTTGATTCTAACGAGTAGAAATCGAACCCACACCGATCACGTTTTCAGTTGCTGGACTGTGGGGTAAAATTTGTAATTGATTCCAAATTATTTTCATTTCCTCGCTCTAGCTCTATCTCTCACTAATGAAAGAAAGCGCAGCAAATAGTGCAGAAAGAAATAAATATAAAAAAAACTAAAATATTAGTAAATAATTATAAATAATAAAATGACGTCCTCTAATAGAAAAATATGATTAGTTCAAACCAATTGGCATACAAAGTTTCAGCTAGACGCAATCTGACCTTCATCCAAAGTATATACTCTTCGAATACTGGAAACTGAGATTGACTTTTCTTTAATACGCGTTACACAAGTATTTTCAACTGAACAAACAGGTACTGAAAATATTTGCCAAGATGAATTTTATAAATAGCATAGTATGGCGCGTGTAGAAAATTGTATTTGGAATATTCCTTTAGAGCTTTAGGTCTTTATGAAAATATGTAATAGTTGCAAATGTAGGATTTTTTTTCGCTTTACGATAGGCTGAGCATTTGCCCAGTATGTGTGCCTATCTTAAGACAAATCCATATAGATATATCTCCGAACCAGAAAAACAATGAAGTGACTTCTCTTTTTCTAACATGCTTTTATTAGATCGAACTGTAACTATGTAATAAACACCAAGAATCTGGTTTACACGCACTTCTAATTATATTTAAATTAGATGACAATTCAATATTATGGTACGATAGCTGGTCTGATGATAGAATTGGAAGATGTTTGGTGGATCCTTGAACTGTTTTTTATTGATGTAGGTATTATTACAGTTGCTTCCCAATGTGTATATTATAACATTCTCTTTGTCCGACAAAATATACATTGTCATAGCAAAAATAGCGACAGTCATACGATAGGAACGAGAAATAAAGATAAGCTTGTTACACCAAGTTTTCGCCTCCAAAAAGTTAGTGAATCCTTTATGAGTCTGAGTATACGTGATTGTCTATTTGAATAAAGAATATTTTGAATTTGAATTTGAATTAGTAGTTAAGTGTAATGTGTACTCATTAATTTCGTCTTATTAATGTGTTTGATTGAAAATAGCTAGTTTTTAATTTTTATAACTATTTATTTTACTCTAAGCAACATTACATTTATATGAGTATATACATTTATCATATTTTTTCTCGACATATTTTTTCAAAAGACATCGTTAGGCTTAGAAACTGTAATTTACGAGTATATCATGCATATGTTCGTAGATGAATACGGCAGTCATAATCAAACACTTTTGTTAAGCAACGAATTATATTAAGAGTGAACCTTCATTCCAGATACATTAAGAAAATTGAAAAAAAGCTACTGTAAGAAAAGTATTATAATTTGCATATTCTACATTTGCATTTCTATAATAATTAATTAGAAAGCAAGTTTTAATTTAACGAAAGCAGGGAGATAGAAATTAATAAAACAATATGTTATTTGCAGAGAAATTCTAGAGATTATCACATAAAAATCGGACAAGAGCGAATCGGACTAGCACACTGAGGGCTCCTTACCAATTCTGAATTGTAGGTCAAAGGGAAAAATAAATTTATAAAAAATGCTTGCGAATATTATCGTATTTAAAATTTTGGTCAACATATTGTAAATATAAGATGCTAAAAGTGCAAAAAGAAAACTATCATTATTATTTAAACGTTATTTATATTTTTTTAGCTTCACATTGTTTCCCACGGTTCTATGCCAACTCGAGGAGAAATGCCTAATCATTTCCTCGACTTGGAGAAAATGAATAGGTGTATTTAATATTTTATTTTTTAGAGTGGGACTTGAACCCACAACCCATTGCATTCACAGTCGAACATTTGTGCCCCCTGCGCCCCGACTGACTTCTGTATATATTTTAGTGTAAAAAAATATACAAAATTTTAGACGAAACAGCGTTTGTGATTATATATTTATAAAAACTATTTAGAAAAGCTATATAACATATCGAAACGTACTTACTTGCGAACACTGTTTAAAAATTCATTTGCTGTTTCCTCTGTAAGAACGTTCGTCTTAAACTTTTACTAGCGATACGAGTCCGTGGACGTTAAAAACTTTTTAGTACTATCTTATGTTATTTACAGCTTTTGTTCGTAGTCTTGTCTGTTGCACAATTTTCAGAAGTCAAAAATATTTGCTTTAACATAAACCAATAACAATTGATTTATAACTTTTGCTAGTTAGCGTGCAGCTGAGTGTTAAGACACTCCGGTAACCATTTTCCGCCGAGTTATAAAGATATTGCATGTTGAGTGGCAGAACGAACGCCGCGTTTGATAGTTACCAGAGGAAATAAACGAGGAGAATGAATATATTAAATATATTAAACATTTCATTTCCTCGAGTGGGAATGGAACTCACAGCCTGTCGCATTTACATTCACACGCTTGTATTCCGTTCTACGACTGGCCTCGACTTTCATAACGTATACATACATATTTTAAACAATTTAGTAATTAGTAATGTACCAGTCATATATTTGTGGACGAAAACGCTCCCGTCCATCAGCTTTTGAGATTAATGACGATGTCCTACAACATTAATCAATCAATAAATTGTCACCCCAAATTATCCCTACCCCTGACAACTCATTTGTCAAGTTAGAATTAAAAACATTATTAGTTATTTCTATATTTTGTGTTGCCATAGTAATGTACGAGTATTATATGATATTTTATAGATAAGATTATTTTTTTATTGTTAGTAATGATATTTTATAGATAAGAGTATTTTTTTATTGTTAGTAAACTTTTACAGTATTATTGAATGTGTTTGATTTTTTATGGTTTTTACACATTTTTAATTTTATAATTAAAACCTGACATTTCGAACAATAAATATTTTAAGTAATATCAATTTGTCCTTTATTTTTACGTGCTTTCTATATTTGAACAGACTAAAAGAACCTACAAGAAAACCAATCTATGAAAATGAAATCTCTATCCATTCTACTATAGGTACTTTACCTAACCACCGATGAAACCTTTACATTATAGTTATATAAAAGATACTCTTTATGTAAGCCACATCTCTATGCCTAAACTTTGACAGCTTGTATAGTGGCTCACATCAACACGATTATCGTGATACCTTTATCCTTTCTTTATAAATAGACTATCAAACAAAAAAACCCAAAAAGGTTTCTCAATTCAGGAGTTCCTGAAATTAGCACTATTGATTAAACAAACTCTGCTGCTTTATACACTCTCACTCTATCCCTATCCTCGAATAGCACGGTAGGAAGAAGGAATTGTTAAATACTGCTACAGGTGTTAAAACTCCCTCTGCGCTATATTTTCGTGACTTCATGTGTAATAGCGGAACTAAACACCGCTGTTTGTCTTGTAACCCTTGTAAACATTCTTGCTCTCGAGTGAAATCGAACCCTCAACCGTACCTTACAGGCTGTGCCACGATGTCACAAGGGTGTTAAATATAAACAATTGATATTCTACTAACTTTAATCACATTGCATACGTTACTAGTACAAATAATTCAAAACTACCCACATATGTATGTGAGAATACCGGATATAATTTCAAAACCTAATCTATAACCGCTTAATATTGTTGAGCTCTACAATGTAACTCAATTTTCATTGTAGCGAAATAGAATGTGGAAATAAGATTTTCAGGAACTATTTTCCGCCTAATGGTGCAAGAGAAATACGATTTTGCAATAGTTGCAGCGAGCTTTTGCGATTGCATGGTATCATCGGTTTTTGTTGTAATGTAAAATCTTTTAAAATTTCGTACTTCTGGGTTTTAGAGGGAAAATTATGTATTTGTTTTAATAATCAACACGGTGCACACTAATAAATTTAAGAAAGGTAAAAAAAATAATCTAATCTAAAAATGTTTATACACAAAACAAATGTAAACAACAATTGCTAAAAAGAAACGTTTTATAATTAAAAATAATAAGTAGTTAAAAACGGAGAAATTTTATAGTTCAACAGTTTAAATTCTCTCCTTACTCTCCTAACTACATAATAAATAATGTCGATATTTAGAATTTAAAGTTTTGGAATTTTCCATAGAAAGTAAAATTGGTATTTTTTTAGCTTTAATCGCTAACGTGGTAGCCAGATCGGACGGAACATAAAACGCTACGGAATTTTTCACATTTTTTTATCTACGTTGCTTTCTCTTTATTTTAAAAACATGACATAAAGCACCACAACTTCTGCATGAATAAGCCGATTTAAGTTTAGTTTTCTAGTTTGATACTAGCATTTTAAGAACTATAAACACTTTGCCAAGAGGAGTACTTGGAGGAGGTTATTTTTCAGGGTTTTTTTGATTGGCTTTACCCATTTTTCCTCTATGCTTTGCTTATATTATGAACCAAGTTCAAGAATCAAATTATATTACTAAAAAAATTATCCAAATCTTTATTTCAATATTTATTGTATGAAAGTGACAAAATCAACTCATCCATCCTCACAAATTATCAAATTAATCAATATTACAAAGACCATGAAGCTAAAAACATAACCTTCGAATTACAAGGGCCCAAATGAGTAGAATTTTCCTCTTATTTTTTCATATTATATCTAAATAACCGGACGACCAACACACCACGCAGCGCCCTGGTAAGTGCGTCCATTTACCTCATAACTTGTGTAAAAATATCACACTAAACGTTTCGCTCCCCTTTGATTGCGCCGTAAAAAGTTATTGATTGTTGTTTATGAAATTACACATTTTAGGAAATATATATTTTTTAAATATCTATTTTTCGTCGTTGAGGCTATTGTGGTACAGTGGTACAGCGTCTGACTGTGGTCACGACGGTTATAGTTTCGATTTCCGCATCACGGAAAAAAATGTTTGATTTTTTTCACAAGTAACAAGACTCTGTGTAGCGTTGAATAAATACGAAACTTAATACGCAAAATGTCTTAAAAATTGGATGGAATGTGGGTAACGGAGTGTCTTAATACTAGGTTGCCTCTGCCTACCCGGCTATGAGCGGGATATAAATATTTTGGCTCTTTTGGAATAACTAAAAAAAACACGTAAAAAAATAATAATAAAAGCTCGTCGTATAATACTTCTACCAAATGGCATTTCGTCATTAGTCAGGTTTAATCATTACAGCGAGCAGTAATGCTAAGTTCTTTTGTAGCAAAAACCTTTCAATCAGCGCGTTTGAAGTGAATCCGTCACACGAATGCGGTTTACGGGTCGACGGGTCTCTGAGCTGGTTCTAGACTGGAGAATTTATTATGTAAAGTTTTCTCATTTGTGAACTTAGATATTGTATTATATGTTGTATGTGTATACTATTAAATGTTAATATAAATTCTAGTTATAAATATGAAACATGTTTAGAAGAATATTCATAAAAAAAACATAAACGCTTAAGTATTTAGAAGAAAGTAAAAAAAAATATTTCATAGAACATTGCTTCGACCTAAATAACTTCGAACAAAACGTTATCAAATTTACAAGTTCGCTTAAAAAAATTCCATACAAGCGCTCGCTAACTTCTACAGTTTTAATAGTCTGAACTTGTTTAATTAATGTTGTAATAATGACTACTTTGGCCGGTACTTAAAGAATTTTTAATTAAATACATTGGAATAACTTAGCAAACTTAGTACATTTTTATAGCTTCCCGCTTAATTGCGCACTTAGCAGAGTAGGCAAAGGGCACCTGAAAACATAGTGCTAAGACACTCTATTGCCATTAAGACACTCGTTCCCTACTGGCCATATAAGATTTGAGTGTTGTCACCAAAGCGAAGTAATGAAAATATTAAATATTTTATTTCCTGAGTTTCTCCTTAGGAGGCACATTGTGCTTGGTAATTGGTTGAATTGCACCACTCAACACGCAGCTTTTAAGAATTCGGTGGAAAATGAGCAAAGGATTACGAAAGTGTCTCAATTATCAACGTAGCTTTCTTAATACTGAATTCGCAGGTTCCCTCTATGTACAGGATACAACGTGCAGTTAAAATATTGCTTAAATTAGAAACAATAAAAAAATATGAAAATAAAACAACAGCAATAATTAACGCATCTATAATGACAATAGCCTAAGCCAACTATAACGTTAAAATATAAAAATGTAAATTTTCTTTAAAAACATATTTGTTACTCAACGGCTATGTAAAATTATGCACTAAAATAAATAAAAAAAAATGTCAATTAACGTTCTAAACAGTCCTCAGCTTGCTTCACTTGTTGATACAATACTTCGCTATTACTTCTTTTTTCCTTCCTTTCTTTGTCTGAATGACCAAATTGATAACCTCTAGACATGAAGTGGAATATCAGAATGGCTACAAACATCATTCCCGTATAAATAAATGATTGGGTTTCCTGGAAGATAAATATGAATATATATATTAAATAATAGTAAATATTTTACACAAAATATTTTACCACTTTTACAAAAATTACACTGATAGGAGTATGAAATGTTCCGAAAATATGGTTTATATACGGAAGGAATATAGAATTCTAATATAATATACATAAAAATACATATAACACAGCTTTCTTACACATACTATTGATTTCACGCTGCCATATTAATAAAAAATCAAATTTACATCTTACACAATATGTTTTTACATATAAGAAATATATAATGAGTCAGTAAGAATCAAACACATAACCATTGCGTATACTCTGAAACTTCACACTGTGCACGTATACACTTACTTGTTTATAATTAAAGAATATCCTCGTGATGACGATGATAATGACGTTGCCCGCGGCCTCCGTCAGCAGCCATATCGCTGTCATCACAGCCTTCATGCTCTCGGGCGCTTCTTTAAACGCGAACTCGTTGCCGGTTATCGCAAATAGTACCTGTTTTAATGTTTTTATTTTAGTTGTATGTTACTAGCGACTCTAACGCGGCTTCGTCCGCTAAATAGTTATTGTTAAATTATTGCCAAATTTAAAATTATACAAAAAAAATATTAATTTTAGCGTACGTGTATTATTAGTGTAAAATCGGACTAACATCTATCCTTATAAACTATGATATAAGTAGGATAACGTTGTTCATATATGTATATGGTATGAGTCTTCTATACTTTCTATACGAATGCATTGCGAACGCACAGCGCGGTATTCGGTTCCACCATTAACACTACGTTATGTCATTAAAAGTCAAGAAAAAGTGGAAAAATAAAAATAAGAAGTACAAAAAGTAAAATAAAAGAAAACATTATTATTTATAGCTTTGATATGAAGAAATATTATAGAAATCTGTGGCAATCGCGCAACTGAAGTACACGTGCCGTCTCTCTGCGGTTGTTCCTTGGTTTTCCACTCGGCTTCCTTCCTTTACACGTTTGTGATTTAAATAATTACACAGACATACATAATTATATTATATATAGAGAATCACTACATCATAATTTATGGTATTGTAGCATAGTATAATATTCGTCAGTTAAAATCTAACTGGAAGTAATGTTTATATCAATTTCTATACTAATATTATAAAGCTGTAGATTTTCTTTAGTTAAACGCGAATATCTAAAGAACTAAACTCAATGGAGAACTGAAAACTCGAATGGAGAAATTATTTATGTTTTAAATAGTTCATTTATCAAGGAAATCTACAAGCTGTATTATATCAGGTTGATCGTATATATGTAACCCACCGTACCTGCGGTCTGACGCTCAAATTGTGTCACGGTCACACAACTCATCGTTATTTCTATTTGACCACAGATGATGGAGACCAAGTCGCAGCTAATAGCTAGTTTTTAAAAAAGACATTTCTTAACCAAATTTGACCTAACACGGAGTTGAATTTCGTCTTGAAATTTTTGAGGACTTTGACATTACTAGAAAATGTACAGGCCCATATCTTAACAATTCCCTTTAAATATATAAACACACAGAATATTATAGGTGATTATGGGGAACGGAAATGTTTTAACACTGGGTTCCCAGATTCTCTCTGCCTACCCTACTATGACTGGAATACAGCGTTTATAAAACAGTAGATACATAAAAGTAAAAGAAAAATAACTAAAACAAAATATAAACAGCAAAAATGTAATAAAATTTAAGCGTCCTTACTTACTGCCTTTCTCTCTACTCTAAGCAAATATTTTACCCTGAACGTTACACTAACTGGGTCGTTTTTCGCCTGAAGGGTCGCTTTGCGATTCAGTATGGAATGCAACGGACGTTCTCGTGGTATAATGTCTCTAGTTAGACTTGGAAATTGTATTACTATTTTTAAATAGCTGACTTCCATTAAAGTTATACAGTATTTTAACGATATAATATACCTAGTTATAGATAGACAAATAGGTAATAGTTGAAACTATGTGTATCAAACTGTGGTAACGAGGTAAAGCGCAGCGTTACGTTCCGTACCCTCTGCCTGCCCTGCTAAATGGGGGTTACAGCATGTAGCTAAAGAAAATATAAGTCAAAAATACCTACAATGGCGCGCAGTTTGACATGCATTTACGTCTGTATCTACAATACAGCGCAAAACGAGAACGAACTTACTTCAAAGAAGCAAAGGGAATTTAATGTTAAAACACTCCGTTACCCACATTGCGTTCGGTTTTACGGACATGGCGTGTTAAATTGAGTGAACTCAACTGACTTTTTATCTTGCTACCAGATTTAAAAAAAAAATCTAATAATTTATTCACCCGACTGGAAGTCGAACGTACGACCGTCGTGTTTACAAGCCGTTCCACTCGTACTTCTATGCGACTACGCTACGATCCTTTTTATTACTTTTTTCGTTGGCCCTTTTTATTTATTTCCTAACTTAATTTTTAGCACTATGACTACAATAAAGATTCCCACAGACGATGGAAACAAAGCGTAACTTTATACCTACACACGCTAATATGCTTATACTCGTACGTGAACAAGGTGTGTACGTCTTTAACAGCCGCTTTATTATAGCATTAAGGGTAATGTCTGCGCCAGATTACGCTAACTTGTCTTGCCTAGACGCCTAAAGCATTTGTTGTTATTTTATGTATAAAATTTGGCTTGGTAGCTATTTTATTATATAAGTCTTATATATTATAGGAAATTTTATTTAATAAGATTCAGTTTTTTTATCTTAAAGATCGGGAATGATAGAGTAAACTTGTGGGTAGCATCTTAGTTAAATATTTTATACTAGTATAAATATTACCGTACAACAAAATTCGGAATTTGATTTTGACATCTATCATATAATACCTTCATACTCCACTCTCTGCAGATTCATAATCACACGGAAAATCAACATTGAATTCATAGAAAATATTCTTAAAATGAGAAATCAATATCTTAAAATCCAACTCGACTACTATATTAGAAGAGCTCTTGAAATTCTCACTTTTTGAAATGACTTTTCAAAACGATTGTTGCTTCACTTGAAAGCGTTAAGAGCAATTTAAAGAAATGTTGGACTTTTCGCCCTGGGGAAGATATGAGTAAGTAGCTTTTGAGTGCTTAAAATAAGGTAGAAGTACGTATACAGCAATTTAAGTTTTTAAGAGGCCTTTTGTAGTATAGCGGCCACACGACATGTTGTAGGTTCGATTCCCATTCGAGGTAATGATATATTAATTAATTTCATTTCTTCGCTCTGGAGGCGAGGCAAAGCTCGGCGTTGGGTTCCGCCACTCAACACGCAATGTCTCCAGAATTCGGCGAAAAAAGTTAATATAATTGGAAAAAAATGTACTGTTTGTTACATTGTACTATTAGAATTCAATTGAATTGTACCCAAAACTTAACGTCAATATTGAAACAATATGTAACTTTTTCTAATTTCAATATTACACTTAATACATTATTTTATAAACCAAAAGAAATAACGTTAGCAAAGCCAATATAAGTTCTCAAACTTCTTGCTACAATTTAAACTTGGCCCCACAAAGCAAAGAATCCTTTCGAATAATGAAAGTAAAAAAGAAATACAAAAGACTTTTTTTATTGATGAAAATTGATAGCCCAGGGAATAACAACGATTTCACTACGTATAACGGATTCTGAGCTTTCAAAGCTTTTTTACTTGTGCTTATTTAACTTTTATTTCAGCTTCACGCTGTATCTCGCACACAGCCGGGTTAACTTTGGTGTCATGACGAGTGGTGGAACTCAACACCGTGTTTTGCCTCGACACTAAAGCGATGAAATTGTAATATATATTTAAATTAAATATTTCAGTTCCTCGAGTGGGGATCGAACCCACAACCCCCTTAGGACCAAGCGAGTGCACCCTGCGCCTGGGAATGCACACCCGGCGGAACATACGTGCCTGAATTTCATCAGCACATTAAAATGGGCAGAAATCCAGGCCGTATGCAACGCAACAGGTTGCCCACCCAAACGCCGCAAGAGCCGTCTGACAAAATGTGGCCCTCACTCTCCGGTATTATACACCAGAACGGAAAATATGATTCCTGACCAGAATGTGTCCATAGCACATTCTGGGAAATGGTAAACACGGGTGGCAGTGACAAAATACCAATGCGCCAGACAGGGTCTCACTAAGGTGCAAGCGCATGACAAAAATTTTTTTATAGTTTCAAAGAACAAAATAATGTAAAAATTTAAATCCTTATGCTAGTCAAAAGTATATTTTAGAAAAGTATTCCAAATTAACAAAAGTAAAGAAAAGTATTTAATTTCCGTAATTTAGGCCCATATTAAAAATCTGAATATAACAAAATGTAAAAAAAAGGCGAACAGCAAAAAAGCCCAGTAAAAATCTCAACAAAGTAGTGTGTCCCCATAAACATAATTTTAAAATAAAACACATGAGAAAAAATATAACATCTGCATCCAAGGTCTCCGTTCCTCATGATGGAGGTTGCCAGAGAACTATTAAAAAAAAAACCCACAACCAGTTGCGTCTACACACAGAAGGTGACCTTCTGTGTCCCTGCGCTATGACATTTATTATCAGTTAGTATATATTTTAATAATTCAACATCCACGAGTTCGTGGATTTCATCCGTATCTCTAGGAGTTCTCTCCCAAAAAGTCTCGATGAGAAAAAAAGCAAGACAAAATATGCAAATGAAAATAACGTAAAAGAAAATCTTTCAACTGACTTTCATACAGTATATACAGTGACCACGTACTATATATTTGTAAGTGGCGTCTCAGCACATTAAGGTGTTTGGTCTGGATTATCTAACTTTTACGCCAGATGGTACTTAGGAACAACTATATTGAAACCGCCCGAGCATAGGTTAAGCTTTTACGTAAGTTGCAATAGGTATTTTGGTGTTTATTTTATATTCTAAGTAGTTATATGGATGTTGTTCAAGCAAAGCAAGTATAAAAATATTGCAGCAAATTCGATTTCATTTTTGTGGCTAGTTTTCTTACTTATTAATTACTTTGTAATTAGTATGCCAAGCACACATATTTTATAGTAATCTTCCTAAATACTGAGGAAATCTCAACATATGGTCCTTCGAGCCGGTATTGAACAGTGATATATGAATGCCAAAATCTAAATAGAGGTCGTCGAACTTAACAAAATACTAATTTAAAAAGAGCCGATAACTTTTTTTTTAATTTCTTGAAATATATGTATTTTAGTACATATTAGCTACATTATCTATCTATTGATTTTTTATCGTTAGGTTTATCTTATTGTTAAAAATCAGATATATTTACGTTTGTAATCGAAATAAAAGATTCTCCTGTTTCAATTTCATGCTAAGACAAGCTTTCACACTAATAGACAAACTTTTAACTAACTGACATTTCTATGCAAAAGTTTAGTGTTTAGTGTTAATTAAGTGTGATAGGAGAAAAATTTTGTCAAAAACTTTACAAACTCAACTTTATCAAAAACAGATTAATACGTAACGAAAAAATAACTTTTAAGTACAAATATCGGTTTACCAATACTTTATTAATTATTATTCTTTGAATTTTTTTTAAGATTTTTGTTTTGCACGGGCGACAAACAACGCGGGGGCTTACTTTAATACTATACAATCTTGTTTACTTTCTATTTTATATAAGGTGGATTGAATTATAGAAAGTATTGAAAAAATATATTAAAGAAAGAAATAAAAAGTTTAAAAAAGTAAATTTATTAACCTCTTCTTATATTTTTAGAAATATTAGCATAACCTGTAATATAGTTAGTTAGTATAATAATACAAATGAAAAATATATGTATGTCTATGTATACATAACATCGTTTTCTTTTGGCATACAAAAATTTGTAATAAAAAATATTTTTTAAAATATTTTAAACTTACCTCTGCTGTGGATATGATCAAAAATTGAGGGAGAAGCAAGGCCATTGTTATAGAGTTCGGTTCTGTTATTGTGATTACTTTAGCTTGCTGAAATTAAATAAAAAAAATATTAGTATTCATTTCAAAAATTCATATATAAATATTAATAATTCGATATATTAATATTTTAATACAACTAATAATTTCCACATCGTACCACGTCTCAATGCCTACCCTACTATATACAAGATACAGCGTAAATCTGAAGTAAAATTATAAAGACAACATACTTACATAGCCATCACGATTTCTATCAACCATCACAGAATACACTCCACCATTGTTCATCATCACATCATTTATAATGACACTATCATTAACACGCAAAGAGTAAACCGACATAAACACTTCTATTTGTAAGTTTTTATTGTCTAAATACGTTTCTATTTCTTTACGATTTTCATTGAATAAATATATGTTTGATGTATTTACACGTTGTGATAGAAGGAACCTAAAATAAAAAAAATATTACAAAAAAATTGTTGGAGTTATCAAGTTGAAATTTGATACATAGGTTAGAGAGTTGACTGTGAGACTTCTCACAATTCCTACGGAAACTGGATAAATATTCATTTGATACGTACATACCTACAGGTGATAATTGCAAGTACAATTCCCAATTTCGATTTTTTTTAAACTTGTATTTTTATATATTGAAAATTCCTTCTTATATTCTTGTAATAGTATAATTTTACAAAAAAAAATCCTACACTAATAAGATTTGCTAACAACAAAAGTTTTAAGTAGCCTATTTTCTTCTACTAAGCAAGTACGCGCTCGGTTCATGTTATATTTAAAGTTTTAAAACAAATTTGTATATATATACATTTTTTTAAATTTAATTCATGAATCTTACAATTATTTTAAATATTATAAAATAATTCACGAATATTTGGAAATAAATAATGACCACGATAAACTTTATAAAGTTTTCCTAATGCCAAACTGCCAATACAAGAATAAAATAACAAAAAAATTTTCATTATTACACAAAAAAAACATAACTTACCTAACAACAGGCAACCCAGACTTACTTTTATCTACATTTTCCACAAATTTCGATACATTATTGCCATTTAAATAAAAAGATATTGCCTTATTCTCCTCAAGGTTGTAAATTTCTTTCATAGGTGCAATACAATTTCCACGTAAAGTGAATTCTATATTCTCGGTCTCGTTTATACGTATATATTTATTAGTATAGAGGGAAAGAGAGGGAATAGTGTAAGTAATGTTATACTGGTCATTTTGTATGGAAATTGGACAAGGGTTGCCATTATATATACGTAATTGCGATAATCCTGCATGTGGTAGCTCTGGGTAGGTCGCCTGTAAGGATAATTGCAATAAAATTTAATTGACATTAAGTATAAATTACATTAAAGGGCGTGTCGTTGACTCGATGTCGTTTACTTAATTTGTTTAATAATATTCCATGAATGGTGTAATGAGGTGTAAAAAAAATATTATTTTTAACACAACAATCAAAATAAATTGGGTTTTAAAGTATAAAAGAGAGAGTAAAACATCTCGTATAAACTTACGTGAATTTAGTTTTTCAAAAATTATTGTCAGACAGGATTTTTATTGTTTTTAAAATATTTAAATAAAGACACTTTCTTTAAGATTTAAGCGGTGTGAAAATTAAAATCGAAATTTATTAAAAGCATCTGTCATTTCTTCCTAAAACAATAAAAAGTAACACAATCATAAATAATAAAAACCATAACTCACCTTAATATATATTTCCACGACGGCGGACGCTATGAACGCGACGCCCGCGAGGAATCCCCCTAATGTCAGTTTATGGAGAGGATTTACTAAAATATTCCGCCTTTCCAAAAATGGATATATGTACTTAAAATAGAAAATATTTTTATAATAGAATGAGAAGCCGTTATGGCGCAGTAGTAAAGCAACTGACTGTAAACGTGATTGTCGTGTTCGATTCTATCTCGGGAATTAACAATTTTTTACTATTTTTACCCGCTCGCTACTATATAAAATAAAGCATGGCGGTGACTTCAGTCAATCGTGATGGATTGTTTCAAACTAAGCCGAAAAATGCTGTCTTTTGCAAAAAATGTTTTCAGCCTATCTGGATTTGCAGAATAATACGAAACTTATATGTAAAGAGTAATTAGCGTTTAAATTAATTATATTTTATACGGGGTAATCTAAGGTCACACTTTTTTAAATAAAATAACTCTCAGTTCAATTTGAAACCATAATAATTCTAAAAAGTTCCAATTGCGCCATCCATAAAAGGACTTTTCCTCACTGACTGAGGTAAGACGCACGCACAGCCTTAACCGCTGATGGTAGAAACGTGAAATTTGGACAGATGTTTACTTTCGTAATCTGAACATCCACTAAGAAGGGATTTTAACAAATTTGAACCCTAAAGGGGTGAAATAGGGGTTGAAAGTTTGTATGGAAAAAAAATTAAATCGGCACCGATTTTTAAAAAAATTGAAACTTAGATTTTTAAAAGTATTTAATTGAGTGCGTGTTTCATCATTTCATAGAATTCTCCCCCTAAGGGTGCAAATAAGGGGTCGAAAGTTTGTATGGCAAAATGTTTAAACCGCCATCGATTTTTATAAAATATGAAATTTAGATTCTTAAAAATATTTCATTGAACACATGTTTCGTGGTTTATTAGAATTCACCCCTAAATAAACAAGCGAAGCTGCGAGTGATAGTATCTTAAAATTATAAATTTTTAGATACTATCACGCGCGTCCGCTAGTGTTAGATAAAAAAATTACTATTTCATATAAGGTCAAGTTATTATTAAGCTATACTAACTGCAAGCAATATGCAAAGATAAGACAAATTAAACATAATATATAAGTGTATTTTTTAAATTTCTTACTGTAAATTAATATCTCAGTTTCATCAGTCCATTTTAATACGAAGTATTTTTATTTAAAAAAATATTTGCCTTTCAAAATTAATATTCCTTTGAAATGAATACTAAGACGTTAGAACTCATATAAATTTAAAAAACCTATTTAATTTTATTCTAGATTAAAAATAAGTTTTCGACTTTGATAGTTTCTTTATACTTGGTATGTTATTAATATTTCTTATTATTATATAAACATTAATTAATAAATATGAAAATTCATATTCTTATTCTTTCTAAATTCTAGACCAAAAATTTAAAAACTTTAAAGAAGATACCTTTTGTGCCAATGGTATTAAAATTAAAATACATATTGGTCCGAATACTTGTAATTGATCGGGTTTTATTGTTATAAATCCTAAGCGTCCATCCATTTTTGTTGCCTGTAGTGTCCACCTTGAACCCTAAAACGAAAATAACAACATTTATTTTCTTTAGCGTCAAGCTGAATCCAGCACATAACAGAGGGAGCCTGGGAACCTAGAATTCGGAAAGCCGAGAAGCCGAATTCTTGACACATTGCGTGTTGAATGCAAGAAGTCGGAACTCAACGCTGCGCTTTACCTCTTTTTGTTACGAGAGCCAGGAAACAAAGATCACAAAATAATAAATTCTCACAAATAAGAATCAACCCCACAATCGTCGCATTCATAGTCGCACGCCTGTTCCAATAACAACATGCAGATGAATTAATTATTTTTCAATCGATTTTTCTCTATTTTTCAATGTAGGATGGGTAGAAAGCTTAAAAATAAATTTCTCTGGAGTTCTCCATTTTTCGCCTGAAACTATGTTTTCTTTTAAGTATAAACCTACATATACATACACATATATATACCAGTTACAAGGCTGCAATATATGAACACGACAGCTATACTGGGTTCGAATGTTGTTCAACATTCAGGTATTGTTTAAACAAAACATGACTCTGAATAACATATTAGTTTATGAGAAATAATAAACACTTATAAATTTAAAAGACTATTTGTAAATCATGAAAATCGATATAAAAAGTGATGAAAATAAAATAAAATTTAATATATGTTACCATTTGATCCAAAAGCGCCCAGAATACAGGCAAAACGGTAAATAGCATCATAATCGATAGAGTCTTCTTGACGTCCTTTACAAATCTTTGGTCGTATTTGGGCTGAGTGCAATCCAGCCAGTGTGATTGTTTACCTCCTTTTCTGTTCGTTATGACGTTTTTTATCCCCAGCTTAGAATAGAAAATAATTTATAATTTTTATATTTTAAATTTGTTTTGTTTTTATATGATTGCTTTATTTTATGGGACTAGGTATCTTGTCTTCAATCGAATTTATAGATCGTCTGTTATATGAATTGTTTAACAAAAAACGCGTAGTTGTTGGGACCAAATTACGAAAATGAAAGTATTTTTTTAAATATAAATTCCCTCGAGAGAAATTCATAGTAACAGTCGTACAATATAAGTAATTTTCGGTAAATATGTAGGTATATTTTTTATATATAATTTTAGTATAGTATTATAATAAAACGAATACCAACAAAAAGAGTCTCAACATATCTTTTTATTTCCTTAATATACTATGTTTAAATTACATATAGCATTTTTTTCTGAATAACAAAAACTTTTTCAACTTCACTCTGTATTCCGCATAAAACAGAGTACGCAGAGGGGCCCTATTATTAAGACCCTATTTTCCGTCGAATTTTCAAGACATTCCGTGTTGAGTGGAGAAACGCTGCGAACGCCGCGCTTTTGCCTTGGTACCAGTGTAGGAATGAAAAAATGTTAACATTGAATAATAAAAATATGTTAAATTAATAATTCAACCGCACACCGAATGGGAATAAAAACCACAATCATCGCGTTGTCATAAGCTTGTGCCGCTGCCATGCCGCAGCCCTCACATACTAAAAAACATATCCTCAGCAACCAACACAAACATTTACCTCAAACGGAAACCGAACCCTGAATCGACTTCTACAATACATAAACAAGCTTAGGTACTAAAACACTTACAGAACCAATATTTAGACGTCACGAACATGCCTACGATAATAAAAACATGACATTAATATCTCAAATAGCAATTACTTACAGAAACGCATTTTACGAAATCGAATAGTGTATTCCCTTCGGGCTTCTTCATCACATATCTACGTTTAGCGCTCACGAAAATTACTATGAAATAATAAAATTGACTACTTTAAAAATATGTAATACCTACTGAAACTATTTTTATTATTTCTGTGAAATTAAAAACATAATAATTAATATATTATGTATATATTTTAAGCTTCTGTCTCCCGTACATAAAGGTGGTGGGACCCTTATCCAAGAAACTTGACTCGACTGAATGTGCGGACACTTTCAGTCGAATTTTGAAGGCATTGCGTTTTGAGAGGCGGAACTCAACTTCTCGTTACCAGAGTGAGAGAAATGAAAATAATAAATATTTCATTTCCTCGAGTAAAAATTGAACCCACAACCAGTTTCGTTTACAATCGCACCTCTTGCTTGCTTGTACCTCTGTGCCAAGACTGGCCTCACATGTAATTTATTAATAATTAAATACTAATTTATAAAAGACACACGTAGGTGAATTGTATAATAAAAACTAGAATAACATGTTTTACTTGACAATGAATAATGGCTGTTGGAAACAAATAAGACCGTTATTCTGTTATATTTTAAACCCTTCAAAAGTAAATGTTTTCAAATGAAACTGTCTCATATATTATAAAAGTTGTTCAATTTCTTAGTTCACCTATTCTTCTTTTGTGTCATGTTGAATTAGGATAGGTAATTTAGCCTATGGATGAAAAATGTTTGGTACCTTTTGTTCAAAAAAGTATTTATTTTGTTTTACATTTCAAAAAATGTTTTAATCATCGCCGCGTCCGACTAAAAACGTGACGGTTATGTTTGCGATTCCCATTCTGAGAAAGTAAAGTAAAATTCGCTCAAGTAAAAACACAGCGCGGGGTTGAGTTCCGCCATACAACACTAGGTTACTTTTGCCTTCCTTACTGTAAATATATTTAGAACGATTCATCTCCAAAACAAATAAAGGTATAAAAATAACCAACTGTGATACCATCTTATCTTGTCTGTCACTTAGATCTATACAATTAAAAAGAGAACAAATAAACACGCGTATATTGTGAAAGGTCGACACGACCTTTCTGTCGTTTCATAGACTGTACGTTAGAAGACAACATATTTTTCTCACGTAGATATCGAACTAAGTTGATTATTGAAATTTAAACTTTAGCTATGATAATATTTTTTAGCTACACACTGTATTCTGCACACAACAGAGTACAGCGTACATGGAAACCTAGTGTTAAGACTCTTCGTTTCCACTTTCGCCAAATTTTTGAAGCTTTGCGTGTTGAGTGGCGAAACTCAAAGTTGCGCTTTTCCTCGTTACTAGAGCGATACCACGAAAAAAAAAATAAGAACATCCGCTGCCCTTATAGTTGCTCCTGTGCCACAAACAATTTTAATATCAAAATAATGAATTTATTAAATTATTAAATTCTCAAACTGCATAATTAGCATTCAAGACATTGCGTGTAAAATTCTGTTGACTGAGCATAGAAATTTTAAACAACCGAAGGAACTGGAAAACAATAGTATGATTTAAAGTACCTATTTACAGAAACAACAATAATACAGAAATAACCGCCGTTTTACATAGCAATGAGGTTATTATGATAAACATTTACATTGATAAATATACAAAGTAAATACCCGACTTCCTTTCTATCTCTTTGTCTTTAATTATAAATTAAATTCAAATTAAATCAGCTTCACGGTGTACCTATATAAAGTGCACACACAAAAAAACATTACCTCTTCTACATTTATAATATAGATACTTGACTTTTCTTTATCTATCTATATATATTATAAGAACTAAATCTTATCAATTTCTGCTTAACCAATAAACATATGAAAACAAACTCACCTATCGACATCAGCACCACCAAGCCCGGAGCACCAAAGGCCAATGAGTAGCAGTCCTTATCACCAAAACAATGCACCTCAGATCGCAATATAGGTGATATAGTCTTCGCAATTAAACTACCAGTGCAAGTGTTGAAGTATAATATACTGAAATATAGTGCTAATTGCTTCTCTTGCTTGGGAAGTACGAATTGGTCACCCCCGAAAGACGTTACGCAAGGCTTAATGCCTCCCGTGCCTACTGTTATCAGGAACAAGCCCAGGAGTGTGCATAATCTGTAGCAATAATATAGTAGGAATATAGCAGTTAAATTAAATATTAGGATTATTATTTTATTTTTTTGAGCTTTATGCTGTATCCCGTATAATAGCAGGGTAGGCAGAAGGTACCTGGGAACCTGAAATAAATTAAATACATGCCCATAGTAATAGTTTTTCTGATTTATCTTTTCTTATGTACAGACAGCGATCAATTACAATTTTATTATAATTGCAGTTTTCCATTGTGTGTGGAAATCGAACTGACAGCTTGTGCGTCACTGCACCACAATTGGGTGCAATTCCATATGAACATAATTTTATAAAGCTTATGAAAGTGGTATTTTTATCAGCTTCTCGCTTTATTTCGCATAAGAACCTAGAGTCAAGAACAACACAAATGGTTGCGTGTTCGATACCACTTTAGTTGGGTATGCGTGTAAGCATGTGTGGTGGTTATACTTTGAGACTTTCGAAAAAGATTATTTTCTATAAGCCTACCGAAATCTAGACTTAATAATTGCATATTAATCTTTTTTTAAATATATTTATTCATATATCTATGTCTATTTGGACACCTTTATTAATATATCTGTTAAAAATTGACAATATGAATAAATCTTTTTTTACTAAAATATAAAAAATGTATACCAAAAAGCCGTTCAAAACATAAACATGAGCGTAATTAATCACGTCCTAATTACTTCAACTGAAATGTTGCAATTTGCTCTAACTAATTTGTAACTTTTATTAAACTCCATACAGAAATATAAATAATCCAGTTAACTTTAACTGAGTTTATTTGGGTCTAAATAATAACTAGTCTATGTCCATAGCAGTGGCCGATACATGTATTACTTTCTGTTTTTAATTGGTTAATTAAATATATTCAAAAATATTAAAAAGCAAATTTTATTGCGTAAAATGGAACCCACAGCTAATTCGTTTCTAAATGAGATTAAAACTTACATCTAAATTAAATTAACATAAATTGCCGTTTGTGAGTAGGTAAGTTCATACTTACGTAATTGTTTAATATTTGCTTACCGGATACTTACAAAATATAATTTAACTTATATAAATTTGAATATGTTCAATATAGAGAGTAATGTGACATTGAAACTGATAAAATATATAAAAAAAACATCCTTTTGTTCAGTAAATAAATGTCACAAAAAAGGAATGAAAAAGAGACAGATAGATAGAGCCATTACGATGATAAATCTACTTGCAAGACCCAAGATTTACTGAAAAAATCGAGGTGATACATTATTTAAATATGAACATGACGCTTTCTACTACCAAAAAAAAAATTTCTATTATTTCTTTTGTAGAAATGCTATAAGTTTTACCTATATCAATATTTATTCTAACAAATATGTCATACACTTAGACTTACCGTTTAGGCATTTCAAGCAGTGGAATAGCAGTAATGGCCACAAACAGATTTCCACCAGCATATATGAACATCAAGTAAAGAATTGTTCTGAAATATAAAACATATATTTTATACAAAAATATATTAAAAATATATATTCTCAAGGATTGCATTTATTTTATCAATGCATAAGTTAATATGCTTAAACTTTCATCATTCAGCTATGCAGAAAATCTTTGATTTTCGCAATTTTGAAGTCACATTGTTCGTATTTTTAAAGACACAGTGCTACAGCTAACTGAATTTATAGAAATTACTAAGCAATAGAATATAACATAGTATTTTTTTTTATGTTACCTTTTTTTTACAGGTATATGTATACTAAAAATATATATATAATAGTACCCTACCTGAATTTACCTAAATAATTATCAGCCAAAATTCCGCCAAGAATAGGGAAAAAGTAACAGAATGTACTAAAGACATGATATATCTCCGTAGCTTCCTCGTCCGTAAAGCTTAATTTACTCCGCAAATAGAGCGTTAGAAACGCTGAAATGTATGAATAATAGATATGAGATAAATTGTAACAACTATATAAATATAATAATATAGAAGCCGTCGTGACCCAGGGGCACAGGGGTGTGGCAGTAACGCGACGGTTGTAGTTTTGATCCTCACTCGAGAGAATGAATTATTACTTAAATAATATTTTCATTTATTCGCTCTGGCACTAAGCCAAAAGCCCGGAGTTGATTTCCTCCACTCAACATGCCTCTAAAAATTTAGTGCAAAGTGAGGAACAGAGCATCTTAACACAAGATTCCCTCTACCTACACTGCTGCGGAGGGGCTACAACGTGAAGCTGATCTGATTTTGATTTGATTTATATAAATACTAGCGACCCACTCGCGGCTTCGCCCGCTTTATCTACTAAATTATTCATATAATATAAGTTTGCAAAGCACTTAAGATAATGTGAAAATTAATTAAACACTAATGCAACCCGCATTTTCGCAGTTCCAATAAGGATTTTCCAATTGTTTTATAATAAACGCAAATAAATAACACAAACAACAGAAAACTCACACGAAAGAAATTATAAACAACAGACTATCTAATATTCTCTTACACAAAAATACTTAAACGAAAGATGTAACCAAGTATGTCGCGTGGAAATACATTATAATTATTGTATAACTCCAAAGTACGTGCAATTACTTCTAAATTTACTTTGCTCCGAAAGACATCAGGGCCATGGTTCTCTGACGGTTAATGCGTTTAAAAACTATTGGGTAAAACTATTGGCGTTTACAGCGACACCGGTTGGGTAGGGAAGAGGGTACTCTGTCCCTGATGAAAAGCAAGCACTACGTGGCTGCCTGTGAGGAAAATTAAATAGAATGCATCGGCTGGGAATCTAACCCAGGCCGGCCGCGTCTCAGCCGAGCATTTTACCACTGAACCACCAATGCGTGTAAGGTAGGCGGGCGCTGCGGACGCAAAACGTCGCGGGGGGCGGAGGGACGAATGGCGAGTAGCGAGCCGTTTCGCAGCAAGGATTTTTTGATATTGTAACAACTTCTAAAGTACTTATTAAAATGAAAAACAGTAAAAGACAGTTTTGATCTACATTAAATGGCCAACGTAACTAATATACTTATTTATATGCTGAGAGTGGAGTGAAGGGATACGTGAAACATAGCTGACGTGTCAACAATTAAATGCGTTTTTTTCTAAAACTATTCGCAATTTCGAAATAGTGTAAAAACCAAATTTTATCTTCGTTTAACGTAGAAAATTAATAAAATATTTTAAAGGATAAGGATTAATACCGTTATGGAAAAATATACCTCACAATAAAAAATATATTGAAATTACTACTTTTAGACAGAAATATGATCACACGTTATCCTTAAAAGATACGAATATGCTGTCGCGGACTTTTTTCTAGATCTTATTAAGAGGATCAATACTCCAGTCCATTATTTTCATGTAGTACTTACCCATTAAAGCAGCGCATGCGCGAAAGTGTATCAACGGGTAGGACTTTATACACATTTATCTTATTTATGTTAACTTACATAAGAATGTACAAATAATAAACTATATATAAACCTTTCCTGAGAAATACTCGACCTAATGGTGAAAACCGCATCAAAATCCGTTGGGTGGTTTAGAAGAAGAAGAGTTAGAAAGTTCAGACAGACACAAAAAGCGACTTTGTTTTATAAGATATAGGATAGGATAGGATAGGATAAAATAGGATAGGACATGCAAATTAGCACAGTTAAGACAGTTTTTTTTAGTTATTGACCAAAATAGCGAAACACGTAAAAGCTAGTATAAAATATTTCATATTATAGTTTGGGGGTTGTATCTCCAATTTGAGGAGTATTTGTATACATATAAAAAATCTCTCCGCTTTCGGCTCTACTAGTTCTGCCAGATAGCACGCCAACCATATTGATCTCCATTCATTTGAATAAAAATCCAAAAATATAATATGTCACTCAGCTATATGGTATACTAGCGGCCCGCCCGCGGCTTCGCCTGCGTAAACTACGTTATTATTAATTTCTGTCTCCATGAGGACGTAGATAGTCCTATAAGTGACGTCCATGCAAAATTTGAGACTCCTAGCATTTGTAGTAACGAAGTTTCATACAAACTTTCAACCCCAAAAAAAACCCCTTAGAAATAGAATATTGCAAATTCCCGTCTTAGCGAACACCTACGTCTTATAAATAACTCCTATGCAAAATTTTAAATTCCTAGCACATATAGTTTTTGAGATTTCGTGATGAGTGAGTGACCTTTCGATTTTATATATATTATATAGATGCTAATAGATTATCTTTACCCACCCACATTATAATACTATAGCAAGAAAATACTAAATAAATAAATGACTTAATAATTCAGGACTTCATAACAACGATATCATCATCCCTTCACATTAAGTTGAATGAGGCATGTCAAACAATGGTCCTCAGAAACCCGATAACTGTATAATTAAAGTAAATGTCCCATGTCAGAGATGTGCCCCTAACGAAAATGGACGGCGTAGCAAGATTTGAATTGTTGTGCACGGCGCGCCTAATAATTTGTATATTACTTTATATATTCAGTTTTGTTTGTATAACTTTTTTAAAGATTTATTTTATACTTAGGCAAAAACCACTTGCTTAGCAAACGTCTAACATTTTTATTTTACGGGACTTGAACACGCGCACTTCGAAACCGTCTAGTGTTCAAATTGAACACTTATTTTTTATACGTTTTGACATTAAATTAAATAAGAACGACAAAACAAAAACATACTTGAACATAATTATTTATTTTGACTGTTTACAGTAAGCATTTTGTTCAGTTATAAGTTATAAAACTGTAATACACATTTTACGGTTACGATTTATATATTAAGCAAGATCACATAATATTATAGAAAAAATATATAATTTAACTCACCTCTCATGCCAGAGTAAGAAAATCTCTCGCAAAACTCCGCGAGGATTATTATTATTACTATTCCCGGGAAACCATCTTTGACCTAAAAAATATTTTTTATAATTTAAATTTGTCTTTAGCTAAAGAAATAAACCATTAAGCCTCATCTAAAATTATTAAATAGTCTATTTATTTATTATTATCCACTACCTTTGAATTACTTAACACTTTTCTCAACCCTTGTCTGCATAATTTATGAATAATTTTCTTTTCCAATGAAAAATTTTTAATTTTATCGTTAATATACTTATCTAAATATTTATAGACTTTGGAATTGCGCTCCCTTTCCCTCCCTCCCTTTGGTAGCAGCATATAAGATAAAATATTTCAAACCCATACCATAAAAACCTCAAATACCAAAAATAATCAAGATTCGTCTACAGCTTAGACGAAGATTTTTTTTTTCATTTCATGGTTTTGTATGGTGGGTATTACGTGTGACGCAGTAAACACGTATTACTACACAAATATTCCTTTTACTTCTCAAAAAACATACCAGAACGAGAGTGGGGTGGGTATCTCTCGTTCTATTTTATGCAATTAAGTACCTATTTTCTATAATAAACCTAAACAAAACTACGTTCGATTTCGCCGCCAATACCTACGACTATATTTCAAAAAATAACTTTCATTTTTGGCATAATGTATTTTGTTTAATTGTGTTAGGTTTTTATAGAATAGTTAAAACTGTGGTTTCGTTTAAAGTGATGATGACAAAAACACTCTGTATAAAACACTTTTACACAACACTCGCACTCAATTATAAATTCACTATTCAATTAGTAATTTAGTAATTCGTAAAAAAAATTGTACCAACCGGTGGTTTTGTCTCGTCTTTAACAATATTTAGATCTTTTATAATTGTCATTTTAAAAACATAATATGATAACTAATGGCTTCTTGCGAATTTATATCTTTCATTCTTCAAATAGTACTACTATATGTCATATTATGTATATACAAACAATCTTGTTTAATTTCATATATGACTCAATTAAACTAACATTTCCCACTTGTTTTGCTTGAAACTACTAAAAGAGGTAATTAAATTTATATCTACACTAACACTATAAATCTGTGTTGGATAATGTGTATGTTTGTTTTTATTGTCGTGTCATTACAATATGTTAATAGTTTCGATGTTACGCATTGTTTTTGATTCAGAGTCACTTATAAAGTGTCGAGGTTCACATAAAACTCTTATACGAGTAGGTCTTACACTATCATTTTAATATGCTAGCAAAGCCGCAAATATATATTTCTTTCTAATTTTAAAGAAGGGATTTATAATATTTATTTACTTGTATAAACATACCTATACTAAAATTATTTATATTATATACCTGCATCTTAGTCTTAGATAGGTACGTTTTATGAAACTTCAGTGTTATATAATATAATATTGACAAACATATTTTCACACTATAATTTATTGAACATTCAACAATACGTGAATGATTGTACAAATTTGCTGAACAAAACACTTTTTATCGTTTAGCAAATGAGTATCGTAACCTTAACTCACGGTTATTATACGTGTATCACGTCAAGGCATAGTATTAGAATTAAAGCACATAGTCTTACCGGCAATATTCTAGGATGTGGAGTTCCGCCCAATCCGACCAATGTCTACAAAATGAGAGAAATTCGGAAAAAGAATATATCAGCAAATAGTTCCCTCTACCTATAAATATAAATGGCAAATATATTTATTGCTTAGTCATCGAGCCTAGAAATAATTAATTCAACCGAGTGAGAATCGAACCCACTATCATCGGTTTACTTTGGTTTTTATATATTTATACCAGATATTAGCTACATCTTAAATGTACTTAAGGAAGTACTCTCAAGTACTTAAGGAAGTACAAGGGCTCTTCCTATGAAAATATGAATTAATTATATAAATTAAGTATACCTACTACCAATGCCTTATCTCTGTTTGCAAATTCTACAATACCAAAGTAAACAAATGGCGTGGAAAGTCAATGTTTATGTAACACCTACACGTTATTCCGACATTCACATTCTATATGATAAAAAAATAAATAAGTAAGTATTCGTAAGTAATTAAGCTTAATAAAGCAAAGGCCATTTTGTTGTCACTAGTTGGACTAGATGCAATGATTGTGGATTTAAATCCCGCTTGACATCATATTCATGTATTTCTGTTAAGTAAATAAATATTAATAATGTTTTAGGAAGCTGGCGTAAAAGAAAACATCAAAAAGAGGAAACTCAGAGAATCATTTCTAATAGAATTATCTTGAACGCATTACACCGACAACACAACATGCATATGACATTTCAACAGACAGTAAAAGTTCCAATACATGTATTATTTTTTTATTATCATTGAATACGATAATGAAAAAATTACATAATATTATGATTATTTTTACAGAATATTTATTTACATAAAAAAATTAAATGTTATTTGTATTTCGAGCAAATTTTGAAAAGCTTGACTAGATTAAAGAAACGGAATATGTCAATTTCAAACGAAGTCAAATCATAAAACGGTTATGTCACTTATTTTGCAGTCTTTTAAATTCAAAGCAAACATTTTTTGTTGTGTTAGAAATGTTGAAATATTATGCTTAAAAAGAAACTAAATACAATTTTAAATTATTATAGACTTTTTATGTCACGTTAATATTATCTAGTAGTTATTTTTCGTTGCTAGCTTTTGGTAAGTACTTACAAAGTTTATGTGAAAGTACGTTCTTTTCTTAAGGATGATTATTAAACCACACTATATAAATAAATAATAGCAAATTATATTTACTAAATGAAATCCTTTTTAGGTCAAGAAAATGCCACGCTCAAGAAAAGAATCGCAGGCATCTGCACTTGCGACTGATTCCTACAAGTTATCCCCCATGCCAAACCGACAGTCAATATTAACTGATGGAAGTGATATAGAACAGCCTATTCGTAAGTATTTAAACATGGTTCTTTTATTTATTTTTAAACTACAACAGAGCAGCATAAGTGTTTTTAAATACTAAAGTAACATTAAAAATAAGTATTTTGTAGTCTGTACTCCACTTTCAGCACATTCAAAGAAATTGCTCTTTTAATGGCAGAATTCTGAAAATATATAAACTACTGTACAAATAATATTTGTGGGTTTAATTTGCACTCAAGGATAATCTTTTAACATATTTATTATTGCTTTATTGATTTTTATTGATTATTCATATTTCTTGATTGATTAAATCACAGCCATGATTTAAGATTTTCACTCTATCAAAGAGGATTTTAAAAAATATTTATTAGAGATTAACAGTCTTAGTGCATCTTCATGGTTTTTTCCACAGTCCAAAAGTGTCTGTCTATTGTTTTTTAATTATTTTTTCAACTAATTACTACAGACATGTGGTCCATACTTTTTTTTTACTTTTGTACAATTATCAGCTAATCAATTTTATTTTTATCTGTTACTTAAACTAGGCTTATATTTAGAGGTAATCTATATTTAATTCCTACGAAAGTCCAGGTATTTTTAGATTGTCTTTTTGTAAATATTTAACTTATTATCTATCAACTTAATATCTATCACAATACCTATTACAACTTACTATTTTAGATAATTATGTAATTGTGTTTTTTTTATTCTAAGTGCCTGTCGGAGGAAAGTGGGTTCAGTATGTGGAAGGTATAACAGTGGTTATAACTTCTACTTAAGAGGATATAACAACTTTGTTTGTATTCTTAATGGCCATTTTTTGATTGTATTCCACAATGCCTTTCGTTGTTGCCGTTGTCAAATAGTTGCACTGTGGATTAGCCTTTCGACTGCATCGTCTTTGCTACCGCTGTAGTCAGTCTACTTTTATAATGTTTGTATTCCCACATTGTCCAATTTTTAATATACGGAGGGGCGGAACACTTTGTCTAGTTTCATTTCCTTGCAAATGAAAAAAAAACCCCCGAGTGGGAATTAAATTCATAATCATCTTGTTTATGATTATTTAATTTATTATGACGGCTCTTTGATTATTGAACTCTGAATGTGTCAGTTGAGCAAATGTCACATTGTGTCATCTTATTTATAATCAGTTGCATTGTAAGTGTTAATACCCAAAACTAGGCTTCCTCTACCTACACTGCAAAAAAAATGTTATTAAAAGGCGGATAACTTGAAATGAAGTATGCTTTATAATTAGGTAATTTTAAAAAGACTACCTTACAAAATCCATATTAAAATTTAATTAATTGGGAATATTTAATATTTTTATATATTCATATAATATTTTATTTTTTACTGAAATATGATAACTAAAAAAATTAAAAAATATATTATAATGTATAATTGAAATTCATAGACAAAAGTATTTTTATTTCACATGATTGAAACAAAATATATGTTACATTGTCATGGCCTAATTGAATATTAAGTTTATTTGTTATAATATTAATAAATTGTTATTTTATTAAACAAGACCAAATAAATATTTAGGTAAGAGTTGGTGGAAGAGATTGGATGAAAACTCTAGAGAAATAGTGGATGTTCCAGAAAGTAGTGATGCAGTTCAAATAAACAATATAGCTGATGAATTTGATGTTGAAGTCATAAGGTACCCGGTTTTTTTATCAGCTTTATGCTTTCACCCTCAGATATGCACAGAGAGAGCATAAGACAATCTGTTCTCTGCTTTGGCAGTTGCACGGGCACATGTGAACTGTAAATGCAACAAATTGTGGGTTCAATTCCCAGTTGAAAAAAGGAAATATTTAATAATTTCATTTCTTTCCTCTGGTGGTGAGGTAAAGTGCTGCGTTAAATTCTGCTTCTCAACATGCAGTGCCTCTAGAATTTATCAGTAAATATGAAATGGAATTCTCTCTATGAAAATGGAGTGTTTCAACACAAGGTTCTAGTTGTGAACCAGTTGTATATTCTGCCTACCCTGTGATGTATGGGATACAATGTGAAGCTAAAAAATAAAATATTGGATACTCAATGTTCTACTTTGCCTTAGTTTTAGGAAATTCAAATAATTCAGTCCCTGACTGGGAATCAAACCCATAACTGTAGCATACCCAATTGGGTTGTTTGCCTCCTAAATATTTTTAATATCTTTAAATAAAATTCTAAATTAAATGGGATATAGATAGTTATAGTAGTTCATAGGGTTTTTATTCATTTAAATTTAAGTTTTGATACCAAATTTAAATGTAAAACTATAATGTTGTGATGGTATAGCACATGAGTGGTGGTATAGCACAATGTCCGACTGTTAAATAAACTGTTGTGGATATGATTTTCACTTGGAGGCCATAAATTGTTTCATTTGCCTATTCTAATAACAAGATAAAGCTTAGTTCTGCAGTGAAAGACAGAAACTGTCTCAAGAATTTAAGCAGAAGTTAAGGAAGATGGTGTCTTGATACTAGATTCGAAATATATTTTAAATTCAAATATATTTTCTTATAATTACAGCCAAGGCCAAACCAAGCCAAGAAACTACACTATAGATTTACCAGAAAGTAGCGACGGAGAATCCATTAGTAGTATAGTCGTTCCACAAAGAAAATTATTTACACAAAAAGGAAATAATAACCTTCAGAAGAAATTTGCTCAGATAATGAACAATGGAGATAGTCAGGATTGTATAAGCGATACTGAAACTATTAAAGATAATGAAATTGCACCTAAATATTTATTCAATCGACCTAAACAACGAAATAAATCTGTATTTCCTTCTGGCTTATTAAATATGTCTGCAAATGAAACCCTTCATAAAACTAAAGAAATGCCAGCACCTGAAGTGAAAAGTCAAGTAAGGAGTCTCTTTGGTAATCGACCAGCAACAAAAAGAAAAAATATGGTTGCTGATTTCATTGCATCTGACAGTGAGGATGGCATTCCTGATATACAACCAACAATTTTCTCTTTCAAGAAAAATGTAGAAGAAAAACGTAAAGAGGGCATTAGTTCACAAGCTCTACACCATTCTCCTATTTCTAGTATAGATTTAGAAATGGATGAGTGGAGATCACTGCCGTCTTCGACAATGATAGGTAACCAATTAGAAGATATAACACCTGTTAAACGAGCTAGACTTAGTATATCATCTGAAATGAAAGAATCTGAACCGGTATCTACAATAAATAATCAATTTTATAAATCTATGGAATTGAAAAATAAATCGAAAATTTTATCTAATTCCAAGTTAAAGGAAATTAAAGCTTGGCAACAACAAGATGTTGTTATTGAAGAAGAACCTAATCTTACAAATAGTCGACTCACTCGGCATAGAAGTAAATCTATACAAGAAACTTCGTTGATAAAAGCGAAAAGCTCCACAACAAGTAATATTTCTAAAAATATCACAATAAAAGATAAAGATATTGCAAATAAAACAGTGGTTAACGAAAATTATGAAAACGTTGAACAAAATATATCAGTGAATGATGGTAATGAAATTGCAGATAATGATAGTGAAGATTTTACTCTTGAATATGAAAATGATGACGATATTGCCAAAGATGCTGATAGTACCAATGCGCAGAACAAATTCAAAAATAAAAATAAGACAGTAACTCAGTTGAAAACACAAGAAAATTTTAACATCACAAATAATAAGAATAAAAGCTGCAATAAAGATAAAATTGATGAAGACACAGTAGCCTGTGGATCTCTAGAAGTTGTGTCAAATAATCAAAATGTTAATGTTGCAAACCAAAATGTTATAAGTAACATAGAAGGTACAAAAAAAGTTACAGATAGTGTAAACATTTCACAACATAATAAAAGTAGTAGTAGGCTTAGTACTAGTAGTAAAAAAAATAAAACATTAAATATAGAAAATAATATAGTCAACGAAAGTGAAACCAAGGACATTCATAATCAATCATCCTATATAAATGATAATATTGAAGAATCTAAAAACGTACACCAAGATGAAGTTAATAAAAGTAATCATCAATTGATCAAAGACAATGAACCAGAAAATGAAAACCAAATAGATAGTCAAGAGATCGAATATGATTCCGAAGGAAAAAGTGAGCAAATTGAATCGAAACAAGAACAGAATGAAAGTGAGATTAAAATTGGAACTAAAGATATGGGTGTTGATGAACAAAATGAAAGTAACGAAGAAAATGTTCTAAACGGAATCCAAGATGAAAAAAAAGGTAAGAATTCTGATGAAGAACAAGAGAATGCGGTTTCTGAAAATCAGCCTAAAGGTGATGAAGAAAGACTCAATGATAGTACGAAAGAAAATAATAGAGAAATTACTAATAAGGAGCACCAAAATGAAGCAAATGAAAAGGATGTAACTGAAAAGAAAGAAACAGGCAACAATGATGGGGAAAACAATAAAAGTGATAATGAAGAAACAGAACATAATAATATCGAAGAAAATGAAAGTGATATTGAAAAAACAGAACATGATAATATTGAACGAAATGAAAATGAAATTGAACAAGATGATGAATATGATGATCAAAATGAGGAGCGAAATGGATCAGACAATGAAGACAATAATGCTGAAAACGATGCAACCGTCAATGAAAATAATAAGTCCCCTAATATCACTAACGAAAAGGGAGAAAAATTAGAAGGGATTACTTCACCGGAAAACGTACTTTACTTTAAAACAAACCAAATAAACTCATTCACAGTTCAAGGGAGAAATACAACTGCACGAAAAACTAAAAACAACACCCTAAACATACGGCCCAGTTTAGTTCCGGCTAGAGAAAGTACGGGGTTTTCAGATGGAACGAGGGACTCAAGTGCAGATAATTCGGGCTGGGATTCACATAAAACGACACGAAAAACTTTAAGACAAACATTCGGCAAAAATTTTACTCTCCACAAATCTCTACGTACCTTAGTTATGGAAAAATCGGTTAAACGGAACACTAATTATATGGAAAAGGTGGATTTGACTGATATTGATAACCTTAATGTACCGCAAGCGAATTCAACAGAATTTCAACATTTTGATTCAAATGAAGAAGAACCGATGCATGTCGATGAAACACCTGAGGAGATTATTAAAGAAAGCGAAGAACCTGAAAAACGAAAAGATCTTAAAGAACATAAAGGTGTTGAAAAATCTGAACAACATGAAAAATCCGATGAACACGAAGAATCTGAGGCATTTGAAGATCATCGAGAATACGAAAGACATGAGGAGACTGAAGAAATTGAAGATCATGAAGAAATCGAGGAACACGAAGAAACCCAAGAACACGAAGAAACTCAAGAAATCGACGAACACGAAGTAAGCGAAGAACACGAAGAACTTGAAGAATCTAATGAATTTGAAAATCATCGAGAATACGAAAGACATGAGGAGACTGAAGAAATTGAAGATCACGAAGAAACCCAAGAAATCGAGGAACACGAAGTAAGCGAAGATCACGAAGAAACCCAAGAAATCGACGAACACGAAGTAAGCGAAGAACACGAAGAACTTGAAGAATCTGATGAATTTGAAGATCGAGAATACGAAAGACATGAGGAGACCGAAGAACTTGATGATCATGAGGAACGCGAAGAACATCAGAAACTTGAAGAACATGAAGCATCTAAGAAAACTAAGCAGACGACGCTGGAGCTGTACCTCCAGAAGATAAAAGAAGAGAATTTAGATAGGAAGCGGATAATGGTAAGTTGTTTTATTTTTATATTATAGTTGACTAAATGTTTTAAATTATGTGGCTTAAATGAATTATATTTTTTTATTGATTGACTGTGTAGAATGTTCAAATCTCACTAAGGGTTTATTTATTACTATAAATATAGGAGTGTTAAATCTACATATGCATGCACTAATTAGAATTTATTATGCTCGTTTGTTTAGCTTCGCGGTGTATCCTGCATATAACAGGATAGTCACTAAGGGAAACCTAGTTTTAAGACATACTGAACTCAATACTACGCTTATTTTCTTATTAGCTGAGCGAGACAATGAAAATAATTCATTCCTCCGAATATTTTCAAAGCAAACCACATAATATTATTAAATAACATAGTTCAAAAACTATTTTTACTTATTATTAATAATATAGCATTTTCACACTCACAGCAACAACAAGTAAGGGACTCAGTAAAAACAACGCAACCATCATACAATCTCTGCGCATATAATCTGTTCAAAGTACCAAAGAAACCTGTTCCAAGAATAAAGACCATAGACAAAAGTAAAGAGAATAAAAAGAATAGAATTCTCCACTGTCTGCCCGCTGAAATCATAGAAGATATAAAGTATAAACCTCCGAAACGGTTCAAACCTAACAACACGTCTTGGATTACTAAGGGACTGTATAAGTTTTTGGAAACTAAATTAGAGCCGAAGTGAGTTTAATATTATTATAACTTAAACGTCGTCCTCTGAATACGCCCAAGTGAAACACAAGTTGTTTACCTTCTTTATTCATACTTTCTAACATATATAGACTAGAGGTCGGTCGTGGGTTCGACCACTACTCGAGGAGATGAAATATTTATTTATATTTTCATTTCTTTGCTCTGGTGTCAAGGCAAAGAGCAACGTTGAGTTCCGTCACTCAACACGCAATGCCTCCAGAATTCGGCGGAAAGTGGGGAGCGCCAACCCACTTTCCGCCGAATGTCATAAGACACTTTTTAACCTAGGCACCTAGTGTTCCTTCTGCCTACACTGCTGTGTGCAGGATACGGCTGATTTTTGTTTAATATATTAATTCCAATCACTTATTAATTTCAGATACGATTACACAGCTCGTGTGCGAGCGGAGAAACTAGTAGAGACCATATATAATTTTACAAAGAATATAAATAAACAAAACATAGCACCCTTTCACTCTGTCGATGTACTAAAAAACGAGATGGCGCGGCTAGACATAGTGAAAACACACTTTGATTTCTATGAATTCATCAATAATTATATGCCGAGGGAAATAAGAATTAAGGTAAGAGAGTGTAGTATTTTATTTTTAAATTATTTTTTTATCATATATAGAAAAATACCGTTTATATCACATAGCAAAGTGTAGTGAGATCGACGAGTCGTGATGGTTGATGCTTGATCATCTGTTGAAGATCTTCTGCGCCTTGTACTAGGGAACAAATTATCAAAAGTAAGACAAATCCTAAAATAAAATTTGCACTGCATGAACCTTACTGTAAGCAGAGTCAAAACAACGTTATTAGCTTTCTGCCTGTTAAGTGGCGGAATTAAATATATTGTGTGTTATGGTGCGGAATATATAATATACGCCGTCCAAATTTTTATCAAAGAGTAATTGACGATTATTAATTTCCCTGAGTGCAGGTCGAACCTACAGCCATCTTGTTTGGAGTCCGATACTATTCCACTGCAATGCAATAGAAAATTTTTGTTATTTTATTAGTCTAGTTGTTATTGTATAGGATTTCACTTTATATATAATGTTTCCAAAATAAACGATTTTGGGTTCGATTTGCACTCTGAAGTATATATTTTTTTTCGTTTCTAGTAAAAAAGCGCCGTTGAATTCCGCCACTAAACTCGCAATATCTCAAAAAATCGCCAAAAATTAGAAAACCGAGTATTTTATATTAAGGTTATCTCTGTTTAATATGCCGTGTGTGAAACAAAAGTATTTTCTTTGCAGGTAATTCCAGACGTAGTCAATAAGATACCACTTCCGAAACACGGCCTTTTTGCAGATATTATACGATAATTTATAATTATAATATGTTTATTATTCTTGTATGAATGAGCTTCTGGATTAAGTTTGTAAATATTAATGAAAGAAATGTAAATGTGTAGTTAAATTTTAATTGTTGTTTTATTTACAAACTAGCAACCCCCTCGCGGCTTCGCCCGCTTTAACTACTAAATTATTCATATAATATATGTTTGCAAAGCACTTAAGATAATGTGAAAATAAATTAAACCCTAATGCAACCCGCATTTTCGTAGTTCCAAAATAAGGATTTTCCAATTGTTTTAAAATAAACACAAATAAACAAACCAAACAACAGAAAACTTAAACGAAAGAAATTATAAACAACAGACTACCTACTAATCTCTTACACAAAAATACTTAAACGAAAGATGTAACCAACTATGTCGCATGGAAATGCATTATAATTATTGGATAACTCCAAAGTACGTGCAATCACTTCTAAATTTACTTTGCCAGTAGTAGCTCCGAACGACATCAGGGCCTTGGTTCTCTGACGGTTAATGCTGTTAGCCCTATTGGCTTTTACAGCGACACCGGTTGGGTAGGAAGAGGGTACTCTGTCCCTGATGAAAAGCAAGCACTACGTGGCAGCCTGTGAGGAAAGTTAAATAGAATGCATCGGCCGGGAATCGAACCCGGGCCAGCCGCGTGGCTGCCGAGCATTTTACCATTGAACCACCGATGCGTGTAAGGTAGGCGGGCGCGGCGAACGCAAAAAGTCGCGGGGGGCGGAGGGACGAATGGCGAGTGGCGAGCCGTTTCGCAGCAAGGAATTTTTGATATTGTAACAACTTCTAAAATACTTATTAAAATGAAAAACAGTAAAAGACAGTTTTGATCTACATTAAATGGCCAACGTAACTAATATACTTATTTATATGCTGAGAGCATTTCTCTAAAACTATTCGCAGCTTCGAAATAGTGTAAAAAGCAAATTGTATCTTCGTTTAACGTTAAAAAATAATAAAGTATTTTAAAGGATAAAGATTAATACCATTATGGAAAAATATCCCTCACATTAAAAAATATATTGAAATTATTATTTTTTAGACAGAAATATGATCACTACACGTTATCCTTAAAAGATACGAATATGCTGTCGCGGACTTTTTTGTAGATCTTATTAAGAGAAATAATACTCCAGTACATTATTTTCATGTAGTACTTACCATTAAAGCAGCGCATGCGCGAAAGTGTATCAACGGGTAGGACTTTATACACATTTATCTTATTTATGTTAACTTACATAAGAATGTACAAATAATAAACTATATATAAACCTTCCCTGAGAAATACTCGACCTAATGGTGAAAACCGCATCAAAATCCGTTGGGTGGTTTAGAAGAAGAAGAGTTAGAAAGTTCAGACAGACACGAAAAGCGACTTTGTTTTATAATAGATATAGGATAGGATAATCCAGGTATGGCTTTTCCAAAATATACAATATATTTACATAAATTGTAGCATTTATCTTCTTCTGATGTATTTAAAGTTATATGACCGTAATGTCTAACAATCATTTGAAAATATAGACTATTCAACGATACTCCACTTGACGTAGTTCTTCGACTCTTTTTTTATTACGACAATATAATAATTATTTTCTTTTTCATTTTGACAATATAACGAATGATTTGTTTTTTCATTTTGACAATATAATATGGAGAATGGTTGTCGCTTATGATGAATTTTTATCACTGTCATATCTTTAATAACTTGCAAAGTTAAGACTTATCGATAGATATATGTATCGTCAAAATTGGCCAATTCGTTTGGTCCTTACATCGCCACATAGAAATACATACATACATACTCATTAACACATTACCCTCTTTGGCGTAATGCAGTCAGGTAAAAAATAAATAAAAGCCAACCTTATATTCTAAAGCTCTTGTTTATTCAAAAAATAAGATAAGGATGTACATGCATTTATACATTACTTATTAACTGAGCACCGACGGCGAATAGCTTATTTATATAATATGATAATAAATATTATATTGCGTTATAGTACTTTAATAATTAAACCTTTTCTGAATAATTATAAGTATGGCCACTTTTATAAGAAAAAAGAGTTTCTCTAGTTATCAGAGGGACAATAGAACAAGTAAAAATGCAATCGAAATCTATTCAGTAGATATTTATTACGTTACAAAGAAGCTTGTATTAAAGAAAAATCTTAAAAAGAACATTTTATACAAAATATTATTGATTTTTGTGAGAAAAATAAACAATTTGTAGAAGTAGTAATATAAGTTTAAATATTGTAAGTGTATATATTATATTGTTCTATAGTAAATTCAGGAATACTACTTAATTAAAGCTTAAATTAATTACTTAATTATAGTATTTAAGCAAAATCTGAAAACGAACATATGTGATCCCGAACGTTAAAATACATTTAAAACACTACAATTACGTAGAATGTATAAAACTCATTATTGCTAATAGTCAGAGATAATAGAGTAATAATAGACATAAAAGTTTATTTTTTTTCTTCATATTGCCTTTATTTTAAATTTCCATTCATTTTGAAGGACACTTGGATAACGTAATGCAACACATTGTTTACGAAAACTTTTTTTTATGCGCTCACGCTGTAACCCATGCATAGCGGGGTAGGCAAAGGGAACGTGGGGACCTAGTTTTAAAACATTCTGTTCCCCACTTTTCGCCGAAATATCGAAACATTGAGTGTTGACTGGCGGAACTCAACGCCGCGCTTTACCTCGTTACCAGAGCGAGGAAATGATAATATCAAATATTTCATTCCTGGAGTGATAATCAAACCTATAACCGTCGCGTTTCCAGCTTGTGCTCCTGACCCACGACGGCCCCAGGATTTGTTATTTTTTGTTAGCTCTACGCTTTGCCTCGCTTGTATTAGGGTAGCTACGTAGGTAGCTCTCTACCTAACCTAATGCCAACATTCTGTTCTCCACTTTCTGCGTGTTGTAGCACGGAAATCAACACCGTGCAAGATTTCCCCGAGTAGAAATCGAACCCACATCCAACGCGTTTACAAGTATCGAGCGCTGGCATATAAACGCTACCGTTAGGTTGCCTCGCCTACCTATCATATGAAAAGCCTAAAAAAACGAATTTAGTTGCATATAAAAATAGCAGATAATGCAATAATTTATCACTATGTTCTTCTTTTTATTTTTACTATAAACAATTCGTAACTGCTAGTGCACTTAAATTGTGAGTTACGTCGTTTTTGAATAACTATATTTAATTATTTTCACGTCTATACATTATACAAAAACACAAAAGCCTATCAATGCTTTTACATAGTATATATAAGAACAACGCAACACGCATAACCGAACAATAACTCATTGTTCTAAAATACATTAATTAAAACTAATATTAAAATTGTTCAATAAATGTATAAAAAAGCTAATTCTAATGAACAAAATATTATTTAAGAATAAATGCGAGATATACAAATTTTATAATGGGGTTAGTATGAGTCTTAGTTAATAATGTTTTATTTTTTTTTTGATAATTTTAGTTATAATTTCTATGTTTAGTAATGGCGGCTTACTCTGAAAAGATTGCTTCAAAATATTTTTTTTGAACTTTTAATATGAAATACTAAAGGTGGTTTCAGACTTACGCATATTTTAATAAAACCTGAATTACGCTAGTGTTACTAATAATTAATTTTTATTTGTATCGGAAAATCATTTTTATACCAAAAACCGATCCTTCAATCGACAATACATAAAGAATGTACCACAGCCGATAAAGAATGTACCGCAGGGAATAAAGTGAAGTAACTCAATTTTTTTATAGGAAAAAAGATTGTGAAGACTAACATATTGACTAACATATCAAAAAATATTGGTTTCTAAATATAGTTTCTTTCCTAAGTGTGTTAAGAAGACTTTAAAAAAAATACTTAAAGTACATTTTTATGGTCAGTTTTTACCAAAAATCGACATTTTCGAGTTAGACCACTCATTCTAAAGGTGTGAAATATAAAATATCTACAAAAACGCTATAGTAATAATCGCAGGATTCCAAATATCCACATACATTCAAATACAAAACGGTATAAAATTGGGTAAAAATGACTTTTGGCACTACTAAGACACAATTTACGAGGGTGAATGGGTAAACGCTTAAATTTTATTACATATTTAATAGAAGTACTTCAGTTATTATTACGATTATAGGACATTTTAACTTTTAAATAATCATACACAGTGAGAGAAATATGATTATTAAAATCAATGTATAATATTTAGCGCAAGCACTAAAATAGTTTACACTACAGTATAATTTTTTTAACGCCTTTTAATAATCATAATTAAGTTAACTAACGATAACTATAGAAATAACGGTTACCAATATTCATAATGAAATAGAAATAACTTAAGCTATATTTGACTAAAGCGATAAACTTAATATTCAATATATGCATATCAAAGTCTTAGCAAAAATAAAAAAAATAGAATAAAAAAAAGGCTTAATGACTATTGAAGAAAATCGTTATTTTTTTTTTAACACCGTTAGTCTAACGAGGGCAATAAATCAACGGCAGTGTAAAACTAAAAAATAATTTATTCTACAATATTATTAATACTATATAATTATGCATATTGTAAAAACTAAAGTATGAACTACATCATCAGTCAAAGATTTTTAAGCCAATTTAAATCGTAAATAATTTTGCTCTGAAAAATGTAAAATTAAATAACATTTAAAAAAAATTATAATAAACTAAAAATACCAAATACACAAAAAATAATTTTTAACAAAACATTCATACTATAATGTTATAAGCCAAAAGAATTATACTTATTAATTTTATTTGAAATATACATTGCTACATTTTATTCTGCCTTATAATATATTTATTATCTGTTACTAAAATGATATGTCTAAATATGATTAAGAGAAATAATATTTTTTTAAATACATAATAAACGATTAATTAATAGTATGAATAAAAGAAATCAATACTTAGAAGATACAAAAATGTACATATATGACAATACATGCAAAGTGCAGTTTTAAGAACGTCCGCCATATATAAAATGGTGTTTGTGGTGACATCAAAATTTGTTGTATAAGAAACAAAGCCCAAATAATACAGTGACAAAAAATTAAACAGCGAATACATATGAAATTATCAAAATATAAAGCTATTTAATTTTATTTTTTTATCTCCATCGATAAAAAATATGAATAAACATACCTACCTACAAATGCTATATTAGTATAAAAAATTAGCAACCATGTAGTAAGAGATCATTATTATGTTCCTATTTCTAACATTACCGGAATTTAAAAAAGTGTAATAAAGAATAATTATTATTAATAGTTAACATAAATTTATATAAAGAGAGAACTATTGAAATATTTCTGAAAAAATGATTTTCTAAATGATAATTATTATCAAATATATAAAATAAATATTGCATTTAAATATACAAATTGAATACATTAGTTTTATTTATCGAATTTATAATTTTAATACAAATATAATATTTAATATTTTTATATACAAGAAGTGATGAAAAAAGCTTCCATAGAGAGAGAAAACTTAGTAGTTTTTTTAAACCAAAATTTGCGACTTATATCAAAATATCAATTAGTGCAATACTCTTACTAAGAATATAGTAAATTGCACGTTAATTTTATTTATAAAGCTGCAATTTGTGAAAATTATCAAAATTAAATATTTTATTTTGAATAATAATGTAATTTAAAGTAAATTTTATTTTATTAAGATATTGTTGATTTTTTTTATTAGTTAAATAATGAAAAAGTTTAATTAAAAACATACGACTTACGATACTGTATGGCATAGAATGAATTTATAAGGCCTTTACATACTATCAATATTATTTTTATTATCAAGTGAATGTTGTGACATAATAAATGTTAACAATATTGCTGTATAAGTCTTTTAGTGTGTAGAGGCCATTTTTTTTACAAAATATTTTTATTCATATATATATAACAATTATAATTTCATACATACATATATATACTATATGTATACACAAGATACAAATAAATATACGTCTCGTAATAAATTGAATAAGTACTAATTGTATTTATTATTATAATAAATTTTGGGTTCTATTGAATTTTATTATGTTAATAATGTAATTTATTAAATTACAGAAATCTACTTCATGAACTATTAACTATCTATTAAGGCAAAATCTCTTTAATATGATAAAAAGAAAAAAAAGAATGTTACCCAAGACTTAAAAGTCCTCAAATATTATTAAAATACTGTAAGCGAGCAAAAGTAATTATTTTACAGCTAAACTACTAAAGTTACATATACATGTATGTAAAATACTACTATACTATTCTAAAGTAGCTTGACCTTATGACGACATAATCAACAAATTATTTTCCCTTTTTTATTTTTAAATGTAACTTTAAGAGTTTGCAAATAAAAAAAATGGAATAATATAAAAAAATGTAAGAAATAATTTGTTTCATATTGATTAAGCGGCAGCATGATTAAAAAATCTAAAATTGCAAATACTTATTAGCACACACATTCTTTATAAACATAAATATATTATACATTTATTACATATCTCATATTCATACAGTACGGTCAACGAGTCTTACCTTAGCTTAAATTAGACTTTCGGATCTTTTACGCTTTGTATACTCTCAATCGGGAAGAAAATAAAGAAATCCAGAAATTAAATCTGTGGTTCATTGTAAATATTTTATGTAAAAATATAAGTACATTTATTATATATCTATTTATTTGAGATTACATAAGCTTGCAATGGTGATAGATATTAATATAAAATGTTTTAATGGAAATCTGTCACAATAATTAAACGCTATTTAGGTTTACCATAAATGTAAGGCAGTTAGAATAATACTTACTCTATGTAACCAACTAAAATCTCAAAGTCTTAAGTTAAAATAGATTTCTCACAGTATGTGATGTGGAATAAACCGTGAAAAGCGGAACTCGGTCTCGCCCGATCGGGACATCTGGCAACGCTGATACATACATATCATTTTCTATAATACCGTCGTTACAAAATACATACGATAATATTTTATTATTTATTATTTTATGATTGCCATTCACAGGAAACTTTCCTTACACTAACGATAGGATTGGTATTGATTGTTTTTAACAAAATCAGAAATATCGACAATTTAACTTAAGTCATTTCATTATTTCATAAGGCTATTGGTATCTATAAAATATCTCTTTTTTCCGTTGCTAATGTACAATTAGCTCCAGAATAAAAGAAAATCAAAAGTAAAAAAAATCCTAAGATCAAATCTATACCCATTCACAACTAGCTTTATAGCGGCCACGACTCGACGACCGTACTGTAGACGTAATCTAACACATTTACGGCAGTAGCTGCACATAGTTGGCCGGGAACAATCCAAACACTCCACGCGGACCGAGCCCCTGCCACCAGCCCGCGTCTATCTGCTCTATGTGTGTAATTATGTCGCCGGGATCGAACGTTATTTCTGATTCGTCAGCTGAAATAATGTAATAAGTATAAAATATATATTTTTACTAGCTTCACGCTTTATTAGCTGTACATAACAGCAGCAGAGGGAAGAAAGTGTTAAGACACTTCAGTTACCCACTTTTCGCTAAATTCTTTGAGGCATTTTGTGTGCTCCGAAAAATTGTAAAATCGTTTTAAAATTGCCAGGACAAAAACAGTTATGAGAGTCATTGAGTTCTGTAATACTTAAAAAGAGGGTATTTTCTGTTTAATACTCCCAAATATTTTATGATCGGATAGTGGAAAACGCGAACGATAGAGAAGCAACTATTTCAATTTTTTTTGTGTTATAAAATATAATACAATTAATAAATAAACACACCTGCTTGATAATCATACAAGGCACGCGCAGTCAGTCCGGGGTCGTCGTCCAAATCTTCATATATCGTACCTTCCTCCTCCATGCCCTCAGGAGAAACATCTAGCAAATAAGTAAATACTTTTTAAGAAAACATATAAAAACATTGAATGCAGCGGGAACCGTCCAAGCTCCCTGACCAGCAATGTGAGAGCGCCTCTTTGGAAACCGTCCAGAGCACTTGGACGGTTTCCAAAGAGGCGCAGATTCAAATCTCATAGTGAGTTCTTTCTCTCCTAAGTGTGGAATAACACTTTAAAAAATGTTAAAAATAATTATTATTATTTAAACAAAGAAAACAGACTCTGTACATCCAGTACCTATAGTAAAAAAACCACGTATAGCAAAAAAATAAAAATATGTTATTACTATCAAATATCTTTTTTTTGTTATATTTTTTTAAATTAACACTACAAAATAACTAAAATACACATTAAATACAAATAACTAAATTACTAAAATACAAAATAACTAAATTAAACATATTATGAGTTGTAGAAAAAAAAATAAGCACCCACCTTCAAGTGTAGCACCATTCTCCTTTTTATAATTAACATTCTCAATAACCGTATTCTGTCGGCTCAATTCTTCATTATTCTTACTGTATGGAGAACGTTTGATCGTACTGAACTTATTATCACTATCATCATCATCATTCTCATTAGAACTCGAATAAGACGCGTCGAACATATCATTTTCTAGAATATTCTGTTTAATCATTGGTTCACTTTGCTTCATATCTATATCTCGATATTCGTAATCGGCGAAGGAAGTGGGTTCGATTTCTGTGCTGGGACTTAGGTCTGATGGATCTATGATTGGCTCGTATTGTATTTGTGATGGGCTTTCTAAACTCATTTTTATTTTGTCTATTGTTTTTAGTGGACTCGTTTTGGGTTGTTCTTGTTCTTCTGAGGACGTGTTTAAAGTATTTAGGGTGTTTGGGGTAATATTTGGGGTGTTAGAGGTGATATTTGGGGTATTAGGGGTGATATTGGGCGTGCTAGGGGTGTTTATTTCGGATGTGGGGGACTTGACGTGGCTCGGAGAACTTAGTTGTGAAGTGTTTTGAGAGAATGTGTTTATCCTTTGTGCTATCACTGAACTACGTATTGGTTTCTCTGGTATGGAATTCGATCTGTAATTAATATTAAGTTATACGAATATTGAAATATTATAAAAACAAAATTTGGTTCAAATTAAATGTAATAAAAAAATGTTCATAAGTAAATGTAACTCTTATTATATGTATTAAATTATAAACTTGACTAACAATTAAAATAGTTCTCACTAAGTAACCAAAAACATTTCATTTATAACATATGAAACCCAAGTAATCAATAAACATTAAATATATATATTGACTGTTGTGCAAATAATATGTGTGTCCCACACTCACCGGTCATTACCAATCTGACCCTGGGCCAGGTTCCTTTGGAACAGCTGCCTCGCGGCCGCCGTCGACGCGCCTATTAGCTGGCGCGCTTCAGCCGAGCGCTGGCGGCGAAGAGCGTCGGCACTCACGCCTTCGCTGTCATTTGTTTCGGGATTTCTGTTGAAATTTTAATTATTAATCTATCTTCTTAACCAAACGCCGTATCGTTAGCGTGGTAGCCAGAGAGAACGGTCAAATACTGTGTAATTTCAATTTAGTTTGTATAGCTTTACGCTACATCCTTAGTTGGGTAGCCAGAGAGAACGATCTATGGCCTCTGCATACCTCAATTTTATTATTTACTAGCGGCCCGCCCGCGGCTTCGCCTGTGTGAACTACATTATTATTAATTTCTGTGTATTGTTCTCCATGAGTACCTATGTTCTATAAGTGACGTCCATGCAAAATTTGAGACTCCTAGCATTTGTAGTAACGAAGTCTCATACAAACTTTTAGCCCCAAAAACAACCCCTTAGGAGTTAAATATTGCAAATTCCCGTCTTAGCGAGCACCTACGTCCTGTGGGTAACTCCTATGCAAAATTTGAGATTACTAGCACATGTAGTTTCTGAGATTTCGTGATGAGTGAGTAACCTTTCGATTTTATATATATAGATTAGTAACTTCTTATTATGGCCGGGCCAGTCGTGCCGCAGGGGTACAAAGGTTGACTGTAAGTGGAACGGTAGTAGGGGCAAATACCACTTGGGGAAATGCAATATTTATATTTCATCGCATAACACATGTCTCGAGGATTCCGCAGAAATGTCGAAGGGAATAGGGACCGGAAGTACCTTTATGGGAACAGAGTGTCTTAACACTATGTTCCCTGATTCCCTCTGCCTAATATAAAACTAAAGAAATTTCGTTTTTTGAAGCTTCTTGAATACCATCCAAGCACTCCAGTCTTTTCAGCTATACACTCTCGTATCCCAATTGGAATTGTAGACTCAAATACACATTATTTAAAAATATATATAAAAGAAAAAAACCTGATTTTAACATTTATATATTCAAAGTTTTTTTTTCAGTCCATTTAAAAAAAGTTTCCACTTTCACCTGTATTGTTGTACTGTAAGTTTCCAGTTTCACTTGTACAGCAATTTGACGAAAACTAACAGTCATGTCTTGCTGACGCTTTTTAATTTAAAAGAATTATTTTTTCCACTTCATTCAGATAGCTCAAGTATCATCAAAATCGGTCCAGTACGTTTAAACTGGATATATATACTATAGAAAATTTACAATTATTTTAAACAGATTGAATTTATTATTTTTTGAAATAAGGAAAATAAAAAAGAAAATATTTACTTTTGATGTTCAACGCTAGCTCTCTTAGCAGCTTCCAACGCATCCCTCCTTCTCACATCTTCTTCCGCTTTTCTTTTCTCCTGAAAATTAATTCTAATATTAATTTACAAAAACATAATTTAAATAAATTATTTTAAAATTTTCAATGTTATTTTATTCAATATTATTTATTATTGATTGTATAGTGATACAAACCTCTTCTCTCCGCTTCCTTTCAGCTTCTACTCGTTTCTTTTCCTCCTGTTCTTCTTTTAGCCAAAATTGGTCTCGTTCTTTAGAATTTATTTCTTTAACTAAAAATATTAGACAGTTGCTTTATAATTATTTATATCAAATTATGTTTATATGATTATATAATTTACTATTATGGATATTATAAAGCGAAGGGTTTGTTTGGCTAAGCGTGATATTGCGCGCTCGGGAACGTTAGTTGGAACTAAAAAATATTTTAATATTAGATAGTTCATTTATCGAGGAAGGCTATATTATACGACGTTATGACGTCTCTTCGCTATATCTTAGTGACATTAAATTAAGTAGAACGATTTTGGTTAAGCAGAAGCTCAAATACTACTAAAGACTTAAAATAAAGCTCCCTTAACGTCCATTACAAAGGAGGCAAAAAGTTGGTGTTTTATTATTTCGTGCAAAAATCTGCATTGCTCTATGATAAAAATTATTAACTAAAGAGTCACGGGCATCTTATCCTGCAAAGCTCTTTCTCCTTTAAAAAGGGCCTACCTCTCTTCAAACTTTCCTTTCTTTTTCTTATTTCATCTACCACTCTCTTGTCACCGCGGCTTGGACGCAATACACTCGCCATTTCAATACAACGATTAATAAAATAAAATGTTTCAGAACACCTAAACACCACCGTTACACAATACTTTAATAAAAAAAAATCGATTAAAATATTTTCATTTTAAACTTATAATAACCGCGAAAACCGAAGAACTATCTCAACACTTGTACTCTAATCATTTAACGTACAACACTATAAAACGAACGGAACAGTAGAAATGTTTACATTCTCGTTTAACACACAATGCATTCTGCGCGTTAACAACACGTGTGGTCATTGCATTGTTGTTCTAGAAATGGGTAACAATGGCACTGTATGGATATAGCTAATATTAATATTAGTTTTATTGTTTGTTTGTGCATTTTTTTTTATATATGTAGAGGACACATTGAAAATGTCTGACATTTGACAAGTTTCACAGAGAGCTGAATAGTTGTTTTGTTTTTGCTATGTGATTAGATCGCGAAAGACATTAGGAGTACTACTCCATGTCTCTAAGATGGGCAGAAAGTATATTAACACTACTTTCTAAGTTGCAGATATGTATCTCGCATTTTGTAAAGTTTGCATGAAAGAATGCTATGACAATACTATGTTTCTGCCTTTTTTCTACAAGCGAGATGAAACGTGGAACTGAAAATATGTAACTAAAACCAAAGACTTACCTGGATTAACTTTCTGATAGGCAGTACCGACAGGTCCACTGGGTGGCAGTTCTTCGTGTCTACTAGATTTAAAGTTAAATGCCGAGCCGGCCTTCGCTAACTTATCCAAAAGCATTTTTTCATCTAAATCGTCCTCAGTCCTTGCATGCATTGTCATGTGGAAACCAGTGAAAAACTGCGACACTTTTTTAACATGATTTGCACATGTTCCTTTACGGACTGTCGGTGCTCCTTCTCCCTATTCAATAAATTATTTTCTTAAAAAAATCTAATTAAATCATCTTCACGCACACAGCAGGGTAGGCAGAGGGACCCTAGTGTTAAGGAACTCTTTTCCCCACTTACCGCCAAATTCTGGAAAAATTGCATGTTAAGTGGCTGAACTCAATACCATGTTTGTAACTTTGTTATGAGACCGAGAAAATGAAAATATTTCATTTCCTCAAATGGGAATTGAATCCACAGCATGTAGTGTGCATTACAATCATACGCTTGTGCCCATGCACTAAATTTAATGTAAGTAGTTTGATAAAAACATGTGGCTTAGTAGTCAGAGTACTTGCAACAGTTTCCAGGAGGCACATATTGAAGTTCTGCTATGTCATCATTTTTATATTCATAGTTTTCAAAATAAGATAAATCATCAATATTTTATATAGATATAAAAAGTAAAGTATACTTAATAGTTTAACAATGGGAAGCATTCATTAATACATTATCTTATCACTTACTTGCCAGTTGATAAGAACATATTTAGATATACTGCCATCTGGTAAGTCCATCTTCAGAAAGGCATACTGTATTTTGCCACTGTTGAAATCATCTATTAGCTCAATTAGACCACCATCACCCTTACTTATGAATTTTAGGTCATTTGTCAGTCCGTCATAGCCAAATAAGGCCCTGAAAAAATATATTAATTAATTATTTTATTCAGTCACTTTCATAGTGACTTTATGTATATAAAATATTTTATCTATGATGTACAATACAATACAGTATACTTTTTTGTACATAACATCTACACAAATTATACATTTTAAATATAAAATTACATCAGACTTCAAGGATGTTAAGTAATTATGCAAAGGTTTCAAAAAAGCTAAATAGAATTAAATTCAGTGTTATAATTGTACATGTGCTGAAAGAAAACGTTATAAGTTATTCAGATGTATTGTATTGTGAATGATAATAATGAATTACAATGATTAATGTTTACTTCATTTTTCACCCAAAATTGATTCACTTTAAGTTGATTACTATGTGGATAATATGGTGGAACATAACATATAGTGTCCTATATAATTTATTCTCCTTGAGTGGGAATTAAACTCACAAACATTGTTTACAGTCAAACAATGACCCACTGTGCCACAATGGCCTCCTTTATCCACTTGGACTAAGTGTGTCTAGTTCTTTCTAATGCTTTAAGGCTCTCTGACTATATGAGAAATATATGAAGATATGATAGAACATAAGAAAGTATATGATATCTATCACATCATAAACTTCCATGAAATGATAATAACAAAAGATAAGTATTAATAAGGTAGTTGTGGTTGAGCACATCAATTAATATGCATGAACATAAGACATATAGTTAAAACATAAATTATACTATTTATAGCACAAATGTTTCCCAGAAATAGTTTTGAAGGTCTAAGGTTAAAGTAATTGTTAAAGATAACTACTCAGATTAAAGTGAAAGGACTTTTCTTGATAGCTTTTAATTTAAGTTGGATTCTTTTCATTTATATAATGATCTATGAACATAACTTTTTAATTGATACATGCACATTAGTAACGACAGTAATTTCTATGATAGTAACTTATCGATGTAAGTAAACATTTTTTTACATATCTTTAAAACACGGCATGAAATGCGCGTGACCAAACGTTACGATAAATATGTCTTTTTTTATAGGAGAAAGTTAGTCGTCCTTCTAGCTATTACCACGCTAGAAATATTAAATATGCCACGTAATATACACATCAATAACTCTATTAAGGGATGTTTATTTAATTTTTCTAGAAAGTAGGCCGAACTTATAAAGCATTTACGTACCAATTAGTCTCCGATTTCTCATCCAAAACATCTTTCCACGCGGCCACAAGATCCAGTTTATGTTTCTCTAAATTTATAGCCATTTTTCATACTTTGTACCAAACCGCGAAGCACTTAAACTGCGGAATTCCCAATAAAATGTAAAACGCCGATGGGCAGCCTGACTCACAACAATCCTACTCACAGATTATAATTATGATGTTCATTCAACTGTCACAGAGGTGGCAATTTTTTAAAAGTGCAATTTATTTCTTGTCTATGTCATAGAATATACAGATCTATAGACAATATTGTTAAATATTTTTTCATATAAACTATGCAATATATTCTTTTAATTAAAAAGTAATTTCTCTTTAATTTTCTTTAAATAAGTTCTTAACTGTATTTCATTTATTATATTTGTTTTGGAACGCCTGCCTATATATTGTAGCAACACAGTCGAAAGACGAAAAGGGCATAAAAATAATATGCATATTAGTATAGAATAAGAATTTCATAATAAGGTATCTTCAACTTTTTATAATTAAAAATAATATATTTAAAAGTAACAATTCTATTTCAGTTTCTTCCATCGTTTGTAATGCGTGCGCAAACTTTTTAACGCATGCCCTAAGCCTTAGGCGCTTTTATTTGTTCGCGCTCTCGGCTCTAGTCACGACAAACGTCTCTTAGCGGGTAAACGCCGCGATCTCCGCTATGCTCGCATTGTTTACGATCTTAATATATAAACAAAGTTTTTAAAATCATGTGGGTCGATGTTACGGGCCAGGAGAGACTAAATTATACGTCGCAAACGAACGGCTCCTTCATTCCCGGGTAAGTGGGTAGATATTTAAATTTATACTAAAACAACATGAAAATGGGAAAATAGATAGCGTGCGAGGTCTTATTATACAGTCCATAATGTAAATGATTATAGTGAGTAATTTGAATAATCCTTAAGCGTCTCACTAAAAGTGTCATGAATATTATAAAATACATTATAAATGGAAAATACTTCGTAAATTTTGAAATCTCATTCTAAATTTTTTTTTAAAATTCATATGCCTATTTTGTTATTTAATTTAGTCAATTAATTTAATATAGTGAATGAATGACAATTTTATTTACTTTCTAATCTAATTGAAGCCCCCGTAACGCAGTGGATGTTGATCCATAAGAAGATGGTCTAACTGTTAACAAGATGGTTGTAAGTTCGTTTTCCACTTGTGGGAACTTTTATATTTCATTTGGTAACTTTATCCCATCAGGTAAAACAAAACGCGGCATTGAAATCCGTCACCCAAAACCAGCAATAATAATTGGTAGCAAATGAAAGTATTAGGGAAATCATCATAAACTCCACGCAAACGAAGCTGTTGGCCACTAGTTGTTAATATTTATCTACGTGCAGGTAGATATGACATTGATCTAATTCATAGCGCGGCTGCAGTCCATTTGTCATAGACTTGTACTCGCCGATTGGACCCTGACCTAAACTGTTCTTCCTAACAATTTGTATTTAAAAATAATGAAGGCTATTTATAGCTGATTAAATGTTTAAAAAATCTTTTTTCTCAGGTTAAGACGTTTTTCCTTAAAAATTACAATAGTAATTATAAAAAGTTAAGTATAAAAAGTAAAAAAAAAGAACAGCTAACCTAAAAAACTATATGTATTAGAACCGCATTTCATTACATTAGCCGTATGATGGCCACAAATAACTTTGAATAGCTATGAACTTCTACGTTGTTTGCTAAGTCAGCAAAAATATCTTTATTTTTATTAGAAAACACTGTCCGCGTCGGTCGCTTTTATGACGCAGTTGCGTTGGACAACGGAAATTCGAGTATCTTCAGGTAAAAGCTAGGTAAGAGAGTATCTCATTTTTTTAAATATCTTATCTTAAGTAAGATATAGTTTTAAGATATATTGGACAAATTGACTTACGAGAAAAAAAAACTTCGTATCTATCTCTAATTCGCACACGAAGGGTTTCGTATACTGCCTATCAAAATGCTTAACCTTTGTTTTGTTTGTTGCTATATCGACAACATAAATATATCATCTGTAAAAATTTCAACTGTCTCACTATTACGGTTCATGCGATACAGCCTGGGGACAGACGGACAGCGGAGTGTTAGTGATAGAGTCCCCTTTGGTACGCAACCCTAAGACCCTGAATTACGTGTCACATCTTACTTACCCCGGAATAACCGATAAAAATAGAAAGATAAAGAGAAAACAATTATATCATAACGTAAGACAAAGGCTACTCTTACTGTTTAATTTGAAAGTATCTGCGTAAGTATACACGAATTCGTTTTTTTTTCTGTCTGATCAAAAATACATTTGAAAGGTGAAAGTTGTTACCAGAAAGACAAACAAAGGCTGCTTTATAACAATTCTTATAGATAGTGAAACCAAATCGTATATCATTCCCACGATCTCGATTCGCTTCGATTATTGTCCAGGTGTAGAAATACATTAGCTTTGATTTCATATTACATAAGCGTGACCACCAAAAGCACACTTGGGTGTGACTAGCAATATGTCATGATTTGCCCACAACAGATCGAAGTAAGTAATTTTTCACGTTGTATCCCGCACACAGCAGGGTAGACAGAGGGAACCTATTGTTAAAACACTCCGTTTCCAATTCCCAACACAGGAGGACCAGACAGCGCGCTTTGCCTCGACAGCAGAACATAAATATTTAATATCGAGTGGGGATCGAACCCACGACCAGTAGCGATTACGCGACCTCTACCAAGAAGTCATATTATGTGGATATTCACGAGACAGTTATCATTATAGTATATCAATTTTCAAATAGGCATTTTCTAACTACAGATTATGTACTCTGGATTATGTGCTGTAAGTTTACCCATACTACCTACCTACCTACCTACTATAACTACTAAATAATATTCAATTTCATCATTTTAACAATATAGAAATAAATAATATAATATATTTTTTAATAATCTTATAATTGTTATGGTCTACCAATTCTACCACTAATATACATAGATATTTATAGATATTTATAATATAAACATATAGATAAATATCTATATTGGTGGCAGAATCTAGATAATTATGCTCTGTAAACTCTACACTTTATAGCGTTAGTTATAATTTGAAAAATATAATTCTTACTTACCTACTGTACATACGTACACACATAAAATATTTCATTTCCTCGAGTGGGGAACGAACCCATAACCGTCGCCGTCGCCGTATTGCTGAGCCACGAAGGCCTACTAAACTAGAAAATATATTTTTTTTTCTTGTTATGCAGGTAAGTACCATTGAGTTAACTAAAAGGGTCCCGTTGACCGTGACACCTGCTATAAAGTCCGCTGTAAAAACGAAGTACTAATGAAGTTGGTTTTTTTCTCTCTAATTACATTGTAATGAGGTTTGTCCATTTAAAAACATCGAGGGTTACTTGAAATAGTACGATTCTTTTAAAGTATTCTTAATTCTTTTTTTTGTTTGCTTCAAGCTGTATCCTACACTCAGCAGGGTAGACAGAGGGAACCTAAAGGCGTTATGTAGCATTACGTGTTGAGTGATGGAATTTAATGCGCTTCTCCTCGACACTAGAGCGAAGAAATGAAATTATTAAATATTTCATTTTTTCGAGAAGAGATCGAACCGTCACATCACACGCTTCTTTCTGTTCGTTCTCAATCTTAATTCGATTTTCTTATGTTATTAATTTAGAAATTTAATGAAGTAACTTATATAAGGATACATTCGTTATTCGTTTTGATAAAAATATTATAATAGCGAGATTAAACGTTCACATTTTGATAGATTTTATAATGTTATCATGTGCATGTTTTAAGCTATAGACAATTTGGCTGAAATCCAGATAGTAGCAACAACTCAAATATCTACGTATTTTGTGGAAAAAAATATTAGAAATGAAACAAATAAAAATTATTATGATTATCTATGCATTAATATTATAAGTTTCCGCCGTATTCTGAAGGCATTGTGTATTGAATGGGGGAACACAACACCGCGCTTAGCCTCTTTACCAGAGCAAGGGAAAGAAAAATATAAAATATTTCATTACCCTGAGTGGAAATCGAATACACACCCGTGGCGTTAACATTCGCGCCCTTTTTATCCCTGCGCCACAATAGACTCAATACTCTCATAATAGTATTTTGATTATATGAGTATAACAGAAAGACAGACATTGTGATATGGTTAACTGCCCGCTAAGGTATGACCAAGTGCGACGTTGGAACCATTCAGCCAGCACGAAGTGGCTCTAAATGGATGTACTTGTACACTAATGTAGGCAGTAATATATCTAAATTCTAAAGTGCCTGCCTACTTGTGAAATTTGGCTAGTTGGTTGGTTGGTTGGAAGTAGTGATTACACACACACATTCTTCCAACCTCGCGGAGAGCTCAGTCATATCATATGTCACGAAGTCCTTTAACCCGGAAAATCCCGACACCGAGTGGAATTCGCTAGAGCTGACCCTAGGTTGTACGAGGCGCACCAAGTGTCTGCCCACCACGCCTCGCCCAACCTCGGTCAACAAAGAGTAATGGACAGATAAGCTTTTGTCTGCATACATAAAGATAAATTACTTATTATTAAATTTCAAAACTTATAATAGCTTTTAGAAAACAATACACAAGGCGTAGCTAGAATATAATTTGAACAATTATATTTCTTTAGAACTTTAAGTGAACTAATAAACGAATATCTATATAATGTAAACAGTACCACTAGTTGTCTTATAACAATATTTTAGTGAGTGGAGTTTACCTTTACAGTCAAACGTTCTACCACTGCACTGTGAGGCCTCAATAAAACTGGTATTTATATATTTCAAGTAAAAAGCAAAATGAACCCAGTAACTCGTATGTTCTTCATTTTTTATCCCATTTTATTGATAGCTGATCAAAGTACCTACACCTACCTAGAGACAGTCGCGTCCAAATTAGAACTATTTAATAAATAAGGAAATAGATTTCTAACAATGATGTATTTATAAATACATTAAAAGTATTTATATAAGTTCCAATATAATGCTTCTTTCATAGTGACCTTGATATCAATTCTCATAATATTTTCGACATTACCTTGAACGATTGCAATCGATTAAACAGTTACTACGCATTAGTTGCTAAAGGATATTGCGCTAAGGTTTCTTCCATAAGGAGAGTCCTTTAAAAATAAAAAATCAAATCAAATCAGCTTCACGCTGTATCCCGCGCACAGCAGCGTAGGCAAAGGGAACCTAGTGTGAAGACTCTCAGTTCCCCACTTCCCGCCGAATTCTGCAGGTATTGCGTGTTGAGTGGCGGAACTCAACGCCGTTCTTTTCCTTCCTACCAGAGCGAAAAGAATTGAAATATACATTTAAATAAATATTTTATTTCAATGAGTGGGGATCGAACTTACAACCGTCGCGTTATAGTCACACCCTTGTGCCGCTGCACCACGACTGCCTCCATAATACTATTGACGTATTTTTTTGTAGCTTCACACTTATCCCCGACACCTATAGACACTCCGGTCCCAATTTTCAAAACAAGAAAATAATTTCAATATGATCATTCTCCTGAGTGGGGATCGAACCCAGGCAGCATCTGTGCCACTGGGTTAAGACGGCCTTTTAAAACTTATATTTATATATTTCAATAGCCGGCCAAAACAACTACTAAGTATGTTCTTTATTATCTTTTTTTCACTTTAGTGACGGCTTGTTGGGTGTCAAACGATATGACCTCAGCAGCGGATCGTTATTTATAGAGGATCATAGTTAGTACTCAACAATATTTATAAACTTAATATTTTTTTCAAACTTTCTCATTTATTATAGACTGTCAGAGTCAGTAAAGACAATATATATATATATTTATATATATATATATATATATATATATATATATATATATATATATNATATATATATATATATATATATATATATATAAATGGTGTTACTATAAAGAAATTAGCATCAAAAATTTTAACTTGAGGACACGAGCACGCGACCTTAAAGTCGATGTCGAAGGTTATGGTCGTAGGTTATGGTTCGATTCCTACTCGAATATTTTCATTTCACCGCTCTGGTGAAGAGGCAAAGCGCCGCGTTCCCCACTCAACAATCAGAGCTGTTATCAGAATTCCGCGGAAAATGGCTAACGGAAGTATATTAACGGGAATGGAGTGTCTTAACACTTAACATTAACACTGGTATAAGCGTACAGTGAGAAGCAAAAAAATAACTAACCTAACTTTCTTTAAAACAAACGTTAAAACGTAACTAAAGTACAAAACATATGAAATCTATATAATTTGCAAATTCTTTAACCTACTATTTACTTCATAATTACTACATACTACCCTCTCACAATGGTTGCCGTGTAAGTAATCTCGGTAATCTCGGTAATCACGGGTGGTGTTATCACACATTCGAACAAGGCCGCACTCTTGGTTCCTGGTACCATACTATCTAGTATATTTGTATAACTTTCTGTTGCTTTTATATTACTTAGTAATCATCGATGTTTGTTTCTGTTATTACCTAGTAATCAATGAGGAATGGTATTTAGTGTATTTATTTGGTATGGAACAGACCTATATTGTATAATTGTCTCTATTATAGGTACAGTAGAAACAACCATATACGATGCCAGTATATAAGTAGCCCGGTTTAAATAAAAACTATTTTATAACAGTAACTCTATTTTATAATATAAATTTTAAATATGTATTATTATATTTAAATATATTTTTGTATATCTCTAGTATTTTATGCAAGCTCTGAGTCACCTAGATTCTTTAGCCTAATTAAGAATATTGATAAAAACGTGCTGCAAAAGCTGTTGTAGATTAAAATAGTACCATATTTGTGCACTACTTTTTCATAATAATTTTTTAATTACATATTATTATAAAATTAAAGGAATAAAAGAGTAAATCCACGAAATTTGCAAAAATCTAAAGTAGTTTCATTATTCATAAATATCTATAGGAAAACAGAACCATGCGGTTCCTGGTACATTCGCACCATTCGTGTATACTTGGGAATATCATTAAAATACTCTAGCTAAAGCTGTTAAGAACATTTAATTTTTGATCTATTAATATATATTTTTTTAAAGAATTAATTTTGTTTTGTATATATGTATATATATTATATTTAATAAATATTTACCTACAATGTTATGTTAACATTTTTAAATGTAATTTTTATGCGAGATTATTTGGACGATATTTAGATGTGAGGTCAGTCACAAGTTTACCTTTTGTATAAATTTGTAGATTGTAAAAATAAAACCAGTAAAGTGCGAGTCTGTCTCGCCCACAGAAGCTTCCGTACCAATTTCAAGGTTGTAGATCAACAGGAAGTACAACTTATAATTGAACTACAAATATAAATTTATAATGATTTTTATCTGTGAAATACCTGTAAATTATCACTTTTTGGATTTTTTTCTTTATTTGTATGGTAAATTTTTTATTCGTGCTAAATTTCATTACGGTAAGTTCTACGGGAAGTATCCTAGTTTTGTTTACGCTGCGAATTACATACAAAATGCAGCAAAATCGATGCATACAAATTTTGTCTGCGTTCTTTTTTACTGTGTTAACTTAGAAACTTGGGTCATTGATCTTAATATTTGATGTTAATACCTTGATACCTCCATACAATGTCCAGATGGTCTGAACAAACGGTCAACGCGCATAAGCGCTGCGTTTCTACCATTTCAGGTGCGGAACCCTAAAATGGATTAACACGCTGTCTGTGCTGTTCTTCTGCCAAATACATAAAAATAGTAAAGTTAAGTTAAAGTTAAGCTTTATAAAACGGTGTCATCTATGTTACAAACATTCGTGATAAACGCTCATTTCTTAGCTTTCGCTACGTTACGAGTTAACTTAAAATAAACTCAAACTTTCATGCAAACTCGTTAAGCTTTGAAATTAAAACTTAAAACTTAACTTTTGATCTACGAGTAACTAACTGCTACAAATTTGTAAGAATATGGTAAACTTTCATAATGACTTGCGGAAACAAAAGTGGTTATGTAAGATTGTGGTGTTTACTTTTCATTCATTGATTCATTCACTAATATCGAAGTAACATCTTATAGTGTTACTTTGATTTTTTAATCATATCTATTAAAGTCTGATATTTCTTGTTTATATTTCTTATTTTACAATACAATATACTTTATTGCACATAAAATTTACACAAATTATATACAAAATACTTAAGTAGAAAAAACATGTAAGGGAGAAGTGGCATGAAGGAGCCAGGTTTTGAAAGAGCCACTTGCAATATTATAACAGTTTAGGAACGGATTCGTTAGAATATTTTATTTTTAATGGCAATATTGATTTCCCGCCACCCACAAAAATTTTACAGTTCGTCGGTACAACGGACGCCGATACGTCGAATTGAAGTTTTTGGCATTCCAAAGTAAGTATTTTAACTCCTTTGAGTTGTTTCTTAGTATTTCATTGTAAACAAATACGGGCAATTGGGATATAGATTGAGTTTATGTATATATTTGGCCTTGTAACTGCATTAAAATTGAGTTTGAAAAGTTTTGATATCGTTGTCATTTTGAAGGTTACATTTTTTTATAGAATAAGTTATGAAAGAGCCGGGTGGACGGGCCTTGAAAGAGCCGAAAGAAAAAACGAAAAAGGCCCGAGAAATCAGTAATTGAAGAATTAAATTGGCCATGGCCCATGGTTTCTGCCTAGATAAGTGGAAAGAAATTGAAAATGCGAGTGATGATTGGCTCAAAGGATTCATATAATGTTATTGGTCTGAATAATGTAAGATTAAAAAGTTTGTTAGAATTATCTACTTAAAATGACTGATAGAATTAAAAAAAACATTACTTTTTAATAAGAATTATTAAATCGTTTTTATTTAATATTGTTTACCATAATTTTCACTGTTATACCTCATAATATAAGACTGGCTCTTTCATAACTTTTAATGGCTCTTTCAATACCGAAATGTTATGAAAGAGCCAAATGACACATTTTTTTAAAATGAATATTTTATTGAATAATTATGGTATTTAAGGGTTATTTCGTACGAAATTACCTAGTTTAATAAATAAATAATAATTTGAGGAAAAAAAATCTTAATTTCTTATTTCTTTTCTTTTTTTCTTTCTTTCTTTCTTAATCTTGATTAAAAGTATATTTTTTTGCTTCATTTAGTAAACTGGCTCTTTCATGCCACTTCTCCCTTACAATAAGGCGGCCTTATCGCTTAAAGCGATCTGTTCCAGGCAACCTTTGGTCTATATATATATATAAATATATATATATATATATATATATATATATATATGTGTGTGTGTGTGTATATGTGTAAATATATATATATATGTATGTATGTATGTTATATGTTGTTTATTGTTTATTTTTATATTTATTTATATAAATATTTATTCATAGTATATATATACTACATAACAATAAACAACATATAACATACATATAAATTAAAGATATAATATTTATACATTCTTAAAAAGTATTTTGAAAATTAAAAGTATATAACAAAGGCTAAATTAAATATTCATATAGTGGTTTTAAGTAAAGTTTTAAATTTTTGTAAGCTTTTGGCATGTCTGATCTCAATTGGTAAGGAATTCCATAGTCGGACAGCTTTAATAGTGAAGGAGTTAGTCAGAAAAGAAGAAAAGTGAGGAGGAATTTCAAGTAATAGATTTTTCTGGGAACGTAGGGAAAGTGAGTGAACATCATGTAGAAACCTGAATTGTTTCTTCGGATAAGGAGGAGTAGAAGGATTAAACAGCACGTAAAAGAGAAGATGAAGTATATGAGTATTCCTGCGAAGGCGGATAGGGAGCCACTTGAGCTTATCACGAAAATTTATTTTATTTATTTTTATTTATTTATTTTACGTGCAATTGCGTGTAGAGGAGCGTCACAATAATAATATAACAAGGAATCAAACCAGCTATTACGCATATAGTAAAGGTTTACTCAAATGAACCATGCGAAATTTTAAATGTAAAAAAATATATTTTTTGACGAAGAAAATTTAATATCGCTAAATCTAATAACATAATAACTTTTCCATATGTAAACAAACACTGAAGCACAAACTTATAATTTCAATATTTTTTTAATAACTATCTCATTAGTAACGACAGAAAAATCAGAAGCTAAAAATTAACAAGCAAGTACCTTTCGTCAATCAATCGCGAGGCCTTGACCAAGTTAGCGTGATATTCGCCCCTATAGGTAGGTATAGATAGGTAGAAGTAGAAGGTACTTTTACATACAAACTATGAACAATTGTACAAATTTCAATGTCGATGTTAAAGTACAGTAAGACTAACAATAAGCCTCGTAGCTTCATCACATTAGGTTTGGTTTCTTTTATGTGGATTGAATTTCAAATTGTATATTAAATATTTATAGGTATTTTATTATATACCAACGAAATTTTGGAAATATGTATGTGTGAAAATTATATAAATAGTATATATTTTACGCTGTATCCCGCACATAACATGGCAGACAGAGGGATCCTAGTGTTAAGACACTTCGTTCCCCATTTTCTGCCGAATTCTTTAGGCATTACACCACGCTTTTACCTAGACACCAGATGTCCTCCTCGAGTGGGGATCGAACCCACGACCAATCGCGCTTACATTCGCACAATTGTGCCCCTTTGCCACAACTGGTCTCTTATGTACTAATGTAGTATATAGCTAAATATACATACATCTGAACGTAAACTGTAATACTGTGATCAAATATTTATTTGACCTACAGAAACATACCACGAGCCAGACTTAGGGAGGTATAAAATTAAACTTAGGGAGTATTTTTTGTCAACTGTTAATTGATCAGTTGACAGAAAATACTTCTTAATTTAATTTTGATCTAATATTAATGTAATTTTAATTGAAATCATATGTAAAGAGACTCGAGATCCTGCAGTCAAACTCACAAAGAGTTTTGCAGGACACAGTTTAACTTTTTGTATATATTGTTAAATGGTACTAATAAAATAATAAATACATAATACGAATATCTTTCTTACATTGAAATTGAACCTGTAAATATCGTCTTTTCCACTAACGTCATTAACGACTGCACCAACAAGCTACTGAGCTCAAAACTAAAAGCTGAAACTATAGTAAGTTGGTTAAAAAAATATTATTTTTTTCTCAGAAACTGATAAAAAACACCATTATCGACCATTATGTTAGTTTGTCGACGGTATTTTAAGTCAACAATGACATAATAAACATTTTCTGCCGTGAGAGTCGCCCCATTTCCGCGTTTCATTCGCAGAAGAACAATGCACCGTTTCATAACAGTGATTTCTTTGCTTTCCTCCGTTTATGCTGATAGACGATGTCTTCTTCATAGGGGTACATGTAAGTATTAAATTATTTATTTTTTATGTTTTAACATATTAGTAATATTGTTATAAAACATCTCCTAGCTATATCTTATAGCTTCACGCTGTATCCTGCACGTAGCGGTGTAGGCAGAGGGAACCTGGGAAGCTAGTGCTACAGATACTCTGTTCCTATACACTTCCATTCTCCACGTTCTGCCGAATTTTAGAGGCATTACGTGTTGAGTAGCGAAATTTGGTTCATTACCAGGGCAAAGAAATAAAAATATTAAATATTTTATGTCCTCAAGTGAGAAAACAACCTAACCCAACCTGTCACGTTTACAATCCGACGCTTGTGCCTCTATGCTACGACTGGCCTCTAGTAATATCATAGGTATAACAGAGTAAATTGAGTAAGTTTTATAGTAAGTTACTTTGTTCAAGGGCTAGACTGAGAGCCATCGGATGAAAGTCCTATAAATGATAGATTAAAAAATCCACTCAGTGAAATTATTTAATAAGTCTGGAAACCTTTTTAAAATATATTAATTAAGCTTTAAAAAAAGTTAAAATTTAGATGCAAGATGAATATAATTTTATTTTACTGCACACAATTTCATGCATTCCTAAAGGGAATAGAGTCAAGATATAAGTATTTTTTTCTGAATTTATATAATTTCATCTTATTTTAGTAAAAAAAATAAATGTGATATCAAAAAGAGTAGGCGTGGCATATCTGCGCGACAATTGGCTTTAAACGTTGAGAGTTCGATTCCCAGAAGGAGATTACTTTCATTTTCTCACTTTCTTTTTCTTTTCTCGATAAAGCGCGTCGTAGACTCAACGTTCTATGTCTCGAAATTTAGGACATGTATGAGAAACGGAGTCGTACCTATAAAAATATTTAACATATACATATATACATTGCAGGTATATCTCACTGTCCGCGCAATATGCACGCCTACCACACGCGATGCGACGGTCAAACAAAGTCTCAAAAGACTTGTGATGCACCTTTAGTTTATATCATAGGTATGGACTATGAAATATTTCAAAAGAACTTAACTTTTAATTTATAAAATCTCGTAAATTTATTTTATCGATACTTAAATTGACCAAAAATGGACAAAAATATTTAGCGGCGTTGATAGATATACAAATAGCATTTTGAAGGGCTATTCACGATGCAACTAATTAACAGGGAAAGTCTATATTTACGAGTATGTACATATATATTCAGCCTTAACGATTCGTGGAGTGGAATTCAAAAATTAATCTTTTTGTGTTTTTTCCCAATATTGTTTAAAGAAAATAAATACCATACGATTTTCTAAATATAAATAACACAAAAAAACTACGAAAATTTTATATATTCAAAATTTTACTAATTCAATTCTTTCAGGGTATAGCTGCGGTTGGTCCCGTTGCGACTGTAACGGCGACTTGTTATTGGACGAACATATAGGCGTTTGCGTAAAGGACGAGGAGTGCCCAATTTTTTCGACCCGAGGACCAAAAACTAAACATGACACAGGCCGTAAAAAAGATGGGAAACGTAGATACCATTTGTCTAAGAGAATTAAAATAAAAGAAGAAGATTTGATGGAACAAGAGTAATTTAAATATATAACATATTGCATTCAATAAGAAATATTTTAATTATACCTATTTGGAATTTCTCATTATGTTATATTTTCTATTATAGATACTATAAATAAAAAGGACTTACGTTCTTTATAAATTCGTATATTATTTTAGGTACAAACAATATATTGTTAATAAATAATTATGGCTATTAATAATTTCATTCTCAATAAAGTTCTGTGTAAATTATTCCACTGTATTTATTTTTATAAAAACTGAAACTGATATCGTAAATTCGCGTGACCGTTTTGGCAAGAAAACTTACCCGCTAAAACATTCTAACCGATAAAGTTAATAAGCAATGTCTGGCTTTAATGAAGGATAAAATAGTTGACTGGCTCTACAAAGTGAAACAAAAATATTAATAAGTAAAGAAATATAAAACATCTATTCCTTTTCTTTCTTGAAATTTATTAGAAATATTTTTTTTTTTTTAGTATTTAAATCTGCAATCAGTCGCAAGACTATAAGCAGATGGCCTGAGAGTAAATGGCGTTTAGGCGACGAGGCCAGCGAGTCGTCTGCCTTTTTTATAGCACATCTTTCCTTTTCAGCCTTCTTGGTAANTATTTTAAAACTTTTTTTTTTTTGACGGACGAAGTTGTCGTGGGTCGTGGGGCAACGGCACCGTGACTGACTCTATCTTGACGCTAGGTTCAATCTGCCTAACCGGGATCCATGTGGAATATGGTCAGGTACCCTTAAATATTTTCTTGGGGCCCTCTAATTTCTACTATAACGCAATAGTAAATGTAAAAATAAAAATACTTTCTTCTTTTTAAGATTACATCCGGGAGTAGAGGCCGTCTTGGCACAGGGGCACAATCGTGTGACTGTAACGCGACGATTGTGGGTACCATTCCCATTCCGTTCATTGAATAATAATAAATAATAATTCATTCCGGATTATTATTTATTAATATTTTCATTTCTTCGCTCTGATACCAAGGCAAATAGTGTGTAAACATGCAATGACTCGAATATTCGGCGGAAAGTAGGGAACGGAGTGTCTTAACAATAGTTTCCGTATAATACGTCCAAACAAATACCTCCAATAACACGAAAACCAGTTGTATAAACATTATTTTCCTGTTTACTTTATCATGTCCGTCACTGATTCTTCAACAAGTTATCGTAGAGAAAGACTTAGGGTAAGAGAGACATGGTGCAATTGGGAATTCTTATGTTATGCTTTTTAAAAGTTAATTATGCAATGTACTACGCCAAAATTGGAAATCCACGGTGTTTGATGTTTAACAATACTTGTAAGTAGAGTCGACGTTAATATGGTACGTCTACGTAATTACTGTCTATGAATTAGGAAATCTAGAGACGTGATGGTGTGAGTGTCAGTGTGGGACTCAGGGGAATGAATTATTATTTATTAATATGTTCATTTCATCGCGACCACCACTTAATGCGAAAACCTTCGAAAAATTCGGCGGAAAGTGGGGAACGAAATGTCTAAACATTAGATTCCCTCTGCTTACCCTGCAATATGCAGGATACAGCGTGCAACAGATTTTTTTTTAATTAGACAATCTATCACTAAAGGTGGTTTTCTTGTTGCCGTTTCTTGAACCTTACCTTTCCTTTTTTCATGAGAAGTAAAATTTTTAATTTATAAATCTTTTATTGCTTAAAATTATTAATTATCCTCATCGAATGGTCTTTCAAACATAAGGTAAACTTTCAAAAATGCATTTTTTGCATTTTTTTAAACGAGCTTACAAAAACTCTTGTACTTAAACTTTATGTTATATTTTAGGTGTAGACTCATGTCCACAGCACATGCATAGAGTGAACAGCGAGTGCAGACCGACGCCCTCTCAGCGGACGTGCGACGAACCTGTCGCACAGTCTATGGGCGTCATATGCGACTGGTCTAGATGCGACTGCGACTTCCCTTTTGTCTTACATTTGGCATCTGGATACTGTTTCGCTTATGAAGATTGTCCGTAATGTTTTTGTTGGTTATTGTGATGATTAATAAATCTTATTGAATTAAATTGAAGTTTATCCTACTAGTCCTACTAGTCCTACTAGTCCTACTAGTATTGTAAATACATGTGAATGCTGGTGAGGATGGATGTTTGTTTCACTTTTACACAGAAACTACTGAACTCATTTAAATTATGAAACTTTACATTAATGTAGCTTTATAATCAGAATAACACTTAGGCTACAATTTATGTTAAGATTTTGTATAATTTGGCTATAATAAGTATAGGCAAACGAAGCCGCATTTGGGTCACTAATTTATTATAACTTATTTAGTTGTTTGAATTACATGATTTCTACACAAATATTCACATCTACGGATCCTTGAAGCACTTATGCATCCTTTTTATTGTATTTTGTATGAAATTCGGTGCGTAACAAAACCTATAGGGCTATATATTTCCTGTAGACTGTCATGAAATTTACTGTAATATTAGAAATAATTTTGTAATACTTTTAACAGAAAAAAACACAAAATGTACCCACGAGTACGTCCATATACGTTACTATAAAAATATGTTTAAAATTCAATTTATGTCATTACATATGAAATTGCGACCGTATGACATTTTTGAGCTCAGCGATGGTGACGGTAACTTCATTGGAATTTACGATTTGCCGCCAATATGTTATAATATTTTGATATAACCATAAATATTTTTATATATTTCACTCTCAGACATTTCAAAACCTTTTTTATTGCCAATTATATATTATATAGTATTATTAAATGTTTTTGCATGTGAATTATGAACAATATACAAAAACCCGACTGCACTAATACTAAATTGAATTGGTTCACTGATTGCTAGAGAAATAAATAAAAAAACAGACAAACATGCACGCTGAAACCGTAACCCTCCTTTTGGGCTATACCGCAGTCGACTAAAAGGAACAATTAATTGATATATAACTCTTGCTTTTTTAAATTATTTAGGTATTACTGCCCTCCTATATTATACTAATGCTTGCGACCCCTTTGAATCTTCAAAGTTGGTTTAGATTGATATAACGATTACTTAAAACAGTTGTCTTCTTAAAATGTCTTTTTTATAACGTAATGTATTTAGTTATTATATATTTTTAACATCATACGTTCCCTTAATCTGACAGGGTAGACATAAATAACTTTATATTAGATTTTTTTATCTTTACACTGCATCCCTCACATAACAGCGTGGGTCGAGGGAACCTATGCGGGATACAGTCTGAAGCCAAAAAAATATTAATTCAATATAAAAAATAATAATATAACAAACTATTAGAAATCATTTGTTTATTTGTTCGTAACAGATACACGGGTCATTGTCCTCTACTGAAGTTCCGCTACGGGAAGTGCTACGGCGACAACACCCGGCAGATTCTTAAGGAGATACGCACAAAAGGATTGTTTAAGTAAGATATTCATATACTCTGTTATTTATACTAAGTGTTGATTTTTTTTTCTAAAAATCAATATATTTAAAAGCATTGCTAGTTGCTTGAATTTTTGAGGTTGCAATTTCTCTTTTCTTTTTAGAATCTACAGTAATATGTAAGATTTAAATGTACCTTTTTAATTATTAAAAAACATACTGAAGAAATTTAAATATTAAATTACACACATGATTTACTTAAAATGTTCTTTAGTATTGAACAAATTATAAAACTTATTTTATATCTGCAATCATTTCTGGTGGGTTTCGAAAGGAAAAAATAATGCCAAACTCTACAGTCGTATCATATAGTCTTTGCTTTTTCCGCAGTTATCAATCACACACCCTCTGAGGGTCATCACGCTTTATTACTCACCATCATCTTCCACCAGGACCGACTATCCTGTTCTCGAAAATCAAGCGAGGTGTCCCCTACGATTTTTACTATTCTTGCATGATATATTCTTTACCTTGTCTCAAACCCAAAACAAATTAGAATTAACAAGCACTTCTTTGTGGTATATATGACTACTAATTTTAATAAAATACATTTAATTTAATTAAATAATACTTATATATTTTTAATTATATAAAATAAATTTAATTTAACTTAATAATACTTATATACTCTGGTATCATTAAGTTTTATTAAGTACAATTCTAAATTGTATTCTTAAAATATAAAATGTATATTTTATTTTGGTATTATTTAACATGTAATATTCTATTACTTGCTAGTTCATTATTATACAAGCCTGAGTTATTATTATTCATGCAGCATATTTATTTAACATTCGATTATCATTAACAAAATAATATTTCATTTCATTTAATTAACACATAATATTATTCTCTAATTCATTATTATTAATACAACTATACAAAGCTTATATTAAATTGTTTGAAAATTAATGAAAAATAATGAACTGCGTGACTTATTACTAAGCTCTCCCTCTCTCTCTCTCTCTCTCTCTCTCTCTCTTCCGAATTCAAGAACAAAAACACAGTAACAACAAAATATTATATTTAATACAGCAAACCTCTAAAATATCGTCCTGGTGACCACTACGAGTTAGCCAGCATGCCACGTGGAGACGCGCCGTCGAGACAGCTCTACGACAACGCCCGACAGCCTACCTACATGACCGGTTATACTGGATACGTGCCTGGGATGCATTTTACGTACGTATATTATACTACGTTAAATTAAAAAACACGACATTTATTTGATGGAAAAAATATATACAGGGTGGAATTGTCAGCGCCACTTTAAACGAAACCACAGTTTTAACTCCTAATATAAAAGCCTAATATAATTCCGAAAAAAAAATATTCCCGAAAATGAAGAAGTTATTTTTTCAAACAAATTAAATAATAAAATTATCGTTTTAAAATAAAACACCATTTGCAAAGTATAACATAAGCACGCACACACTTACCTGTCGGCGCGGCAACGTCATACACTTATGTGTGCGTCACACGAAATACAGGCATGGATAAAAATCGTGAAATTAAAAAAAAGTCCTACGTCCAAACTGTCGAGGTACCTTGATTATTATTTTAAATCTGGGTTTCAAATATTTTACCCTATTTGCAGTTTCAGTAAAAGGAGCGCTGCCTCTTCCACCCTGTATAATATAATATGTCAATATTTGATAGAGGCCACCGTGGCGCAGGGGCTCAAGAGTGTGATTGTAACGCGACGGCTATTGGTTCGATCCTCACTAGAGAGAATGAATTATTATTTATCAATATTTTAATTTTTTTCATGCCCCGAAAAATTCCATGTTCCTGTTCCTGTTGTCTGTTCATCAAATAAAATGTATCCACATTGACGTACGCTTTATGATAAAAATAATATTTACCTTACAAAACATGAGATTTTCTAATATTATTATATTTTGTTAACATGTCAAGAAGAATAATAAATTATAAGAAGCATTATTGCCGTAAGAGACTCCTCCTCTTACTACTTTAAGTTTGTTTTGTACGATGTAACAGACTTGCATACAATGTTTCTATATATGCTTATATAAAGGCGATTATTCGTCATATAAATACATTTGTAAATTGATTATTTTTGCCGATAGTATAACTTTGCTGCTATAATCTATAAATATATAAAAAAAGGACTTGTAAGACTCACTGAGGTAAGACGCACGCACAGCCGTAACCGCTGATGGTAGAAACGTGAAATTTGGACAGATGTTGACTTTCGTTATCTAGACATCCACTAAGAAGGGATTTTGAAAAATTTTAACCCTAAAGGGGCGAAATAGGGGTTGAGAGTTTGTATGGAAAAATCTTTAAAGCGGCACCGATTTTTATAAAATTTGAAATTTAGACCCTTAAAAATATTTAATTGAATACATGTTTCGTGGTTCATTTTAATTCATCCCCTACAGGTGCAAATAAGAGGTTGAAAGTTAGTGTGGAAAAATCTTTAAATCGCCACCGATTTTTATAAAATTTGAAACTTAGACTCTTAAAAATATTTCATTGAACACGTGTTTCGTGGTTTATTAGAATTCACCCCTAAATAAGCAAGCGAAGCTGCGCGCGTCCGCTAGTAATTTAATATGTTCAATACAACATAAGGTATTACTAAAACGACCTAGAGTTGACTTACACCCAAATGTATGTACATAGGTAGAAACCACATGCATACGACTAGAGGCCATCGAAATTCCTCAAATTTCTGCAAGTTAACCTTACGTTGTTTTTACAAAGGTCACGCGCTCAGGGTTGAGTGGCGGAACTCTACGCCGCACATTGCCTTGACACCAGAACGAAAAAATTAAAAATATAATTATATAACTAAATATTTCATTTCCTCGAGTAGAGATCGAACCCCCAACCAGTCGTGTTTACAGTCATACTAGATGCCCCTGTGTCATGACTGGCCTTACATTATTTATATTATTACCTTTTTAAATTCATATTCCCTACTTAACAATTTCACATTTACCTACATATTTAAAATCAAAATTAAATTCTATCTCAGCTACGGAAAATCCTACGGCAGAACGGCAGACGACTGCATGGCGGATTTTACAGCGAACCAGAGAAATTTACGACGGAAAGCAGACTTAAGCCGTAGTTATGTGAGATCACGAAGCGCACCCAAAATGGAAACCGTACACTCTAGAGACGAGATAAGAAGAGATTTGAGCAGATTTAGGGAGATAAATAAGTATAAAGGTTAGAGTGCATATGTACAATTATTGCATGTATTTTACGTTAGTTAGTTTGTAAGAAACACTTTTTCACGCTTTCACAGCTTCACGCTATATCCCGCATGTAACGGGTTAGGTTAGGTTAGGTTAGCCTCCAGACACTCTGTACTGCACGTTCCGCCAAATTCTATAGGCATTGCGTGTTGAGGGACGCCTCAACGCCGCGCTTTGCCTCGAAATCAGAATGAAGAAAATGAAAATAATAAATATTATTATTCCTCCAGCGGAATTCGAAGCCACAACCCGCGTTTACAGTACATTCTTGTCATTGCCTCTACGTCTAATTAGGTTTTTTTTTTAGTTACTTCTAATATTATTAACCGACTTCAAAAAGAAGGAGGTTATCAATTCGACTGTATTTTTTTTTTTTTTATGAGTTCGAAACGCCAAAGTAGTAAATAATTCTTGTAAATGTTGTGTATTGAGTCAAAATAAAAATATTGATATATAAATATTTAGTAAGTTCACTAAGGAAAGTAGAGTCAACGAGAGTCTAAATACTAACTTTGTCTAATACTTACTTACTATACTTACTTACGATGAGATAGACGAGAGAACGAGAGATATAAAACAACATTTTATATTTTACAGATAACACAATATCACCAGAGTTCCCACCAATAGCTGGCTATACCGGGCATATACCTAGAATAAAAGGTTCAGAAGCGTCACTAAGCCAGCGATATCACTGCGCTGCAAAACGAGGGCTAGAGCTTATCAAAATGGAAAGAGACAAAAGGAAGGAACTACAAAACGCGGACGTAAATATTAGGGCAATATTGAAAAATCATGATAAATCATCTTATTGCAACTGGGGATAGCATACAGCTAGAAGAATGTTCTTCGCCAAGTGTCGTTGAACGTTCTTCGTTTTAATTTTTAATGGTAGCAAATACGAATACAGTATTATTGCGAGTATTATTTTTTAATATACTGAATGATATGGAGGTAGGTACTAAAATACGTGAAAAGTTTATTTTTAGGCATGTAAAAAATTGTCAATTAAATGTTATTTATTTTGTTATATATTTTAAGTGTATTTATATAGCTGAACATATTTATTTCAAATTTAAGTTTCAAGGGCCGGTCCACCGATTTAAGACCGCTTTGATATACATATAACTAAGAGGTAAACAAATAAGAGATCGATCTTGAGAACTCCGAATTGATAGCGGCTTATAAAGACTAGAACGTATAACCATCAATATAAATCCATGTAAAAAAATTAAACTCTCATATGGGTTTTGAATCTGTAATAACATCATTCAAATAAAGAAAAGCCGTACGTCCAACTGTACAACGATATAAATATGTAAAATGTTATTTAGTCAAATTTTTGTTATAAATTTAGACGAAACTAATCGAAAAACAACTTTCGAGAAAAAATATTTATATCTTCTAGCATTCAAAAAGTATATAAAAATACTTCGAATTTGGTAATGCTCTCCTGCCTTTAAAAATTAGTCGTGATATTTACTGGAAGTAAATACCTACATGAACTTTCGAACGATAAAAATGATTTTTTTTTGAAAATTATACACTTATATAAAATTTATATTTTAAAAAATATTTAATTAGGATTTTTACACGAAAAAGATAAAATAAATAATAGAATAGAAATACGTAAGCACGTAAGTAGAAATACGTAAGTAACAAAATGTAAATATATCGCTTTAGTTTACATCATTTTTTTCTAGCACGCAGCATAATAAGAATATAAACTAGGTAGGAGAGAAACTGTATAGTAAATAAATCACTTCAACTCCAAAACATTGCTTATTGGTTGGCGTAATTCAACGCCTCTGACTCTAAAATAATTTTATTTCAATCTATTTTTTTAGCTCCACGCTGTATCCCGCAAATAGCAGGGTAGACAGATGGGAAATATAGGAATCTAGTGAAAAGAAACTCCATCCCCATCAAGACCTTCCGTTCCTCACTTTCCGCCGAATTCTGGAGGCATTACGTGTTGGGAGGCGAAACTAAAATTTTGCACTATTTTTTTACAAAATTTAAATAAATTAATTTACTAGTAACAAAAAAATTGTGAATAGGACAAAATGAAACGAAGTATTGCCATAGTAAAAGTTTTATATTAAAATAATATTGTATTAAGAATAGTAAGTCTATAGTAACTATATTAAGGGCATATTGACTTATACAATAAAATAGAGTAGATAACAATTTGTCCATTAGAGTTTTAAAAAAAATAATAGTTTAATTTATTTGGTCAAAATATTTTTTGTAAAAAAATGTTATATCTCTTATAATTAAAAAAAATACAAGTCTTCTTCTAATTCTAATTTCAATTAAAATACTGATCCATTTAAGTTGCCAATAACTTATATTAATAATAAAAATTTATTATAAGTCTTAGAATGTCATGTCCAACATGACTGTAAAGTTAAGTATTGTTATAAAATAATTAATAGCTATGTAAATAAGGCACTTTACGTTATAAATTGCACCATAAGATATTTGGATATTATTTAACTTCGTTGTTATTTATGTTTGTTACAATCTAAATTGTTTTTCGACAGAATTATATAAAAATACAAGAATACATAATAATATCTATTACATAAAAATATCTATTACATAAAATTAGTAACATAAAATAAGTAATAATATCTATTACATAAAATTTAAAGAGGACAGTGAAAATAAATAATATTAAATAAATTGTTTTTACATTTTAAACATAAAATATTTCTATGAATAAGAATTGAACCCATCACTACCGTTACTAATTTAAAACAGTTTTAAATTTAAAGAAAATAGTATAAATGTTAAAAAAAAATACTTCACTGGCATTCAGCAATGGCAATAGTAGATAAAATTCTTATAATAAAATCTCTTGAGTGACATATGTATTTATTGAAATATACTTAAAACACTATAATTCGAATTCCAAATTAGATTGTAACAAAATCTTAATCAAATATTTAAAAAAAAATCTCACTTAGTTGAAAGTTAATCAACTTTCCGGAGTAATTTCCACCATTTTTCCAGTTCTTTGATCAACACCATCAATTATAATTGGTTCTTGATTATCAATTGTGGACATTTTCTGTATTTTGTTCCTATCATTTGCAAGTTCCAGCATTAAAGTTTCTAATTTCTGAGCTTTCCTCGTTTCATTGTGGGTTATTAAAGCACACAAATGTTCAGTTAACAATTCCTTTTTTTCCTTTTCCTTTTGTAAATTTATTTTAGCTTGTAAAAATTCTTTCTCTATTTTTAAATAGTGTTTTCTGTAAAAAAAGGCAATAAATTATTATGTTATCTGTTTATTATGTTTTATTTTTATCCTAGTCAAAGAGTTTTCTAATTATAGTTATATTACACATAAATGAGGCCGTCTTTGAGTGTCCCGCTTATAGTGTGAATAAACAGAGAAAAGCTAGTGCCAACACACTCCGGTCCCACTTCCTCACTGCCTAATTTTCGACACATTGCATGTTGAATTTGGAACTTAACATGATGCTTTATCTTGCTACCAGAGCAAGAAAATAAAAATAGTACTTTTTTAAAGCTAAATAACAAAACAAACAAGTACCTGAACCTCATTGGAATCTTCAATAATATCCCTTAACCAATTTTGACTATATATAAAGTAATACTTACTCAGCATCTGCATAACTGAAACATGCTTGATCTATTTTTTTCCTTAAAACAGATACATCTTGTGAAAACTGACCATCCAAAATTTGCAATTCTTTTTTTATTTTTTCTAATTTCAATACTTCTTCTTCTGTTTGTTTTGTCCTGAAATTAAGAAAAAAATATATATAACTTCAAATAAATGTATAACTTTCACATTATATGATGCAGATAAGAAGTATAAATATAGAATATATTACAATACTTCTATATTGTATAATAGGCAAAAGAGAACTTATGTTAACTCATTCTGATCCCCACAATCCGTGACTCCTCTTGTTACCAGATCAGGGAAATGATAAGTTTGTCTCCTGTGTCAAAGTGCAACCCACAGCCGTCACATTTACATTCAGACACTGCACCACTGTGCTAATAATGACTTTTATAACAAAATTACTTCTATAATACATTTTTACTATATTTTAAATAAATTCTTTTTAAATCAAAAACAAACAAATTATGATAACAGAATATTATAATTATAATTTAGTACCATATAGGTTTTGTTACAAGATAAAAGAAATTTTTCACCATTCTTTAATTTTAACACAAAGTAATTTACAAGTTTAGGAACCATTTGGTATCATCCAATATACTTGAATGGAAATATATGTACAGATAAGAGAAAAAATATTGATAAAAATTCTGGAGTGTGAGATAAAACATATCTTTAAAATGCAATAGACAAAAATCTAAAAGATATCTAAGAATTAAGATTCTGAGGAGTTTTTGTTAAGTCTTGAATAATTTTCGAGCCATCATGGCATACTGGCACAGCATGTGATTGTAAATGTGAATGTTGTAGGTTCGATTCCAAAACAGTGTCTCGAAAATTCGGCAGAAAGTTGGGAATAGAGTATCTTCACATTAGGTTCCCTCTGTCAAAACCTCTATACAATGGAAAGCAATGTTAAGCTCAAAAAGAGAAGCTTTCTATTAGCAAATGTTTGCATCATCATGTTTCATTATTTACTTTGAAATCTTCGTTTATTCTTGAACTATAGCTAGCATCCATTACAGACAATAAATTATCAATTATTTACAATTACTATAAAACTCACTCCACACAGCACAATGTCTTACCAGAAAAAAAATATCATAATTTATGCACATAAGAGGGAATCCAACCTACAATCATCATATTAGCAGTTAGATTCCACACAGACTCCACCACAGTATCTAACAAAAATTATTGTAAGTACAATATATTTCTTTTTAATTTCAATAATTTATTTAAATCATGCATAACTAACTATTCTGTTCTTCTTCTTCTTGTATAATCTTTACTTTATCCTTATATTGTTTTTTTTTTAAGATTTGGTAAACTGTTATTGCTATTGATTAATTTATTTGGTGGTTGCTTTTTTATTATAATTTAAATAAATTAATTGTTTTTAGGCTTATAACTCCATGCTCCACCATACTGTAGCATTTAGCGCTCCATTCCCTCTGACTACACTGCAAGGAACACAGTGTGAAGCTAAGTTAATTGTTGTTAGGCCTAACAAAAATAGTTAGATTAACTACCTGTCAGCTAGCGCCTTGGCAAGCATTTCCTTACGTTTCTTATTCTGTTCCTCCATCAACTTTTGCTGTAGCTGCAATTCTTCTAATTTCAATCTATGATTTGCTAAATCATCCTCTGTATAATTATCCACACATCTTACGACATCAGGTGTGATGCTAACACTATTTTTTCTACTTGAAATATTTAAATTATTATCAATGCCATTATCGTCATTACAATTTCCATTCTTACTGTTATTTTCATTGTCTTCAAAGTTATCTACATTAATAATTGCTGGTTTATTATTATTGATTAGTTCATTGATATTTTCACATATTATATTTTCATTGTTTAAGCTTATTATATCTATCGGAGATTTAAAACTAAGCTTACATTTGTCGAAGGCACTGTCTATTGTGTTGTCAGAGCTTTGCTTTTTAAAAAAAGCTTGGTCATTTATAGGTTGTTTGCTAGGCTCTGTATTATTAATTAGCACATTTCTTTTTATAAATATTTTTTTATTTTGCAAATCTGAAATAGAAATAAACACTTGGTATAATTCTTTTTCTAAAGTTCAAATTAATGTTCTTAAATAATATATTGTTGACTAATTTTAACTGCTTTAATATAATTAATTATAATTCATTTTAAAATGCTTTAATGCATTCATACATTTATAACCTACAAGCAGATTTAATGTTATCAGAATTAGCATCCTGTTGTACAATTATACTATTTTATAATCATTTTAGGTATGTTCTCAATTTACGACAAAATTAAATTTAGATAATAAGCACAAATAAAATGATTATGCTTTTAACTATTACATTTTTAGTAGCTATAGATCTGGTATATACACAAAAAACAAATATTTAACATTTTGTACTTTATTTTATACACAATTATTGATATAATAGTTAGTAAACCATATAAGTAACACAACTTACATAAACAGTAAATACTTAGAAGTAAAGAGTAACCATTTTTCATATTTTGCTATTTCATTGTCGTCCATATTTCATGAGAATCAAAAGTTTCTTATATAAAGAGTTGTTAGACATTGCTGCATAAATATAAAGCACTATGAGAAAATGTGATAGGTAACAATAGGTGAGAAATAAGAGGTACCGGTATTCGGGGCTGCTTCTGATGACTTAATCCGCTTCAAATCCTCTTCGCTAAACCCAGCAAACGCCATGATATACGCTTAATATTCCTAATTTTACTAGATAAACATTAATGTTATATTTTAAGTATATAGTAATACTTAGTTTACTAAATTACACCTAACTTAGGAATTTTCTTGTCTACGTGTTTAGAAAAGAACAAGCACCATTCTTTACGTGTTGACACTGACATAAAACAACTGATTAATTGACAAATGTAAGCAGATTGCAGATGCCAACTTTTCATCTTTAAAGATCATATCGGAAAATAAATAATATTAAAAAACAGTGGTGAAAAATGGTGAAAATAACGTATTCACTGTGTTAATTGCGGTATATTGCATTGCATTTTAAGAGCAATATAATAGCACTATAATATATTCAGCTGTAATCTATCTACCTCTAGTATATATGTATTATCTATGTATCTATCATATACCTTCTCTTTGACGTTTGATAGTTTAAAAAAAGTAAATAGTTTTTTTTAAAACACGTGTGTTTGAAGTGTGGAAAAACATTTGTTTTTAACTTTTAATATATGATATGCATTAGTTATTCATTTGTTTTAAAATGGGTTATTATCTCTACATCTATTTATTACGAAACGCCTTTCAAATTTTATATGAAATTGATTGATTTCTAGTAGTATTAAATAATTATATTCTTGTTATAATTTTTCAGATCAAATATTAAGTAAAGTTCGTGCTGTAGACCCAAATAATAGCGACGCTATTAAAGAAGCCTTAGCAGCATTTTTTCAAAAATTACCTAAAGACAATGAACCAAACTGCAACGCATGGTTACGAGAGATGCGAAATGTTATTGACCGGTATTGTATAACCTTGCTTAGTTTCAGCTTTTATGATTTTGTTATCTCTCTTATAGTTGGAAATTCAAAAATGAGACGAATTTGTATGCGCTTATTTCTGTGTTTACATATGTAAATGATTTTATACATATTATATGATCTAATATGTTTTAGGTTTCCGAAATATTGTATGTCACATAGAAATAATATGGAAAACTATTTTGTGAGCTTCCTAAGCAGTTCTAATTATTATAGAGTTATTGAAGTAGCAAAATGTGCACATGCTTTGCAACAGGTATTATTTATTTCATCTTCTTTATATTTTTATAGTCATTTATTTGATACTAAAATATTATTGTATAGACATAATCATATACTACTACTGAATAAAAATATTCAGGCCATTATGATGCAAAGGAAAAGTGTCTAACTGCAAATAGAATGATTATGAGCTTATTCATCACTTGGGGGATGAATTATTTCATTTTTAAATATTAGTAATACAACATTAAGTTTTTGTCTTTCAAAATGCAATGTCTTCAATTTTGGTGGAATGCAGAGAATCAACATAATGTTCTATCTGCTTACCTTTATATATGCAGAATAACATGTGAACTAAACTAAAAAAAAAGAACTTTTACACTTACATATTTTTATTAATGAAGTTTCATATAAAATGACAAAGATGTCACTATGTAGATTATTTTAAAATTGCAATTGTTTCATGTAGGTGCGTCCAACTAAGGAAAAGACAGCTACACCTAAATCAAGTTGGAGAGATCAAATGAGTGTTTTATGTAATGCTGCTCACGGTCTTATTAGTGCTATTTTCCCAAACGCAGTGGATATATATAAGGATACTGATACAGTAAGTTATTTATATTGTGTTGAAGACACACTGTATTTAATAAAATCTAATTTTGTTCTTAATTTGAATTAAAAGAATATTTTCATAGTTTTAAAATTTCTTAATATTAAGACAAATGTAATTATATTTTTTATTTACTGTAATAATCTTGTATATTGTGGTGTAACAAAAAAGCCAGTGACTGCATGCTATTGCTGTTAATTCAATTCTNTGCTCACAGTCTTATTAGTGCTATTTTCCCAAATGCAGTGGATATATATAAGGATACTGATACAGTAAGTTATTTATATTGTGTTGAAGACACACTGTATTTAAAAAAATCTAATTTTGTTCTTAATTTGAATTAAAAGAATATTTTCATAGTTTTAAAATTTCTTAATATTAAGACAAATGTAATTAGATTTTTTATTTACTGTAATAATCTTGTATATTGTGGTGTAACAAAAAAGCCAGTGACTGCATGCTATTGCTGTTAATTCAATTCTTACTCAGGAGAATGATTTATTATTTTTGTTACCCTTACTCTTCATAAGCAAAGTATGGTGGTTAATATTATTATATTATCTTTTATACATTTTTCAGAATCAGTCAGAGTCGGCTAAATCACCACTAGCAGAATTCTTAAATTATATAACAAAATTAGGGAAAAATATAAAAAATAAGAATTTAGTACTAAAGTTAAGACTAAAAAATGTGTTTGTGTTGATTCAAGCTATGTTGTTGTAAGTAAAGAAAATATTTAATTATGTTTCTACATACATACTTCTTGTTTTGTTTAACTTTTGTGCCAAACCTTGCTTAGGGTAGACTCAAGGTCTACCCTACTCAAGGTCTTTTCATTCATATATTATAATTGTGAATTGAAAATTATTTATATATTAGTATTGAGATAGAGTATCTCAACTACTATGCCCAAACATTGCATCTTAAGTGTAGAATTATACCCTTCATAAAATAATATCATATTTACTCCCATTTTAATCAATACTATTTTTTAAGGTGTTTTACTGCAACACATTTTGTTTTTACTTGTACATTTTAAAATATTTTACTTTTTTATGTAAGTTTTATTTACAAATTTTAAGTATTTTACCAATTTTTTTAAATTATCTAAATTTTTATTCAATTGATATAATTGATTAAATATAGATAATCATTTTGCACAAATTTGAAAGAAAAGCTGGACTTCAATTGTTTCGCTGTGATAAGTAGATCTTGTAAGATACAATGATGTAAAGTATAATATTTAAGAATAATAAAATATTTTAAAATTTCTATATGAAGTTTAAATTTATTTTTCATACTTTATGAAGTAAAAAAATATATTTTCTAATTACTTAGTATAGTTAATCAATGACAATTGTACATTTTAGATCTTTTCTTGTATATGGTTATTAGCATTCATATATTATGTATATCAAATTCTTATTTATTATCTTTTTGTAGGGAAACCTATCCAGTGGCAAAACCTATACAACCAAGGGCCATATTAGATGTGATAGTCAGAGCATTAAGTATCACAAGCAGTTCAAATTTAGATGAAGCTGTTATAAATGTTAAAATACAAGCTTTGAGAAGTTTAGATGCTTTAATTATGTCGTAAGTGTTTTTAGGTTTTTTTATTAATATTTTAATATCTCGGTTCAGTGGGACAGTGTTTGACGATTATAAATGTGAAGGTTTATTAAGAAACAATTTTGAATTTTATTAAGTAACATTTTATTTCACTTGAATACAGATAGTAATAGTAACAATGTTTTTTTTTAGCCTAGGTTCAAACCTAATACCATTCTCGCCGTTAGTATTCAGATTAGTGATGCAAACGTTGAGATGGAGTTCTGACAATCCAAGTGAAGAGAACAGGTAATTGAATTTATTAATTTTAATTAATTAACAAGTATAAATAAAGTGCTGCTGAGTTTCTTGCACTGGTTCTTCTCAGGTGTGAGGCGTTAACTTTAGTCAGGTTGGGAAATTAAGCCTGTTTACTTTTTTAAAATAAAATTATTTGACTTTGACAATCAAATTTAATTACACTCTCATAGTGCAGTGGGGTATGGTTTCACTTTGTATGCAATGGTTTCAGATTGAATCTCTACTTTTTTATTAGAGACGTTTATCTAACTTTGCTTATTGCAATCAACACAATAGTGCTACTATGACTATATTCTGTTCAAGATGTTTAATGTATTGAGGCCACTCGTTTCGAGTTCTGTTCCTTCACAAACGTGAGACTGTAGCCACGACAGGTTGTGACGTCGGCTCTCACTCGAGGAAATTAAATATTTCATATTGTCATTTCCTCTGACAACGGTGCAAAGCGCGACAAGTTGCGCTACTCAACACGCTATGCCTTAATGGGAATAGAATGTTAAGACACATTCTGTTCAAATTGTCCGATTGTATGTGACATATTATATTAAGGATAACCAAGGTTTATACATTATTTGATATGGAGTCTAAAATAGAATAACATTTTTTTATTTCAGAAAAGTTCGTACAACAGCGTATAATACGTTAACATATTGGTTTACAATGCTTCGTTCACATAAAACAAATGACAATAGCTCATGGGAAGATGAATTATCCTCACACATAATTGAAGATGTTATACCGCGAAAGAAAGTTGTGGAGCTTACTGTAAGTAATATTTTTATATTTTCTCTGTTCTTTTAGCCTAGTGTAACGACACTTCTTTCCCCATGAAGACACTTCCGTCCCCCACTTCCCACCAAATCTTGAGGAATTGCGTGTTGAATGGCGAAACTGACCGCCGAGTTTGCCTCGTTACCAGAGTGAGGAGAGATATTAAATATTTCGTTCCTCTGAGTAGGCATCGAAGCCACAATCGTCGTGCTTACGTATTCTACGCCACCAAGGCTTCACTGCTATGTGAAATAAAGAGATTTTCACGAACGTATTTTTTCAGATGGGCCCCCAACCGACGAAACATTTAAGTAAAAAAGCTAAAAGAAAACTAGCAAACAGTCAATTACAACAGAGCACTATATCTGCTCATATGCCAGGAGAGAAGAATAAAATTGATGTGTAAGATTATATATTTTAACTAACGGCCCCGGACGGCTTTGCCCGCTTGAACTAAACGAATATTTATTAAATATAATATAAAATTATTTTCAGTTTAGAGGATGAATTCTAATAAACCATAAAATACGTGTTCAGTTAAATATTTTTAAAGACTTAAAAAAGATTTGCAAAGATGATTAAAATCAGTTCCAATTTAAAGATTTATCCATACAAATTTTCAACCCCTATTTCACTCCTTCAAGCTTAAAATTTTCTCAAAATCCCTTCTTAGTAAGTGTCCAGATTACGAAAACAAACATCTGTCCAAATTTTACGTTTCTACCATCAGCGGTTACGTCTGTGCGAGCGTCTTACCTCAGTCAATAGAAATATTTCCTTTTATATAATTAATAGATTATTTTTCTTATAAAGCTTTTTTCGTTTCTTTAGCTGCACCATATTCCTTGTAGAGCAGAGTACACCCTTGAGACTAACCCTGACGGGTGTCGGTTCAGTTACCAATCCAGGGACTAAATATTTTTTTCCTCGTTCTGGTAACGAGGCTAAGCGCGGCGTTGAGTTCCGCCACTCAATAAAATGCCTCAAGAATTCGACTGAAAGTGAACGGAGTGTAATAGTAAAAAAATATTAAACTATTATATACTATTAATATTAAACTATTAAACTTAATAATGGAGTGTCTTGGCACGAAGTTTTCTCATCCACCCTGTGGAATGAAACGTGAAGATAATATTTTATTATTGTATAAAAATATGTGTAGAATTTATCTTAATAATATTTACAGGTCAGAAGAAAGTAATAATGAAGTAGCATTGGCAGCTCTTGAATGTGCCGAAGCATTCATCACTGTATGTGGTAGATTTCTAAAACCAGTTATTCACAAGGTATTATTTTGTGTGAAATATATTTTAATTTTTTTTATGATTAATAAAAGTACAGTTTTAGAAAGTTCTTAATATTAGGTACTTTTTATATGTGTTCTTAACAATCATTCTTCATGTTTTTGGGCTATAATACTTTATAAATAACAATCAATCTGTAATGATTATAGTGTATTAAATACATGATTTATACAGGGTGGAATTGTCAGCACCACTTTAAATGAAACCACAGCTTTAACTACTCTATAAAAGCCTAATATAATTCGGAAAAAAAATAATTNACATATAATTAAATTGTACGACGAGGTTTTTTTTTTTTGGTGCTTTTATTCAATCATTTATATATTTTTTCTAGTTATTCCAAGAAAATATCATCCGTGAATGTTTCAACCATGTTTCATACGAAGATGATTATCTACTGTCATTACTACATGTATTGGAAGCTTCTAGAAAGACCACACCTAATTCTACGCCTCCTCCTACACAATATTGTTTACAGTTGTATAGTACTTTAATAAATATGCAAAATACAGAGGTGAGACTAGTTTTTTTTATTTATGATTTTTTTTTATATAATAAGCTGTAGAATAAATATAAAACACAAATTGTTAATAATTGATATTATTTTGCAGATATCTAAATTTTGTACCCAAGCCCTGTTGAACATAAGACTTCACTTGCACTGTTCCCCACCATCTATCAACTTTGCAATGGAAATACCACAAGAAACTGTAAAACCAAGCAATAAAAGGAAAAAAATGTCGGAAAGAAACAGAGCTGCATTGGAATCTTTATTGGGAAATGATAAGTAAGTAATTTCAATGTTTTAAGTTTGTAAACGCAAGGATTGTGGTCTCAATCCTTATGAGGGATTATTATTAATTATTTTTATTTTCTCAATTTGGTAAAAAGACAAAGCGCGGCTTTGAGTTCTGTCTCTCAACACGCAATGTTTCAATCATTTCCATTTTCGTACTCTACTATACGCCGCGTAGGTAAAAATTATAGCATGTATATCAAATCTATATTATGTTTCTTTAACCATCAATTAACAATAGTTTTTTTAATAACTTTGTATTTATGCAGATTACCGTCAGAAGAGCAAACAGAAGAAGAAATAATAGCAATAGATGAGCCGTCAAGCAAAAAACTTCGTAAAGACTATGGAGATGAAGATGACAAAATAAGTTTGAGTAGTGAAGAAATGGAACCTTCTGTAGAAATAAGCGATGATTCTGATGAAGATATGGTCATTGAGGTAACAGAAACATCTAAAATCACAAGAGAGAATGGAATAGAAAATGAAATTGAAGTGAATAATCAATTTGATAACAGTAATAAAGATACAGTAGTACCTCAACTTGAAAATGAGGAAGTCGTTGATAATACAAATACAGATAAAGAAACTGTTAGTTTTGAAATAAAAGATAAAAAAGAAGAAGAAAAAGATATTGAAATAAAAGATAATGTTCCTATTCACGAAGCACCCACACAGCTATCGTTAGATGTGTCAAGTGATGCAATAGAAGAAAATATTTCACCGGAAATTACGAACGATTTTAGCAATAAACGAGATGAAAAAGTTTTAATTTTAGAAAAAAATGATGATGATATTTTACCTAGTACTAATGAAACAGATGATGTACAAATCTCTTGCGGACAAATAACACAAAATTCTCAAGACGTAGAACTGAATAAATCTATTGGCACAGATAATACAGAATCTGAAGTTGTTGAGTGCAATGGCGATGATCAAATTTCTCTTAAAGAAGGTTCTACAGCTAATGGAGATGTGCAAAATGTTGAAATAGTTCAAAATGGTGACGTATCTAAGGATAATAATGATGCATTAGATTCAGCAAATGATAGTAAAGTTATTAAGAATGTAATCTCAGTGGAAGACATGCTCGCTGATTTTGTTGATGAAGTCAATGATGAAGCTGTTGAACCATGATTTTTGCTTATAACTATTTTTGACTTATATATAATTGTGCCAATATATGCATTTGAATTATTATTATTAATTTCATTTACTAATCGATGATTACAATCAGTGCTATGTAACTTTAACTTAGTAATAAAGCATCCATTATGATATTTTTGTTTTATTTAAAAACTTTACATTTCAATTAATTAGAGAAATAGTTAATATATTTTCAATGAAACTTACGTACTAAATTGTATCGGTAGAATCAAGTATTTTCATAAAATATTATGAACGTCGTAATTTAAATCGTAAGTAAATTTGCACTCCAAATAATTTTGAACATTCAATGATATACAAAGACGGCATACTTCAAACGTTATTATCAAGGTCGACCTGACAAACTTCTCAATTTTATAATAAAAGTTAGAGGTATCTAAAATAGGGCTTTAAATTAACATCCGAAACACCCCAGAGATGAGATCTGGAGTGAAGAACCCAACACCACTGCAAATCGGCACAGATATTCTGGAATAAGTTCACAAATTCACATACCTCAGTAGTGTCGTGTCAGAAGCAGGAGGTATAGAACAAGACATCTCTTCACGAATTGCCAGGACCCGAGCAACTTTCGTGTGGCTACGACCCATTTGGCAGTCACGTAAATTAACCCGTAGAGTTAAACTCGGGATTTTTGGGTCTAATATAAACTCTGTGGTTGCCAAACGTGGAAGGTAACCAAGGCCGTGTCGCACAAGCTTCAAGTTTTCGTAAATTAATGTCTTCGCCAAATTCTTGGTATTCACTGGCCCTAGAATCACCGATCGACCAGCAAAACAAACGTTGCAAGTGGAACAGGATTGGGCACACGCTGCGCCGAGGTCCTGGCCATATTCCGAAGCAGGTAATGAATTGGAATTCTGAAGGATAGCGCAAACGTGGCCATCCCAAGCAAACCTGGCGACGATTAGTTTTAGACGAAGCGAAGAAGATTGGCAAGACATGGAACGAAATTAAACGAGAAGCTCAAGATCGTACAAAATGGCGAAACTCTGTGGAAGCCCTCTGCCCCAATTCGGAGACAGTAATATAAGTCAAGTAAGTATATAGTAAGCTTAACGATTTAAATGAAGGAACCCAGGATGTAAATATAACCCATATTTATTTATGACTAAAATAAACATCTTCATTTTCGTCTACTATGGCTATAATAACACCTATACCATACCAACCATATGAGTAAATGATACTTTACCATATAAGTAAATGTGTTCTGTGAATAACACTATTTTTTTTAATATTATTGCTAAAAATATATTACATCTGTTGTATTCGACACTGACAAATGACATGCAAGTCAAAGTTATTTTGTAAACATAGCATATGAGATATCAACTAAAAAAATTATAATAAACTATAATAAAAATGGTTATTGCCATTGGTTTTGAAGGAAGTGCAAATAAATTGGGAATAGGTATAGTCCAAGATGGAAATATACTTGCGAATTGCAGACGAACCTACATTACTCCGCCTGGTGAAGGTTAGTATTTAAGTTTATTACTACTTTCTTTAAATTCTGTTTCAATCTTCAAATATTTATGCTTTGTACTTGTACCAGATTAACATAATATATATTTATTGTTAAATTAACAATGTTAACGTAATGTTTAACAAAAAAAATGTATGAAATATTCTTGTAATATGAGGGTTAATATTTTCTTCAAATACAATATAAAAGAATATATCATTCATCAGAATATATCATTATTATTTATCAGCTAGTGCTTCTCATTATTTCTACTTCTCATTATTTCTACTTATTTCTACTTCCATTTATTTACATTAGTACATTTATCACTTAAATTGACCACAGGATTTCTACCAAGAGAAACTGCAGAGCATCACCAACAAAATATACATGAGGTGCTTAAAGAAGCTTTAGAACAATCTGGAATAAAACCTCGTGATATAGATGTGGTCTGTTACACCAAAGGCCCTGGAATGGGTGCTCCACTAATGGTATGCGCCATAGTAGCTAGAACTTGTGCGAAACTATGGAACAAACCAATTCTAGGAGTAAATCATTGCATAGGACGTATCCTTTCTGATTTATAATATTTTTAAAATTCAATTTTCAAATTCAAATATTGTGTTGCTGAATAAAAAAATGTATATATTGTTACTTATAGTAACTATTGGCATTACTGCTAAAAGTTGGTATTTTACTTCATTTTTCAATAAATTAGTTATAAAATAATTCTAATAACTCATAAACACTATATTTACTTAATAAAACAATCAGATATTGAAATGGGTAGACTAATCACTAAAGCAAACAACCCTACAGTGCTATATGTGAGTGGTGGTAATACACAAGTCATTGCTTATTCTAGACAGCGGTACAGGATATTTGGTGAAACAATTGATATAGCTGTTGGTAACTGTTTGGACAGGTAATAGAACCTACATATTAGATTAGTTGCAAATTATGATATCCTCATTTCCACCAAGCTGGGAATGTAGAGGGAACCTAGTATTAAGACACTTCCTATGAAAGCAGGAATATTAAAATAATAAAAATATAATAATTCCCATGAGTGGGTATTAATCTCATAACTACAGTGCTTAAACTCAGACATGTGGAAGTGCCATAACGGCCTTTATATGATTTTTGTAATAAATATATGTGATATATTATTTTACTCTTTAAAATTATACTTAAATATGGAAAACTGTTGCTGAATTGAGATGTATGCTTGAAAATAAGCATGTTTAGGGAGAATCTGACTATTCCCTGGAAGATGGCTTAATTTATAAGTATTTGTAATTAATTCTTTGAGTTGACGAACTATGTATTTTAATTATTTTCAGATTTGCAAGAGTATTAAAATTATCTAATGCACCCAGTCCAGGCTACAATATAGAGCAAATGGCAAAGAAAGGAAAGAAATATTTACAGCTGCCATATTCTGTTAAAGGTATTATTATTGTTAATTTGCCCTCTGCATCTTATATGACTGTTGCCCTATTTTTTAAACTTCTGTCTTTCATAGGATAAAATATAAAATCTCGATATTTTTGCTATTTCTGTATAAATTTCGATTTTTTTTGTTAGTGCTTACACTCCCTTATCACCTCATGTAGGTAACATTTGATATTAGGAATTTCCTCAGTAAAGAAACTTATTCATAACAGAAAATGAAATTTAACTAAATTGTGTATATAGTACAGTCGGCAGCTGTGTAGACTTCATATAGGGTTTTATTATGGTTTTTCATTATTTGCTTTCTGTACCATACCATAAATGTTCAGAAAGTCTAAGTACACAGCAGCTAGAACTCCTCGATTAACAACAAAACAACTGGTAACATATGTATGAATATTAATTATTATCTTACGTATCTATTAATTTGAGAAATTCATATTAACTTTTAAAAAAATACTTATTTAATAAAACTTCAAAATAAACATTTTTCTCAAAACATTTCTCAATAGGAATGGATGTCAGTTTCTCCGGCATTTTATCTTTCATGGAGGATAGAATAGATGAATTATTAAAAGAATACACACCAGAGGATTTATGTTATTCTTTGCAAGAAACACTTTTTGCAATGCTAGTGGAAATAACTGAAAGAGCTATGGCACATTGTGGATCAGATGAGGTGAGGCTTATTTTACATTTTTGTACTAATCTAATGAATATTATAAATGTAAAAGTTTGTGATGATGGATGTTTGTTCATTTGATCTTCACACATTAAACAACTCTGATATAACAATAATAGAGGTGGTAAGTACCTAGATATTATATTTTTTGCTTTATTTTTTAGCCTCATGCACTCTGTAATGCAGTGTTACAACACTCTGTTCCCATTAAGACACTTCCCCACTTTTAGCGAGATTCTTAAGCTATTGTGTGTTAATTTGCGGAACTCAACGCCGCGTTTTGCCTTGTTACCACATCGAGCAAATAAAAATATTACTACTATAATAATAATATAATATCACACCCTTTCGAATGGCAATCAAGTACGAATCATAATTACGTATATTTTATTTATTTCCATTTTAAAATATCTTATAGGTACTAATAGTAGGTGGGGTTGGTTGCAATGAACGCCTACAAGAGATGATGGGAGTCATGTGCGAAGAGAGAGGAGCTAAAATATTTGCAACTGATGAAAGGTTTGTGCTTTAGTTTTTATTATGCTTATAGAAGCTAATGTATAGACATTATTCCACATGGTTTGGTTATTAAAAAAGGTAAAATTTTATTACCGACACCGTCAACAACACACAACACTAGCTCAAGTTTATCTACCTACCATACTGTTCGTGGGATACAGCATGAAACTAAAAAAAACCTAAAAATATAATTAATATATTCCAGCTATGGATATTATATAATGAATATATATTAAATAATTCCAAATTTCCAGGTTTTGCATAGACAACGGTGTGATGATAGCGCACGCGGGCGCACTCGCGCACGCCGCCGGCACCCGCATGGACTTCGCGGATTCCACCATCACGCAGAGGTACAGGACTGACGACGTGCTAGTCACTTGGAGAGATGATTAAACTTGTTTTTTGTTGCTTTGTTTGTTTTATTTTATGTTCTTGTAAATGTTCTTAGAGACTTTTGACTTTTTATGACTGCCAGGGTCTGCCTTTCCTTCAACATACTCCACTTTTCAGGATCTTTAACGTCATCAATGGTTAATTCATTGGCTGTCATGTCGTTCATCATTCAGCCTGTAACTATACTATGTCGGGCGGTGACGCCCTTGAAGCTTATCCGTGACGTCGCCAAAAGTAAAACTTTTCTCCAAAAACTTTGTTTTGCGCAGACGAACAGACCATACCGAAATCCCACCTCAGATGTCGGCACTCACATCACCTCCTTCGCTATTATTAGTCATAAATAGATTTGCTCTGGTAATTAGTTCATTTTATGTATATGCTGTATATATCTGAGTAGTTGGGAAGGATTAAGTGTTATGGCACTCTACTTTACGCCTATTTTAAAGCCATTGTTTGATGGATGAATAATCCCAAAGCTATGCTATGCTTAATTATTCTTTATTAAACTGTATTTTTATAGAATAAGTAGCAAGTGTTATTTTTTTTAAATTACGGCGAGAATGACAATCAGATCAGGGGATATTTTATATAGAAGATAAAAAGACATTTCATACTAAATCAACCAATATAATGTTTGTTCAAAACAAGGATCTCACTTTAAACACAGGACCTTCCATACACGCAACCAATAAAATTTATAAACATAGTAAAATAAAAAAGATATTGCCATTTTGTAAATTAAATTAAATATGCTTAATGTTTATTATAGGAAACTAACTATGAAAACTTAACAATTAATCACTTACAATAAATGCATAAATTAAAAAGTTTTATATACTCTGTGGACTATATGAGGCAGTATATGCCAAGGTTTAAACATAAGTATTTAAATATTATATTTATTTATTTTGAAGATATAATGTACTTATTATTAAATTTAGATAAAAAGATTACTATATTGAATTTACTAGATATTATAGCTTTTTTAATAGTTTTATTATTATTCCTCAAGTCAATATATGAGTACAAATCATTTACTTTTTCATATTCATTTACCATACTTATGAATTTGATATACCTACTTCACATTATGATAATTATTATGTATAATAAAAGTAATATAAATTTTGGCACTAAAACTCGCTTTAACATGCTAATTTAAAAATTAAATAGCCAAAACCTATATGGGAAAGTAAAATAGCTAAATACAAATTAAAAGAAAAGTCAGATAAAGCACAGCTGTAAGATTTTGTAAATATGATTTGTAAAAAAACACTAAATATATGAATGAATGAAAGTAATAAGAATAGATTAATAATAGTAATTATTTATCTACTTTAAACTATTTCATAATGAGAACCTTGCAGCAGCATTGTGTCTATAAATGTAACAGTTGTGGGTTCAAATTCTACTCATGGGATTAAATTATTTTAATCAGTTTTGTGTTTGTATAAAACCCAGTATAGAAAATTAGATGGTGCACAGAAAACCAAGTATCTTAACAGTACACTGTCTGAAGCTAAAGGAAATAAATAATGTGATTTGACATTTTAAATTTAATTTTCAAAAAATATTACCTTCATCCGTTCAATATATCAATTACACACCAAAATAGGTCTATTCCTTTGTTTATAGTATTTTTACAATAAAACAATTGAGTTACATGTATCATCAAACGCCACAAGTATAAACTTTTGTACTACACTTATTTATTGAGGTCTTTTGTAGACTGCAGTTCAATATACAGTCCATTCAATTTCATAAGTTACTACTGTTGTAGCCATGTAACCCTGTGTACATTATTATCCAAGTTACCTGAAAAGAGGCATTTTTATAATTTTAACAATATACAAACAAGATAGTATGATAGGTGTTGTGTTGTGGGTTCATCTTGACTGGTAGAAATAAACATACTTAAATTATTTCTTACTACATGAATACCACTACTCAACATGTAATTTCTTAAGAACTGCTTAGAAAATGATATTCTTTTATTGCATCTTAGATGCAAGTAATCATTTGACTATTTTTAAAAGATTCGACTGTATATTTTATCAAGTTAGTATTCAAAGAAATAAAAGTAAAATTAGTCAGCCATGGTAATAAACTCTTACAAAATCTTACCAAAAATCCAGCAAAGGAAGTCATAAATCCCTCTTTTGTTATTTCCCACATGCCTCCATATTCTTCTTCATCAATACTTTGGAAATTGCTCACATAGAAATATATTACAGCAGCATTCACAAGTACAAAGCTAAAAAAATATATACTTATGAAAATTATATGTTATAAGTAACCAAATATTAATATTTCATATGTTAATGGATAGACGTAAATTATTGCACTTAATTTATTAAAGAAATTTCGAAATCTTACAGCAAAAGTCCAACAAAGCCTTTCAATGGTAAAACACCCCAACATAGACCCAAAACAATGCCGATAGCTTGTCGCATCCAATATATAACATCAAGAAATTCCTCCTATAAATAAAAATAACATTAACAAAACTTTTAAGTGATTAGATTAAATAGTCTCGTGATAATTTCAACTAACCTTGTCTGGCCATTCGGTGTTTGGACTAATGACTTTTTTCCAAACACTGTCCGAAGCTTTGGCTTTATTAATGCTGTCCACAGATTTATTTTTACTTGACATTTTATTATATTGTGTTTATCCCTTTTAATACTTACAATTTCATTTATAAATGCAATCAATAAATAAAATATTCGATACCTTGAAAACTTACACGTCACGTCACTGTCATTAAACGTAATAGTATTGCTGTCAATGTCAAAACTCGTTCCTGTGATATTGCCAACTGCTAAATTTATATAGTTTTATTTACTTAGAATTTTACTCAACTCAGATTGCTAGAACATTGAAATGCAATAATCAGAGAATTGATATATTTATTCTTTAATAATCTTTATTTTTAATATATCTATTTTCTTTCCCGTAGATGCTGGTTTAAGTCACCCTACGTTTAAATTTTATATAAATAAAAAATGTTGACTGATATAATCAATTGTTTCAATTTGGAGTATGAATTTTATTTATTTAGAAACAACATAGTTATGCACATATTGAGCAGCCGTAGCGCAGGATATGCGTGCGACTATAAACGCTACATGTTCTGGGTTCGATTAACCTAAAAGAGAAAATATTTTCTTTACCTTGATGTGGTAACGAGAAAAAGCGCAGCGTTGAGATCTGTCACCCAACACGCAATGCCTCCAGTGGGGAACGAATGTGCCTTAATAGGCGTTATTACTAGGTTCCTATATTTCCTCTGTTAGATACAAATTTGAAGCGTCTCACTGTTGTGTGTAGAGTTATAATCCCACAAACACAAAATTCTAATATTTCGCCCGACCGCTTTATATTCCTCTTTTTTGTTTATTTGACTAATACACTTTAATTAGTCAAACAAAAGTAACAATGGTTAGAATTTTTGATAGATTTCAAATACCTACGGTACCTACCTAATATCCTGTAGATAACATTATCATTTAAAATAATAATAAAATGGGGAGCAGGGGGGTGTTTTAACAGAGTAGACTCAGATTATATTATTATGATATCAGACAGTAGGTAAAGGTAATCCTGTCTCTGTGTAGGTAATGAGTTAAAAAAAAATATTCTTTTTTATTAATTGGATGATCTGTTGTTTTCTATGTTTAATCAATCTTGAGGCCTTGAGGCAGATTAACACTGCGGGTCATATGGGTATTATTCCATAAAAGTCAATTGAACAAAAATTAGTAATAAAAATTAATTATATTCAATAAAGAAACGGACAACTATGAATCAACATTAAACAAATCACATAAAAGAGAAATGTTAGATTTTAAGCATTCACACATCAGTAGAAAAATATGACAAATATAAAAAAACTATATTGAAATTACAAAGGCGGTATCCTATTTTTTAATCTTTGCAATCTGTCGTTTTCCATCTGTTTAGTGATGTCCCAGCACTCTTTGTCGAGTGTGGCGCGGCCTCGAGACAAGCTGACGAGGCGGGCCAACACTAGCAGTCTGTGTAGGTCGTCAGCTGTCACTGGACTGTCACTGTCAGAATTGCTTCGCATTTCTATGAAGTCGTCTTCTACGAACTAGATAAACATATTATGTATTAGTTAATGAATGAAATACATTGTTTTTCATATTTTCTAAATTAGAATGTTCTACTTTTTAAATGTTAATATTGTATAAAAATGCTTATCTAATTTTACTTTTATATCTTGTTTCTTTTTAAGTATAGTATTTACAGATAATAAATATTACATAAATATTCGATGTAAATGAAAACTTCAGAACAAAGACAGTCTTTATAATCATTATGTAACATTTTTATTAAAAGCTTAATAATTTGTCCTACCTGTAAATCTTCACTAATGCTGTATTTAACAAGTTTCAAATTTGTTAAATAAATTCTTATTAAATTCATAATTTCTTTCTTTAAATAATAAGAAGCAGCTTCAACAATGGCGTCGAATATTTCTAAAGACGATTCTTCAGGCCGCAATGAAATGTGATAGTCACTCTGAAAATTTTGACTTGAATTAAATACTTCAATATGTGATTTTCATAAAAAAATATTTCAAACTTTTGCTAAACAATTTAGACATACATATATGTATAAATCAAATATTACAGTAATTATGGTTTTAAATCATTTAATTGATTAAAAAAATAAAAATATTTAATCAGTTTGAATACTATCAAATTAAAAAAAAATAATGTTATTATTTAGTAACTATTTATTGGCACCATTGTGGGACTGAGAGACAGATTTTAAGAGAGAGACAGAATATTTAAGACTATACTTACTGGCAACAGGGACTTCCCCTCCGACAAAATCAACACAGATATATCAGAATCAAACTCCATTTTGTAATATTTGAAATCATATTCAACCCTTTGTGTTTTAATTAAATGTCCCAAAGCAGATATATTATTGACTCCTGTCGTGTCTAACCTTCCTTGCTCCATTTTAGTTTCATCTAAAACTAAGTGTGTATGTTTTGATAGTTGTAGTACACCGCTTGTTAGACGATTGCAGTCATAGTCTTTTCTATAATTAAAAAAAAGAAATGAAAATTTTGTTTATAAAAGTAGCTTCATATTACAACACGCTTATAGCAGGGTAGGCAAAGGAACCCAATTATTGAGACATTGCGTGTTGTTTGTTCAATAACGCCATTTGTCTTTTCGTTACTTCGAGTGGGAATCAAATTCCCACCCGTCGCGCTTACAGTCAGAAGCTGTGCCGCTGCGCCACATAGGTTTCGAAAATTTGCTATTTTCAAAATTAATATTTTAAGCGCATCGTTTGGAATGAAAAGCGTTGTACTATGTAAAATATCTATTGGTTTAATAAATGTTTGGGGAATGTGTATTCAAAATATTATTCTTTTCTGTTCGGAATTCATAAAACACAAAATAGTAATGTTTTCGCTATTTTAAATAGTTTTTGATTTATCTCACTAGTAAGCTAACACTTGGAAGACGTTACATTTTTTATAAATTGAAGTTCCTAAAAAATTATAAAAAAAGTGACAATAAATGAAAAAAAATTACTTACTTAGGCAACAAAGTCATAGTATTCATATGATCAACAGTCAACGGCAAATAATAACTCTTGGTAACAAACTGTTTGACAATGTCATACAACTGCTTTGCATAGTTTGGATACTTTTTTGTAGGTAAATTGGATATGTTTAAACAGAATTGTCCCAGTGTTATTGTTTCTTGACGGAGATACCTGGAATATTAATGAAAAACAATATTAGATTCCAATTTGTGTGGATTCCATTTCTCTGGATAAAAATTGTACAGGGGTCCTGTACAATTTTACCACTGTAAAATTAGGTTTTCTGGTCTTTTAAGCATTGTTGTGTAGCAAATAATCAACAGTAGGAGAACACTCAAAAGTAATCCCGACAGCCATCATACAGTTAACTGTAGGATGGCGATGACTCATCAATCATACATTTCATTTGTTTGGTACTCTAAGTTCAATAAACAATATAATTTGATTAATTAAATATTATAATTTTGTGTAAATGGTGAAAGCATATTGACTTTGGCTTAATTAGCAGTAACTTTGTTAAAGAATATTATTTAATGTGTGAACATTCTAACAAAACATCTAAAATAGTTTACTTTGAAAGTGAATAAAAGTTGCAAAATTATTGTAAACTTTTTATTCTTGTTCAGTTTGGTTGGATGGATATGGTTTGATATATTGTTGCTTATTATAATTTCCTATTAAACATTAAACTTCAAGCATAGAAATAATACTCACACACAAGCTATTAGATGACATATTAAAAATTCCGCTGCTAATTTATCTCCCAACAGTAATTCAGTTAAAGCTTTCATTAAATGTTCTCTTGCAGTGTTTGCATCTCTGAGTGCTGCCTCTGAAATTAATTAATTTTCATTTTTATTTTTAACTACACAAGTGTATCTATAAACGCGACTGGTTGTGGGTTCGAGGACTCAATGGATTGAATTATTAACTCTTAATATTTTAATTTCTTAACTCTGGAAACAAAGCATATGCCGACCATTTACTCGGCGCCACTAATAAAGTTCCGCCACTAGAAACGCAATTTCTTAAAAATATGGGCAATAAGTGGGGAACAGAGTTTCTTAACACTAGGTTCCCTCTCCCTACCCTGAGGTAATGTGTTGATTTGTTATTTTGAACTGTAAAGGTTTTCTTTATTACTTCCTATTATTTTGTGATTGAATATAAATAAAATATAAAAGTATATTGCAATATACTGTCATAATTTAGTAAGTAACATAACATAAGAAAAGAATCTTAGATATTTACAAACATTTTTATTAAAAAAAAAAAAATTGTACTTTTTCACTATCTCAAGTCTGCTAGCAAGACAAAATGAGGAGTTGAGTTACACCAGTTAAATAACAATATACTGAATTCAAATCTTAATAAAAAAATAAATACGACAATCTACCTTGATCAACTCCATCAACCAATGGATTACAATGAGTTAATTTTTTCACATTAACTGCATGTAATCTCGGTACTAAACTTGGTGGTGGGTTATGTGTTAGAATCTCCGCTTCACTCTCACTTATGGGGTCTAACAATGGATCCTTATCAGGTTGGAACTCTCCTGAAAGTGCTGGATCTACTGACAAGAAACCTACTATTTCTATCATATCATTCAGTTTAAGGCTTTCATCTTCTTCATATAGCTGTAAGTTTAATTTCGTATTATATAGATTTTTACTTTTATAAGACATAAGATTATAAATGGTATGGTTGTGTATTTCATTGCTGTTCTGTAGAATCGTTACATTTAAATTATTTTTATTACCCCACTCTGATCAACAAAGTTATAGCACAAAGTTGGGTTCTGCCATGCAATGGACAGTATCTCAAAATTTATGAACCATGTAGACGGCAGAGTGTATTAACACACTAGGTTGCCTATTTGCTGGTTGTGGAATTATTTACCACTCAGAGAATGATTTTTTTTATTTGAAACTTGGGAATTGCATGGTAAGCAGAGTATTATAATGTTAGGTACTTTCTGCAAAAAAATAAATTAATAATATTACTATACAATACCTTCACAATACAAGACATGCTAGCAACTTCAGGTAATGGAAAATTCAGCAAATGCTCTCTTGACACAACATTAGATGATTCATTCACTTGTTCCTCAGTTCTCGGTTCTTTATTGGTATTATCATTTTCAACTTCCATTGTATCTGGATCTTCACTCTCATCATAACTTCTTTTTAATTTTGTACTATTTAAATTTAAACGCTTAGATGTGTTAGGATGTTGATCTAAATGCTTTAAATGGTTTTGGTCGTCTTCAATTTTTTGCGCCCAACTGTTAAACCCTGGCATGGATACCACAACAATTGTTTGACGTTGGGAACTCTTTAAGTTTTCTGTGTAATTGATTTTTTCATGTTCCTGAACAATATAAGGTACAATAATGTTTACTTATTATACATATTAATTAATTATTAAAGCTTAAATATCATTATTTCTTTACCAGTATATTAGCAGTGTCTGTATATTTTCCTGATTTCAGCTTTACTTCATTTGTTTCTGAATTATATATTTCATACTGTTCGAAGTAAAATTCAGGATTGTGCATGTCTTGAATCATTCCACGAAACCGCACGAGAGATCCATCGGGCAAATTATGTGATGCATTCGAATTTATCAAAGGTATCTAAAAGGTTATACAGAGGTCAAATATATGCCAAGAGAGATTATTTCCAACCAGGTAATTCAATAATGAAGTTATTATTTGTCTTACTTTATGCCAGCTCGGTAGTTTTACCAGTTTATCTTTCCATCCTTTTTCATTTAACATCCAAACACTGGGAGTAATAGAATCGAAATCATGAAGCAGATCAGGCATTTTAATATTTTATTAATGTCTCCTAAAACAATTTTTTAAATTAAAATAGTATCTTTGTATGTTTTTGTTTATTTGAAACTGTTAACTGTTTTGGAATTTGGTGCTTATCTTGAGTATTGCATTAAATAACATATGATTTTCAACAATTTAACGCGCGAAAATAATGTACATTCATAGAATGATTGAATGAAGATAGAAGATTGTATCGTAGAATGTATCATGATGTAAAAATTTGTTAAATTGTCTTTATAATGCAATAAATTTTATATTTTACATATGTACGCATATGCGTAAATCTTATAAATGATTTAATTATTAAGATTTAATAAATAATAATTTCATAGTATTGGTATTAAGGTGTTAGAAAGGTATACATTTTAACGTTTCAACCTATACTTTTTAAATTGTTATATTTTTTTATCTGTGTGAAACTGTGAATTTAGACGCCAACTATTTAGGCTTCAAAAACTTCAAATACAAAAGTAGAAATATTAAAAGCTGAAACTGTGTTATCTTAACTTAAATCACACTAATCAAATTTAGCGTGATTGCTTTGTGGTTACTGTGCCATTTTTATCCAATCTTTACTTTTCGCGTCTGATATTTTGTTATTACTTATTACTATTTGCCTCTTAAAATTGTTCGGCGTGGTTTAGGTTAATTATTAAGATCCATAATGAGTGAGTATATTTTATTTATTTTCCAATATGATACAACACTTAAGAGTGTTATATGTTGAATTATTAACTGTTTTTTATTAATTTGTAAAATTACTTTACTTTCTTTTTGTACAACCCAAAAATGTTATGTTTGACTTTTAGCCATGGATATTCGACCTAATCACACGATTTATATAAACAATTTGAATGAAAAAATTAAGAAAGAGGAACTTAAAAAGTCCCTCTATGCTATTTTTTCACAATTTGGTCAAATTTTGGATATAGTTGCAATGAAAACCCTTAAAATGAGAGGTCAAGCATTTGTTATATTTAAAGAAATATCAAGTGCTACTGTAGCTTTAAGAAGCATGCAAGGATTCCCATTTTATGACAAACCAATGGTAAGTATATGTTATAAATATAATTTATGATTAAAATTAAACCTTAAATAAACAATTTTGTTTTAGTCTCATTGACATTCAGTATATTATTTACAGAGAATCCAATACTCTAAAGGAGATAGTGATGTAATTGCGAAAATCAAGGGTACCTTCCAAGAACGACCAAAACGGCCTAAACTGCCAAAAAGTGCAGACGAGGGAAAGAAAAAGAAGAGCAAAGATGCAAACAGACCACTTGTACCTGGATTTGGTCAACCAAGCCTTCTCAATAATGTCAATGTTGAACAACCACCTAACCAAATTCTTTTCCTTACAAATTTACCTGATGAGACATCTGAAATGATGTTGTCTATGCTTTTTAATCAGTAAGTATTTTTCTTAGTATTTTACTCACTGTGCTGTGACACCGCAATATCCTCTTAAACTTTTTCAAGCATATCTCATTAAGGATGACTAACTTAAAACCTATTGATATCTTCCTATTATTATATAATTGTAGTTAAGAAGTTCTTGTTTTATGAGGTAGTTGAAGGGAATCTAATGTGGAGATACTCTGTTTTCTACTTTCCATCCCATTTTGACTTTCTCAAAAATTTTGTGATCGCGAGAGTAAAAAAAATATTTCCACTGCTTTTCTATTAAAGCACGAAAAGAATTTTTAACACAATCCAAATAGTAATGAAGAGAATAGGAATCAAACTCACTACCATCTCTTTTCAATTGTTTTCTTTTATTATCAACACCACTTCCCCAGAATTAGCTAAACATTCAATTAACAGATTTATTATTAATTATTTTTTCCCTACAGATTTCCTGGCTTTAAAGAAGTGCGGCTGGTACCCAACAGACATGATATTGCCTTTGTGGAATTTGCAAATGAAATGCAATCAGCGGCAGCTAAAGAAGCACTTCAAGGCTTTAAAATAACTCCCACTCATGCAATGAAAATTTCATTTGCCAAGAAATAATTTTTATATTACTATGCAATAAGTATAAATAAAGATTTGAAATATTTGAGAACTGTTTTGAGCATTGCACTTGGCCATAACAGCTCTCTGGCTGTGATTAGTCGTTTAAGTTTCTTAAAATGACTTTTATTGATACCTTGGCTTTTTTGTTATGGGTTCTAGAATAGCTAGTTGGTTTGTTTTGAATTAAGTTTAAAAATGTCAATCATAGTATTAATAAGTGAAACAGTTTTCATTATGGTTTATAGAATGTCTATGTAAAGTGACAAATATAACAGGAAATAGATCTTAGGTATAAAATAAAATTTTTGACTGACTACTAACATGAAAAACATTATAGTACAAAAATTACTTATTTCAATAATAAGTAGTATAATTTAATTATTAATTAAAAGATTGCGCATACATTGAATTAGAACAGAGGCTTAAATATGAAAATATAATAAATAAGTGATATATTGCATTTCAAGAATAGGTCATAAGACAACATCGAATTTATCCCTCAATTTTAGCAACGATGATAGTACCCTGATGATAGATTTAAATATAAAAAATATTTTATAAAATGGTTATCACTAAAAGTAATAAATTTACTGGATTTTTTTTGTTACCTACACATGTGCCTTTTGCAAAACACACAACAATAAGCATTTTTGTTTTATATATAAATATTAATAGGTATAGTATCATAAAGCAATTTTGGATTTATGATTTTTTTAAGTCTTCGGTATTTTTTTTAAGCTTATAAGAAAAAGATAAATTTAATATAATGGTATCCCTATATAACCCTACTAAATTATATAGTCGAATCATCTGCGTACTGGCGACTATTCGTAGTAGGCAATTAGCATTGAGACAACTTGTGTAAGAAAGAGAAAGAATAAAATTTCAAAAAATATTGTGTAGTATTTTAAAATGGTCGCTTAATACTTTATTTTTAGTGATTGCGAAACTGTCAAAGTCAAGCCCTAATGAATGAGTCGGATTGTAGTTTAAGGCATAATTTTTCTTAATTCATGATCAAATAGCTTTGTTTCCATGTTTGTTCTATAACATCGGTTTATTTGTGTTATTTACAAGTCGATAATAAAAAAAAATAGTGGGAATATTTATATATTTGTAAAAACCATGGAAGATATTTTTCAGTGGTGTAGGGAAGGAAATGCACTGCAGGTGCGAGTTTGGCTGGACGATACTGAACATGATATGAACCAAGGGTGAGATAAGAGTATTTTGTACGTTAATTTATTTATAAAGTTTCCATATGGCTACTACTTATTTCCATAATTGGAACATAAAGTTACATTTGTCGCCCACAGACCAGTATGCCAAGGCTAGTAAATTATGTCAGTTTACAAGATGAAAATACCTTGTAGCAGCATTAGTCAGAGTTAATGTTTTTTTGGTTTCAATGGAATTTCTATCATTTTGCAATTCTATTCATAAAAACAAGTAACTTGTAAAAATAAGTTTTAGTTTATACTTATTACTTAAATTAAAACTTAGTTATTTATAAATAAAATTGATATAAATTTAATTCAATTTTTGAAATAAGTGTTTATTACACTTTTGGATATTAGTAGTGAGTCACAAATTTTATTTTACATTTAACATACATATTTTCTAAATTAAGAGGAAAACTGTTTCGCTTATTCATATCATTCCATTAGGCTTAATGAACAGGATAAATACAGTTTTACATTATTTTGGCTCAGTGGGACAGTATCTGACTGCATGATTTTTATGGGTTCAATTTCTATTAGATTTTGCTAATATTAAAATTATTTTTATTTAGCTGTTTTGGTGGCAAAGTGTGGCAATGAGTTCCGGAATTCCACTTGTTATGTCTGAAAAAAATAAAGCTGAGTACATTAATGCTAGGCTACCTTTGCTGTGTGAAAAATTAAATTAAGCAAAACTATTGATAATATTAAAAAGTTGAAAAAAACTTCTTTTTTTTGACTACACAGAACAATTAACTTGAAGCCAGGAGTCATAAGGCTCCATGTCCCCTCTACTAACTTTATATAATTTGATAATTTTGTGAAACATTTTATTAAAAAATATAAATATTCTATTAATAATGAATTTTATAAAATGTGTAATTTTTAGTGATGATCATGGCTTCAGTCCACTCCATTGGGCATGTAAGGAGGGTCATATAAAAATAGTAGAAATGTTAATAAGACGAGGAGCGAGAATCAATGTTACTAACATGGGTGATGATACTCCTTTACATTTGGCCGCTGCTCATGGACACCGGCCTATTGTTCAATTGGTAAGAATAAAAGAAATGGTTTATTTTTCTTTCTCTTTTTCAGCTTCACACGGTAGATTCATTTATTGAAGAAGGTTATAATTTACATTACAGAGTATTGTTTTGGTAACCCACTGTATCAGAGGTAAGAGTTACCTTCCTCACTTATTATATGCATAACTTTTATTACTTCTTTTATTTTTATTACCTTTTAGTTAGCTTATTTAGTAGCACTGTATTTCAATTCCAGCTATTACAAAACAGAGTTGATGTTAACTTCACAAATGAGCATGGTAATTCTCCACTACACTATGCCTGTTTCTGGGGATATAGCGCCATAGCTGAAGATTTGCTTTTAGCTGGAGCCTTGGTTTCTTTGGCAAATAAAGATGGCGACACACCGTTGGACAAAACAAGGGGTCAGCTTGTGCAAAGGTTGTGTGAAGTATATATAATAGTTATAAATACTAAAAAAATGTTATAAAAATATTGAATTTACATACAAGTGTAAGAATAATATGTAATAACAACTAAGATAATTTAGAAAAAACGCTGTATTGAATTTTGATGTTTCTGTGTTTAATATATCGTCGCCGACTTTGAGGTCGTTGTGGTGCAAAGGTACAAGCGTGCAACTTAACGCGGCAGTTCGATTCCCATTCGAGGTAATGAAATACTTCATATTTTCATTTTCTCTCTCTGGTAATGATTCAAAGCGCGGCGTAATGTTCAAAAACGCAATGTTTTCAGAATTCGGCGGAAAGTAGAGAACAGAAATGCCTTAATAGGAACCCAGTAAAGAATTATAATTTCTAAACCATAAGTAAAAATCTAATAAGATTTTTGTTGGATAGATTGGTCACAAAGAATAATATTTTTTGTTAACCCACTTTCATAGCAATTATGTTGAGACTTATTATATAAGTGGATTGACTCTGTCTCTAAATTAGATATTTTCTTATCCTTCCAGACTCCATGAGCTAGCACAAAATCAGGGACAAGATCTCAAGAAGATACAATTCAAAGATCAATCCTGGCTCGGTCTAAAGACTCGCAGCAGAGATGCAACACTCTCCAGACATAAAGGCATTAATATTAACGAACTTGCCTTACATACAAGGATTGCTGTTACACCGTCTGGTAAGATATAATTTATGATTGTTTCAAAGTGTATTCAAGCAAGATAGGAAGAGGGGAGCCTGGGTGGTGTTAAGATACTTTGTTTTCAATAAGACATTTCCGTAGCCCACTGGTGAGTGCCGGAGATCAACACCGACGCCAAAGTAAAAAATTCAAAATATTAAATATATAATTTCCTTGAGTAGGAATCAAACTCGCGAGCTTTCGCGCTTACAGTCACAGTACACGCTTGTGCCCTTGAGCACAGACTGGCCTTTTTCAACGAATTATAAAAAAATACTTTTTTTAATATAGAAGTATTATATACTAGCGCACGCGTGCAGGTTCGCTTACTTATTTAGGGGTGAATTCTAATAAACCATGTAATACGTGATTAATTAAATATTTTTAAGAGTCTAAATTTTAAATTTTATAAAAATCGGTGGAGATTTAAAGATTTTTCATACAAACTTTCAACCCCTTTTTTGCACCCTTAAGGGGAGAATTCTAGAAAACCATGAAACATGTGTTCAATTAAATACTTTTAAGAGCCTAAGTTCCAAATTTTATAAAAATCGGTGGCCATCCGCCAACCCTTAGGAGGTGTATTCTAAAAAAACACAAAACACGTGTTCAATGAAATCTATTTAAGAGTCTGAATTTCAAATTTTATAAAAATCGGTAGCGACTTTAAAAAAAAATCCAAACAACCTCAACCCCTATTTCCACCACTTTAGAGTTAAAATTTTTCAAAATCCCTTCTTAGTGGATTTCCAGATTACAAAAGTAAACATCTGTCCAAATGTCACGTTTTTACGCATAGCGGTTACGGCTGTGCGTGTGTCTTACCTCAGTCAGTGAGGACAAGTCCTTTTATATATATTATGTGTGTAAACATATAAAATATTTCGTTTGAAGGTGAATCCTGGCGGGGTCGTTGGCAAAAAAACGACATTGTGGCCAAAATAATAGCGGTACGGGAATGCACGCCGCGAATACAAAGAGATTTCAACGAGGAATTCCCCAAATTGAGAATTTTCTCACACCCCAATATATTGCCTGTGGTGAGATCTTTATTATTTTCGTTTGCTTTCAGCAGGTTAGGTAGAGGGAACTTAGTGTTAAAACCTCTGTTCCTCTGTTCCATGGAATTACTGAAGTCAACGGAGGAATTGAAAATAATACATTTCCTCAAGATAATCCACAACTGTCGCGCTTACAGTCAGACGCTATGTAGCTCTGTCATTACGGCGTCATAACAAAAATAATAAGATTTTTTAAAAATGAAAGTCTTTAAGGACTTAGGATGTGTCAAGAAATATAACAAATGCTTGTCGTTAATTAGTTCTTTTTCTGACAAAAAACAAAACTTTAATTTTATTTATTATGGTGGAGGTTGATAGGAAAAACATGTGTACGTCTCAAAGGCATTTTCAGAGTATACAAATTGGAGAGCAATTCTTAGCTCCAGCACTAGTCAACACTTCAATCTAGAGTACACTAGGTAGCACTAATACAACACACTCATTGGAGCGTTCTCCATTTTCTTCCCGAAATTAAGTCGTAAATTGCGACGCACTGCGCCACAAAGGTTTCAACAAAATTAATTTTTCTTTGTTCACAGGTGGGTTGTTGCGTATCACCGCCATCTTTAGTTGTCATATCGCAGTACATGTCGTGGGGTTCTCTGTACGCATTACTCCACGGTCAAGGCTCGGGGGGTGTTGGGGGTGCCGGGGGGCGCGTAGTGGTGGACGCGGGGGCTGCTGTTCGTTTGGCCCGGGATGTGGCCGCCGGTATGGCGTATTTGCACTCTTTGCAAAGGGATAGAGTGCTGCCGACCTATCATTTGAACAGTAAACATGTTATGGTTAGTATTGTGGAATTAATTGGTGTTTGAGATTTTAATAGATTTTGAGATTGTATTTTTTTTATTTTTTTGGTTTTTGGTTCACGTTCTTACTGTATACAAAAAAGAACACAATGCTAAATGAAATTTCATTCCAGATCGACGAGGACCTGACGGCGCGCATCAATATGGCGGACGCCAAGTTCTCGTTCCAGGAGCGCGGGCGCGCTTACGCGCCCGCTTGGATGTCGCCCGAGGCGCTCACCAAGCCGGCCGCCAGGCGCAATTGGGAGGCCGCCGACATGTGGAGCTTCGCTGTGCTGCTGTGGGAGTTGGCCACCAGGGAGGTAAGGAGGTTACAGCAGAGTAGATTGAGGGAATCTAAAGTTGAGATACTTTGTTTTGAGCCGAATTCTGGAGGCATTGCGTGTTGAGTTGAGAGGCGAAACTCAACGCCGTGCTTTGCCTCGACATGAGAGCGAAGAAATTAAAACATAAATTTAAAGTTGTTGAAATATAATAAATATTTCAACAACATTTTTGCAATCACACACTTGTCACACTCCTGCGACACGACTGGCCTTACCGGCATTACGTATAGGAAATATCGACAATGAAATGATTATGCCGACAGTATGCTGACGTTATGCCGACTGCTATGAGTTCTATGAGGTACGACGCTACACTGATTTATGCCGACATACCTTTATTAGTCGCTGTGGCGCAGCGGCACGGCGTCTGCTATAACCACGACGTTTGTGTGTTATGTTCCGCCACTCAATACGCAATGTCTAGATGATTTGGTGGTGAATGGGAAATGGAGTGTTTTAACACTAGAATCCCTCTGCCTTGTTACTATATGGGAAATACAGCGTGTTAAAAATAAAAAGTTCTAACTACTGCTCAGTATTCCGAGACAGTACACTTAATATCTAAAATTTATTTAATTACTACTTTTTTCGCAGATACCCTTTGCTGATCTATCAGCAATGGAGTGTGGAATGAAAATAGCATTAGAAGGTCTCCGCATCACCATCCCGCCCGGCGTCTCTCCCCATATATCGAAATTAATCAAAATATGTATGAATGAAGACCCTGGAAAACGACCCTCTTTCGAAATGATTTTACCCATCCTGGAAAAAATGAAACGCTAAAACATATTGTACAGTGCAGTACGGTTGACGAGTTGTGACCGAGGGTTTTTGGCAAGAAAATAATCAGAAGTAAGAAAAATCAAATCTGTGCAGCCAACCATCTACTGTTAACTAAAACTAAAAGTTGGGCCATGACTCGTCGATCGTACTGTGTATGGTATGTATGAATATTTATTTGTTTTCTAACTTTCATATTTTAAAATATAATATGTTGGCATACATTATAAAATTAAAATAAATAACAAAAAATAATAATGATTTATGACTAAATGTAATATTAATCTTAACAAGTAATAGTAAGACGATGACGACGATGGTAACAACGACTTATAACTGTAAATTCGACGACTCGAACGAATTTATTATTTTCGTTTGCTTGCTCAGGTAAGTAGACAAAACGAGGCTTTGAGCTCCACCACACAACACACAATGTCTCGAAAATTGGACAGAATGTCTTGCTTTATACATATATTTCTTCCAAATATTCAAATATATCGTTCAATTAATAGTTATGATAGAATTTAGAAATCTCCATTTAGTGCCATGACTTGACTTAGGTACAAATTAAATGCCAAGACAATACAAAATACATTTAATTTCTATTGAATATTAAAGTTATAATATTAAAGTTATAATATTAAAGTTATAATCATTAGAGGCCGTCGTGGCGCAGCGGCACAAGGGTGTGACTGTAACGCGACAGTTGTGGGTTCGATTCCCACTCGAGCAAGTAAAATATTTATTTACGTTTATATTTCCATTTCTTCGCTCTGGTGTCAAGGCAAAGCGTGGCGTTGAGTTCTGCCACTCAACACGCAATGCCTCCAGAATTCGGCAGAAAATGGGGAACATAGAGTCTTAACACTAGGTTCCCTCTGCCTACCCTGCTGAGTGAGGGATACAGCGTGTACATGATTTAAATTTTTAAAGCACATTTATTAAATTGTTAATTAAACCTAGCAATCAACTATTTTATCATATTAACTGAAAAAAATATTTAAAATTAAGTGAGTGTCATTAAATAAACGATTAGGTTATTTTTTTATTGTTTATAATGTTAATATGACTTTAACATTTAATAGAGATGGAGCTTGCGGCTAATTATATTCAATGAAGTACAAAAATATTTTTAAATGTATTTTGCCTATCCATTTGTTTAATTTTAAAATAATAACATTTTTTTGTTTAAATTTATTTCGATAACATAGGATTTAATGGACTGACACAGTTATATAGAAATTTATATTTGATAAAAGTAACGGTTGTACCTATTTTTTTTATTTTTTATGGAAAAGTTATATGGCTTTTTCAAAAATTATCTAAAATGACCTTAAAATCAGATTCTTTTAAATTTAATATAATGCAACTTCTAAGATATTATTATTTATATTTCGATGTTCCTCACATGTGCCAGCAATGTTTACAGATTGCTACATTAAATAGAAAGAAAAATACTTTTTATTTTACAAAAAAATATATTGTACTGTCTTAAATTTTAATAATATATTGTCATTTTGTTGCACATGTAACTGCCAGTATTGTTATAGTTAATGATTAGGTTGTATTTTTGTAACTTGCACTTTTATTTTTTTTGTGTATTTTTTCTTATTCTATTTTATCTTATTGATTGATTGTGAAAAATATTTAATAGAGCATTTAGCCTATTGGTGCTATTTAAGAGAAATATAATTATTATATAGAAATTACATACGTTATGTATGACACGAATGTTTATAGCGTTTTTGTCATCACGAATCTCTTGTCTATGGTTAGTATTTAATAAATATTATTTAAATTTTTAATTTAATTATTTAAAATGATTTATAATTCGATTAATAATATGTTTTTTACACAAACGTTTATATGATGTAACAATTAACTATAAAAATAATTTTAAGAAAAAAAAAACATATACACGTACTATAAATATACGTGTCCTAAGCGTGACAAAGCCTTACTTTTAATACTATTAAAAACTGCCTTAATCGTATAAGACTTGCAATAACTTATTCTTGTAAACATAAATGATATTCAAGCTTTATAAGCATCTTGAAATGCTGCTTAATTTTGTTGTATTTTTTTCCAAAATAATTTTAATAAAAACAGATGCTAGACAAAGGTAAAATAGATTCAAAGTTGTAATAATGCTTGTGATTGCTGTACGTGCCTTAAAAATGTATAAATTAAGTGTCGTTGTGTAAATTATAATACATGTAATAAATAATATAGAAACTAAATTAAATATAGAAATTGAAATGTTTAATGATTTTTGATGTGAATTAAAATTTTCAAACGTTAAAAATATACTAACGATTTTAAAGTAGCGTTTCATTTTATTTCATTTTTTATTGCTCTTTGTTAAAACCAGCTTGTTTCAATGAATGGCGTAGCAAGATTTTAATAGCCATATTAAACATTTATTTCGTTCAAAGTTATAGTAATCACTCAAAAGTAATCTCTTTTAGAACGGTTGACTTTTGTAAGTGATGATGATAATAATTCGCCCACTGGTTGGAAAAATAAAAATACAAACATTTGTGCAATCAAATTGTTTGAAAATTCTATGCCTTTAGAATTATAAAAATTCTCTGAAATACTCGAGTAGCGATTGTAATTATCAGGTCCTTCCTAGTAGAATTATTTTATCATACATGGTGTATTTTCGCTGGATTTTTGGTTCGTGACGAAGCTCGCAGAGGTGAATGCCGCAGGGGAGAAAAAAGATACGTCCACACGTGTAATCACACGCGTGAATTCCAATTCATTTGGGTTCTATTTTCTTTTCGGGTGTTTATTTTTATATTTGGGATCTGTGTTAATTCAGGTTTTTTAGTGTAGTTCTTCAACTCACTTTATTCCATGCTAATAATCTACAAAATATTTGAAATCAATTAGTGTAAAATTTTCGAAGAGATTGTAGATGAAAAAATACCTTTTGTCTTACTTTGAAATACTTAAGATTTATTTTTTATTCATAAAATGTTAATTTGAACAAGATTTAACAAGAAGTTCAAATATGAATTTTTTAAACTGCTTTGTTTCTAATTTTGTAGTTGTGCAGTGTTTTAAAATTGGAATTTGAATGACAGATTTTATTTTTTAATTTACGTGTATTGTGTTTTTTATAGTAAAACATTGTCTATGATATAGGGAATATCAGAGACAATTTACAGACTTAAGTAAATGGCATATTTTCTTTTGACAACTTTTATTTGTCATTTGTCAGAATAATGTCAATTGTCAATCTGTGTTTGGTTATATTTACAGCACCAATTTGTCCTAATATAATATATAACAAGAGTTATTTAACAAACAATTATGCTTTTATACAAAGTGTAAATAATTTGTTTATACAATGGAGCCTAATAAAGTTCCAAACATCTTGCCTAAAATCACAGATGTTGAGTGGAAACTAGAAGTTTTAACAAACACTCCAGGCACTGGTACTGACAATTTATTATATACGATAGTCTTGAAAACTGATGGCGAAGATGTACGTTTTACTTGTGGAACCCAGCAATTACAGGACCTTGTGTATAAATTAAAAGACTTAGTGCGACATTGTGAAAAAGTTAAAAGTGAACTCGGCTAAAGACTAATTAATATTCAAAAATTGTGTTCAAATATTGTATTTTGTATATCATTATGATTGATATCGTAATTACCTCAATAGCTTGTCTTTATTTATATTAGCTGCTAAGTTTAAGCTGCAAAATTAAAATTGTTTGTATCACTTATGATACTATAATATTTACTACATTTTTGTGCATTTTATATTTGGTTACAACATTGTAACTTTTTCTTCCTAGTGAAATAATTAGATGTAAATTAATTTATTTCTGTAATTAATTAGGTTAAAATAAAAGAACTAAAGCATTCTCAAAATTACTTTATTTGAAAATGATGTTATAAAGAACACATATATATGAGAAAACAATTCCGTTGCACAAAAACACATCACAGATAAACAAAAAAAATGACTAAATACAAATCAGATGCTGCATTGTTACTTATTTATGTATTTATTATACTTAAAAATATACTAAATTACATGTGTCTAACAGTTACACTCTGTTATTAATAAAAAAAATATCCTGAGATCTTGTCATAGAAAAACTGATTTTATTAAATCTCAATAGGAATCTTTTTTATTTTTTTAGCTTCATACTGTATAGTGGTGGAACTCAACATTGTGTTTCAGTGTGTAGTCTTGTTATCAGAGTGAGGTAAAGAAAATATTTTTTAAATTATTATTTGCTCTCATTCCTTTACTAAAGGGACTAGGAATCAACCCCAAAACAGTGCTGCTGCACCCTGATGAATGATTCTTTGAAAAGAAAATGAATCAATTTACAAATATAGTATATATCTGTATTTTTAAGAACATTTCATTAAAAATAGACAAACAGAGGAAGTGTAAAAGTTTACTTAAAAAATATAATTAGAGCTCCATATTTTGAGTGTAACAGCATGTCAAAGACTTCTCAAAATTATCTTCAAATATCACATATCAATAACTATACTACTACTACAAGTAATGAACATTCGACAGTGATGTTAAAATCAGACTTGGGTGTTCAGCTGTCAACATTTAAAGACACAAATAGATGAATATGTCATATATGAATATTTTGGAAAGGGTCAATAGAACAGAATATTGTTTAAATACATATTGTATTTAAACATATGTTATCTTTTACATACCAAGAAGATAAATAGTTAAGAAACAAGAATTTTATAAAAATATGTAAGAGACGAGAATTAGCGACTTAATTGGCGACGGGGGATTGGACGATTTCCAAAATTTACAGGTTCAATTCCTGCTACATAAAAACTTTCAAAATTGTAATTAATACTTTAAAAAGAATTAAATACATATCAAATATTTCATCCATTTATGTCTTCATTTACATCTTATAAATTATGATCGGTAGCTAGTTAGGCCCGATTTCAAAACAGCTTAATATTATTTATTTTATAGAAAAATATTGCTGTAGCATGATTTTATTTATCCATAGAAATATAAGTTGCAGTCACTATTTGACTTCTCTAATAGTTATTTATAATGATTTTTATAGAATTACTGCTTTTCAGTCTAAAGTAACAAGTTCAGTAATTTATATAGGAAATTTTGATGAATATTGTATCTGACAAAAATGGGTAGTACTGAAAATTTTATTATATATAGTATTTTATGTAAACATTGCTATGAACCCAGCCTATTTTATTGAAATGTATTTAAAATTAAAATAAAGGTAAAATTAAGTGCTTATCCTAAATGTTAGACTTAAATACTTTTTAGTTTTTCCTTTTACAATAATGTGAAATCTACATTAAATCAACATACACTCATTGGTATACATTTTACAATATATTTTTATTAATTTTGGAAATATCACATATAATTTTAAATCATATACAAATAAGTTATAGTCCAAATTTATAAAAAAAAGATTAAACAGATAAAATATAACAAAACAAACAATTTTAACTACATTTTTTTTATCACTACATATAATTTTATTATTACTACTTGGAGCTTATATATAAAAAACAGCTGTCTAAATGAACTACTAATTTTAAACATGTGCGGTAAGAGACCTTTTATTTAAAAGGTCAGTCTATAAGCATAATACCGTGTTAAACTAACACTGGGTTATATTTTAATTAAAATAAAGATTAACATATTCTGTTCATTATTTAGTTTGGATCACCTTTATTAATTAAATAAATGGCGGTAAGATTCCGCAGAGTAAAAAAAAAAACACATATGAAAGAACTGTTATATGTTATATTAAATTATTTGTCATTAGCGTGTACGGTGATTTTGTAGTAATAATAATATATTTTTTTTGTTATCATTAATAGTATTTAACTCAGTGATAATATTATAAAACATCTAATATATATTAAAATATATTATCATAGACTTAGCTTTACAAACTATAAATACTGGAGCGGTTTTTTAGAAAAGAAAACGTAGCCAAAATATTTTACATATTTTCAGTCAAATTATCTGGACGTTTAAATAATTTTAAGTTTCAGACGTACATACCATAATAAATATATTATTTTGGATTATGAAGTAAGTAAACAAAAAGAAAATATTATGGCGGTAAGAGTCGGCAGAGTGAGAACAACGAATATTTATTAGTTAACAAAACAGCTGCCTAGATATTTAAATGAATATTAGATTTTTAAATGAATATTTACTCAATAAAGTATTACATTTATTTAAATTACCTTATTCATTACAGAATATAACATTGAAAAATCGATTTACAAAATAAATCTAATACTGACAATTCAAAACACATGTCAATTCGTAATGGCAGCCATTTTGAAATTTAGTGACGTTCAACAAACGCAGTTAACTTATTATTTTAAACTTATTTAAATATAAGTAGGCGTGTTTTTTTATTATTAATCGTTTAAAGCGAGAAAAATTTCAAAAACGCGGCCGGAGGTACGGGGTGAGGAGGCAGCGGTCCGCCTGCCTCTTTCAGCCGCTCGCGGTATTCTGGACACTGATGGGCAAAGAAACAATCAAATATACTTAATATTATTTTTAACTTCACGCTGTATCCCGCATATAGCAAGGTACGCAGAGAGGTGCCAGTGTTAAACGTTCAGTTTCCCACTTTCCGTTCATCTGTTAAAACTACGTTTCCTTTCCAACAATTATATGAATAAAATATGGTATATCAGACGGTTTTAACTAAAATAAGTTTAAAATATAAAAACAGCAATTACAAATAAAATAGAATTAAAGATATATCTCACCTGATCAGCTATACAAGGATGTCCTAGCGACCGCCAGAACAAACATTTGCAATGGCGGCACAGAGACAACGTTTCCGCATATTGTGCGTCTTCCCTTAGACCGTATAGCCTAGAAGAAATATTATAGATTTTTTAGCTTCACGCTGTATCCCGCACATAGCAGGGTAGACAGAGGGATGCTAGTATGGACATCGAACCCTCAAACGTCGTAAACTTATATTATACACTCTAGAGTTCATACCGTTTGTTATAGAATATTTTTTCATCTTTTATAATTTTATTCATTCAAGTAATTTATTCAGGTACCTATTCTAATTTAGTGGCTAAAGAAATATTTCATACATAAATGTTACCATTAGAAAAAAATATTGCTTAATCAATGTGCTCGAAGTCTACTCTCGATTATCTGATTCAAATTGATCTGATCAATGAAAGTAAATTAAACAAAAAATAGATTCATTAATGTTGCCATTTTTTTGTTATCTGCATTCAAACTTAGTATTTTTAAAACACACACATTGGACTTGGTGTTAACTTAGTTAGTATAAGACATTGATATAATTTAAATATTGAAATGTTAACATAGCCTTGGATGGGAATCGAACCCATCATTAATTATTGAATGAACAAACAGACAATATTATACTGGTATTATTATTTGTTAGTAATTTCCGAGCAAACTCACTTTCTCAACTGATGGAAGACTTTTTTCCAATCTTCATCCTTCTCATCTTTATGGACTGAATCAATCTGGCTCTGCGTGAAGTGAAACTTGACTAGTTCACGCCAAACACGCTGTTCAGAGCACACTGACGACATCACCGTCCACGCTGATGAAGCTGACTGCGGGAAAAAAGTATTATATCAAAACTCAAACAAAGCACGGTAGGCGGCGGGAATCTTGTGTTAAGACACTCTGTTCCCCACTTTCTGCAGAATTCTGGAGGCATTGCGTGTTGAGTGGCAGAACGCAACGCCGCGCTTTGCCTCTACACAAGAGCGAAGAAATGGAAATATAAACGTAAATACATGTTTCACTTCCTTGAGTGGGTATCGATCGCCGTCGCGTTACAGTCTCACCCTTGTGCCGCTGCGCCACGTCGGCCTCAATATAATTTGAAAGATTGTATACCACTTAAAAATATCACTTACATCTAAATCCCTGTGATCCGATATCCTCAGTAAGATCTCCCTGATACACTCTTCAGGTAAATCGTGGAGTTTAGGCACTACTTCTGGCCCCGGCTAAAAAAAAACATATCATTCAATCATTTATATCCTCGTGGACCAGTTTGAATAAATTTAACTGTATACGGTGATCGTGTGTGTGAACCTTAATACTTCAGCAGTTGAAATAGGTATACGGAGGAGTTGAAGTTCAACTCCTTAACTATCTTACTAACATACCTCTTGAATACGTATACTGTTAGCTATATGTGTGATCCTGGCAATAGCATGGTCGTGGTGACCCCACAGAGCACGAGAACCTAATGGCCTTCCCCAGCAAGCTCGCCTCTCAGCTTCACGTAACGCTGATAATGCTACCAGAAGTGCCCGTAACGCGTTCAGATTTTGTTTGGACTGTGCCACTGGAAGAAAAGAATAATGATCATTGATATGACAATGTGCGTGTCTCAGTTTTGAGTGGGATGGAGAGAACGGAGTGGCAAGACACTAGGTTTCCTCTTACTATACAGCTATGCAAGAATCTAACAGGCGGGAAGCAAAATTATTATTAAAGTGTTAATTTAATTCTAAGAGATATTTTTTGTTAATATTTTTCTTTAATGGACAAAAAGTGGAAAACGGAGTAGCTAAATTTCTGCCTACCGCATGACATATGTACACACTGTGCACATATGTATTAAAATATATATTTTAAATATTTGGGAAATCCAATTTACTTTAAATTTTATTGTTTTCGAAACTACGCATAAACCAATAACATTTGTATGAATAGGTCACAAAATGTGAATTCAAAACTTGAATAGATTTAGTGGAACCAGAGTTTGAGTCATTCGTTGTTGCCGACAAATCCAATTAACGTGTTGGCCAAACCTATTACGTTTGTTGTTCGTAGTCTATATTTGATTACTATTATTTTAGAATAAATAAATGTTTACATAGTTTACAATAATTATTTTATTTTTTATTCTCTTTATAGCTCCACGCTATATCCCACACAAAGCAGGGTAGACAGAGGGAACCATGTGTTAAGACACTCCGTTGAACACTTTCTGCCGAATTCTGGAACAAATATATTTCTATTTTTTTTTCTTTTTGTTCAATGTATGAATGAATATCCTATAAGAGTTTTACGTTCCTTTGAACTTCCATATTTGATGCCAAGCTATTGGAAAAAAGGACAAGGACTATAAATTATGCAAGAAATAAGAGTTGAAGTAGAAAAAGTATTTTAAAGGTATTCTAGAAATTGCATAAATCAAATCAAATAAAGCTGTTTTTGCTAAAATGGTGAAAATCATTAACTATTTTTTGTAACTGTTTGGTAAAAATACAATAGTTTATATGAAGTATGACGAGGTTATTGCCATAAGTGAAACTGCTATATAATCACGAGTCAGCATACAGTTGTTGAGTCAATACATTTTAAAGTCAATAAATTTTAACGTCACGAATGTTCTACATTTTGTAAAACAGTGAAATTTCTTATTATAATTTATACTCTCCTTTTTTAACATTTTATTATTCTCTATACGTCTTGGTTGGCGGAAACTCAAACAGAATTTTACTTAATCAGAATAGAAAAATGAAAATATTTACTATAAAATATTTTAATAGAATGTCGTGCGTAACGGCTGATAGACAAAGTGCGACGCTCGTGGTTCGACTGATAATAATCGCGCGAATGAAGTATATTATTCATTCTTTCTACTAACGAACGCGGCGTAGAGTTCCGCCACTCAATAGACAATGGTGTGAAAAGCAAGGAATAGAGTGTCCTAACACAGTTTCCCTCTGCCTTGGTAAGTGCGGGATATAGCGTGAAGCTATAAAAACCTGTTAGTTAATGGAAATTGAACACAATTTTTACTAGTCTATGATATTTCTAGCCCGTAGTAGGGTGTGCAGAGAGATCATATTGTTTCCACCAATTGCGTGTTGAGTGGTGGAACTCAACGCCTTGTGCTTACCAGATCTTCCCGAATTGCAAATGAACCCACAACCTTCGAGTCAACAGTTAAACGTAAAAACCTTAGTTTATTTTAAAATACCCTGTTAACTCACCTTGGTCAGCAAGCTGTTCCAGCATGGACAGCAACAGCTTCTGCGCTGCTCCTGGCAAGCTGGGCAGCTTCTGCCCTCCCAGCAGCAACTCCAGTAGAGCGCAAATGTAGTTGAAGCGTCGCACGTCGCGCACCGCCGACGAGAAGTCCAGGCGGCGTACCGCCTCTGATAAGCCGTTGAAACCTGCTATCTGTTGGTTCAAGTAAAAAATATATTTTAACATTAATTTTAGAAAAAACTTATTAATATTAATATTATTGATGAAATGGTCTAATTATTAACTAATTAATATTTTTTTATTAACTTAAATTTAAATTTAAGTTATATTTGTTTTTATACAGGGCAATGTGTAGCTGAAATATTCCATCTACTAAGAAGTTTCAAAGAAAGACGCAAGAGAAAAACAAAGCAATTAAACATTATTAGAGTTTTAAATATAATACAATAGAAAAAAATGTTCACCACATATGTACTTATAACATAATATATTCTACAACACTTTTATAAGATATACTTTAGGTACAATAAAAAAATATATATATTAAAAACAATATTACACTCGAAGGTTATCCTAAAAATAGTTTTACTAGTTTCATCTTAGCCAAAAATTCGGCAAAGAAATATCTATTTTTGTGCAATGCCCCAATTCAATTTGTCTCAAAGAGTATGAAAACAAACTGCTATTTGTTATTCTTTACCTCTATTTCAAAGTATTCTTATAAAAAAATCAACTGTGGCGCAACTGCACGGCGTAACTATAAATGATTGTGGGTTCGATTCCTAGTCGAAGAATGAATAATTTTTATTTCCTCGCACTCGCAAGAAGACAAGGCAGAGCAACGGAGAGTAATAGGCTCTCTCTATCTTCTCTCTTATTTGCGAGGATACATCGTTATGCTAAAAAAATCTTACCTCTCTAGTACATTTAATAGTTATGTGACAATGTGGAGGGATTCTTGCAACAACATCATCTGATGGCTTTTCACCTTCCTCTCCTGATGCTGTGATCCTGTAAATTAATGAAAATATTGATTTATATAAAAACTGTATCCAGAAAAATATATCATTAGTTGCGCATCTCAACGCCGCGCTATGCCTTATAAACCCCTGTAAACTTGTGCCCCTACGCTACGAATGATCTCAGTAGGTATTAACAGACTTTTATCCGGTCTTACAGCTTATTACCTATTTTTTTTAATAATAGCCTATAGGACCGGATCTATCGAGTTGTTAGAACTAAAATTATAATATTTCCTTCAGATAGAGGATAAATTAGTCAGTGTATTGAAGTGTTAATCGGACGTATTAATGAATTCGTGTATTGTTTTATATTGTGAAACTGATATCAAATTATAAACAGGCATATACATTTTATACCGTTAGGTATAACTTGATTAAAAAAAAAAGTAAAAGTTTTATCTTTTTATTTTAAGAAACCATGAACCAACTCCGTCAATTGACCTATAAACTAACCTTCTTTATTATTGTTTGTTTACCTTTTATCTCATAGCTCCCAAAATAGAGTATAATAGGTAATGGATAAGTACCTATTATAATAATAAGTCGATTTAATTTTTTATTAAATAACTTTTGTAATGTAGTATTTAGGAGATTTCTTTTTAGTACGGAAGGCTACAAATAAGCAGTAACGTGGGTTGATTCAATTTACGTCCAAACGTGACAAATTTCTAAACAGCCATAAAGAGACAGAGGGGTGGCCAATTGGACCCGTATTTTTGTTAGATGTTTACGTGACTTATTTAATGAAGAAAGTCTTTTTTTAAATACAATAAATATAAAAGATACATGAAAAATGTATTTTATAGTAATCAGAAATGAAATATTTCATATTTTCATTTCCTTGCTCTAGTGTCAAGGTAGAGCGCGGCGCTGTGTTTAAGCTCAACGGAAAGTGGGAAACTGAGTGTCGCAACACTAAGCTACCTCTGCCTACCCTGCAACGTGCGGAATACATTGTAAAGCTAAAAATAATAATATTGAATATGCATGATCTTAGCTTACAGAATTATTTAACTTACACTTTTAAAATTGTCCATATTAGGTACGCCTTTAGATAAAGAGCAAATCACTTGTCTCTCGTAACTTCACCTAATTGAACGTAATACCGCCTTTTGTTGCGCAGTACGAATTTCCGCGTTTAGAAAGTACGTTGCATAACGATAATGGCTACGTGAAAATGCTGTCTCATCGGACATTTTTAACTTTTAATGGCTTTATTATTAAAAGTGCAGCTAAAGTTAAAAGCAGTTAAAAGTGCAGAGCATTAGAATAAAAGTAATAAAAAAAATAAGTACCTACTAATAAACAAAAAAAATTATAGACAGGCATGGAAGTCAGTTACGAATATTTACATCCGTGATCTGTTTACAAGTATATCATTATTATAATTAGTCAATCATAATTTCCTTTTTGAATATTCAATTATACAGTTCCCTCTATTAAATTAAATGGCTTCATTTAGGCTTTTTTACCAATAAAAATAAATAATTGTATGGATGAACAAGCACCAATATAACTACATTGCCAACATAAGCTTAAAACTTTTTAGTTTTACCTTTTTTATCGGGATGTATGTATCCCACTCGTGAAAGGGGGAAACCCTTTCACGAGTGGGAACGAGCGGCTTATGTGGGACTCATGGACAGTCAGATGTAGGCCGTCTACACTACCCACTAAAACCTCAACTTTGAGGGCACTACTTAGTCTCGTCGTGTCCGTTTCGTTCCGTCCGTCCATCATTACTTATTTTTTTAAATAAACTGCTTTCACTATGTTTACGCATATAACATAGGGCCGGCAGAGGGAACCTAATAACAACAAATTCGGGACAATGCACGTTGAGTGCCGTAACTCAACGCCGTGTCCTACAAGGGCAATCTGATTATATAATCGCTATTTAATAAACCATTTTAGGAATAGGTATACAAATAAAAATGGTTCTAAATTAAACTAGCCATACAATACTAGTTTCATGATAATAAATAACTTCATAGATATTACACAGATAACTCGAATGTAGGTCCCACTAATATTAAATATTCATATGTTCCATTGAACGTCTCAAAGCAGGAAGTTAGGTCATGTTGAAATGGTTTAGAAACATTAATGGTTCGCGGTGAACGGTCTTATGTTGCAATAAAAAATGTATTTTAAGCCCACTTAAGTTTCATCTTCTACTAATAACATATGTTAATCTATTGAAAACATAATAAAAAATATATATGAGATGTAAATAAAAATTGTGCAATATTGTTCTTATTAACTGGCCTACTTTTTTGTATAATCAATCCAAGAATACAGAAATAGCTTCCTGTCTTAAATTATTTCAGCCCGTCGGTCGTGGCACCGCGGCACAGTGCCTGACTGTAAAGGCAACGGCGGTGGTGGGTTTGATTTCCGCTCCGGGAAACGAATTAATTTCCTCTTAGTTCCGCCACTCAACATACAAAGTCCCGAAAATGAAGTTAAATGAGTAACAACTGCTCTACAACGACAATTTCAAAAGAATACAAAAACACTATAATTATTTATAGCCATTTTAAATTTGGATGAAATGGACTGAAAAAAATACTTGTTTTAAAATATATTCATATTTTAAACTATCTTAGTTTAACAGTAGAAAAAAATGGAATTTCGATAGTCATTAACTAGATAAGGGGGAGGAAAAGTACACACATCACATACATTGTATATTTAGCACTATCCGTCCCCTCTATATTCCTATACTTCCTATATCTATTTCAAGTAGTATTTCTGTCCCCTTTGTTTCAAGACGGTGGCTATACTATACCTAACTATGAAAATGCAACAGGGTCGTTGACATTTCGTACCCGCGAGGCGGGCCGGCACCTACGTTTGCGGCAAATCTTTGTTTGTCTTCATTTGGCGTTATATGTTTGTTAACCTCAGCCAATTTTAACAATGAATCGTGACATAGTTAATATGATTAAAAAAATATTTTTAATTTAAAGTTGTATTTTAATTTTTTCGCTCTGATGTTGAGGCAAAGCGCGGCGTTGAGTTCCGCCATTCAACACGCAATGCCTTCAGAATTCGGCGGAGAGTGCGGACGTAACGGAGTGTCTCAACACTAGATTCCCTCTGCTGCCCAACCCTGCTGTTTGAGGGATACAGCGTGAAGCTGCCAAAAAATGTGTTAATATACTTAAAAGTAGCTAGTATTAAGCAGTGAATCTGTTTATCAATGATTCATTTAATGTTTTTTTACGGTTTCAAGCTGTATCCCACGTATAGCATGGTCGATCACCTAGTGTCAAGAGACTCGACGCTCTCTGCTTGATTTCGATGTGTATTGCATGACAGCCTTAATGACTTCGTCTTGCTAGAGCAGAAAGATGCAAATAATTCACTGTGCCACGATGGACCTGGTTCATAAATTTACATAAATTTATTATGTAATAAAATCGGAGTAATTTAAAAATTATTAAGGGAGAAAACAAAATTCAAGTTAATAAACGTTGATTTTCGTTGATAGACATTGTTTTTTATAACAATTTTGTACTACATATGGGGTACATCCGGATTTTCGATTATCCGGACGACTAACGACAACTATTAGTCCGGTTAATCGAGTTTCTACTGTATTACTATAAATCCTATATTTTAACATCGCGAACATAAGATCTTGCAGCATGATGTATCTTGTTACAAGGAAGTAACATTATAAATAGAGCGGCGCGGAGTGCGCGTCTTTCCGCATCGATTATGAGATTCAGATTTTTCCTTCGTACTCTACTTTAATATATTCATTGATTTTGTGATTACTACATATTTAACGATTTTTAATAATAATTTTTTTTCACGTTGTATCCCGTATGTAATAGAGTAGGCAGAGGGAGTGTTATGTTACTCCGCACCCCACTTTAGCTCACGTTTAAGTTTTACTCTCCGATATAATTTTTTTATTACTATTTATGTAAATAGTTATATTGTATTCTATTCAAGAATTTCTCATAAACGTTTAGGGACTGTAATTTAGCGTTATAAGTACCTACTGTTATTCAATTGATTACAGTTCGGTGTAGTAGAAATGCTATATTAAATGTTTAAAAAATATAAATTAAATGTTATATTTTTTAAATTTATATAATTCTAATAAGTCAAAATGAATAAGAAATACAGAGTATTACGTTACTGGCTGGGGGCTTACATACATACAGAATTCAAGAGACAAGAAAAAAACAACCTTATGGTTAATTTTGAAATCTATTCTAATGTTTCATTAATACTAAGGGATTTCCAGAGTTAAAAATTATATACTTTTTTTATTGTTTTGTAATCTTTCGAAATTTGTGTTTCATCAATTAAAACTAATGTAAGTAAGTACATATATCAAAACGTCACTAATATTATTTAATTAATATTAAATTCATTATGATCAAATGTTTAAAAAAAAACCAAATCCACATAAAAATATATGAACAATTGAAAAATTGCAGCCAATGCAAGTGTTAACTGTCAGCTGTATGACAAGGTCGTTTCAATATAAAGAAAAATTGTAATACGACTATCCGTCTCTGTCAATGTCATGGAAATGTAGGATAAACTCTAAAGGATATAATAACTAGGTGTTATTGTGTAACTTGGTGCTATTTTTATATAACACAAGGCCTTTTCTAAAACAATATATTTAAAAAAAAATCTAGGTACTCCATACCTCCTTTGGACTATTGTTTGAGTTGCTCGAAAGCATGCATCGAAACGGTCCGATGATTTGAAAAGCACTCGATGTACACTCGATGTATTTAATATTTGTATAAAACATCGAATTTATAGTAATAGTAAAAAATCAATGTTTCTAACTGATGTATCGGTCGCGATGTATTTATTGGATATCGAATAAAGTGGACATCCCTAAAGACAGCCCTGAGTGCATTTAACTACTTTAAAAAAATAGCTCTAATATTAGCAAAATACGTATATAAAATAGTATTTAATTGAGGGATGTAAATTAAAAGGTTTTTAAAGAGATTCCAGCTTATTTCCCTCGCGTACATGAAGCGCAAGGGTAGACAGGACGTGGTGAGAGCTGCGGTTCAAGCATACTCATTTTGCTTCTTACAAACGTGACATTCTTTTCATGCACGCCGTGAAATTCAACCCTTACCTCGTTTTTTATGTACGTGTTTTACCGTTTCGTTTTGATATGTTTAAAATAAAACCGGAGGCCAGTCCTGGCGCAGAGGCATAAGCGTTTCGACTGTAAACGCGACAGGTTGTGGGTTCAATTCCCACTCGAGGAAATGAAATATTTAATATTTTCATATCCGCGCTGCGCTTTGCCGTGTTACCAGAGCGAGGTAACGAAGCAAAGCGCAGCTCTGAATTCCGCCTCTCATAAAGCCATGCCTCCAGAATTCGAAGATTCGGAGGAAAGTGCGGGGCGGAGTGTCTTAAAGTTAGGTTCCCTCTGTCTACCTTGCTGTTTGCGCAATAAAAGCGATTTCCCAATAGATGTGTAACATCCACAGATAACCACAAAACTAAATCGTTTACAGCTTACATTGCATAATGTAGTACATCGAATTCAAAGCTAATGGGAACAAACCATCAATGCATGCACATTTCTGATTCACCCTGGCTCCGTGCCAAAGGTTCATCACCCCTTGCAAACATAACAAGATTGTCCCGTTTTAGAACAACGATTTTGTATGACCTGTGAAGTGCCACTTATGGAACAGATGGGTTTTGCGAAGTCCCTTTTGACACGACCTAAGGTCCACCTATCTAATGAATTATTGAAGACTGAATTTAGGTGTCCGAGGTCCGAAAACGGGGACCCTATTACTAAGACCCCGCTGTCTGTTTGTCCGTCACCAGGCTGTATGTCATGAACCGTAACAGTTATTTCCTTATATAAGAGACCAGCATCTACATTCAATTTCATTACTTCTACTCATATCGTAATATTTTGTTAATTGTGCAAAAACCTATTCCATTATACATACCTATTCAAATTAAATATGGATACTTTACCAGAGCTCTTGGAAACTATCGCAAAATCCACACTATTCAAAGTATGCATTAGTGTAATTGCAGCCGAAATAAATTTGAAAGCATTTTTCTGATTATGCAATATTGAAAGAGCTATATTTCATGTAGATTTCATGAAAGTAAGAGTATAAGACTGTAGTCAGTGGTTATAAAGTACATAAAATTGGTAGGGCGTTAATTTCACTCTCAATCTCACTCCCTTACACTTATTGTCTTGAAAATTTTGCGGAAAGTTGAGAACGGAGTGTCTTAACACTAAGTGTGTCTGCCTACTCTATTTCTATATGCATGGAACACCATGAAGCTAAAAAATAAAAGAAAACAATAGAAAACTAATATTATTCGTTTAAAAAATATGTTATCGGAAAAAAAGGTAAATATTTATTTCTTTTATAGGTAAGTTTCGTTTCGCAGTATGGTCGCCAAGAATTTTAATTGTTCAACTTTGTTTTTGTGAAACCAGCTAGTTACGTTTCACACTAATTACAAAAGAACGTGGTTCTATAACGACGTAGAGTTAGATTTGTGTGTGACAGAATTATGATAAAAAAAAATAATTTTTAATCTATACTTTTATTATATTAATATACCTTTTGATAGTGATTATGTATTATTGTTATTTTTCACTAAGAACCATATTTTTTTAAATTTATTACATAAACACTTCTTTTAACATTTTGAGGTAAAAAGTTTCTACTGTTACTGCTTTTAACTAAAATTTTCCTACAGTAGTTTTTTCAATAAATAGTTACATCTTTAATATGAAACTAAAAAAGACATAACTTACAATACATTTATTTAACAAAGGCTAAAATTTCGTTTGTTTTAACGAAGAAGAAAAAAAAGAAGTAGGTCATTATTTTCATATAGTACTAAGTATTCATATTATAATTCATACGACGGTTTTATTGTAAGCCAACATCTTTCGAATAAGAAGGGTATTATTTTACAAAAATTCTTTGTTCCACAGAACTGTATATAAATGTAATTTTATACGTGTATAACATATATTACTGTACTTTTAAGTTCATTTGCTCATTGTTGTAAATTATACATACTGAATACGAAGATAAGTCATTGTTGATATGAATATAAAAGAAAAATATAATAGATAAGATGTAAGAAGAAATTAACATTTTATTTCTTTTTCGTATAAAAAACTACATGAAACGAATCTTATTACAGAAGTTTTTAGCAATGTACTATAACATAAACAATTAATAAAAAACCAGACAAGCGCGACTCGAGATCGTCCACCGAGAGTTCCGTGCAAAAATTGCGAGGTCTCGAGCTTTTTCTGAAATTTAGCCTTAGCTTAGCCAGACAGCTCTTTAATTTCATACCCCATCTGAACTAGCGGCTTTAGTACCAAATTTTGCTCCCCTTTTAAGGCTATTATTTTTTTATGATATAACCACAAATGAAAACTATTTCAGATTTTGTATATGGTTTGAATTTTAAAGTTTAAAAAAATTACCCTAATTAATAATTAATTTTCTAGTCTGCGTAGGTTTCTGACACTGAACACATACCACCAAATGACTCCAGAAATTATACTAAAAAATAAAATGACCTTGAAAAATTAAAAAAAACCTTTACACGAACATACTACAGTTAAAGTTTAGCCAAGTTTAAGAGTGAAAAAACGATTATATCACAATACAAAAAATATGCAATTCTTTTAAGTAAATTCCTAAAGTCCATTCGTGAAATACGAGTACATCATTTATACTGCAATACTTATGTTATAAATAGACCTAACGACTTATAAAAAGTACTATAAAACGTATACTAAATAATGTCCATAATATGAGAAATCTTTATTATATGTAGTGAAAGTTAATTTTAGTTACGTTGTTTAAAAATATATGATGGTTTTGATGCTTTTCCAACGTGCTAATTGTTATTATAGACTTTCTAATATTACGCTTAGATTAAAAAGACAGTAAAAACGAAAGTAAGTGCAATGGTCGTGGGTTCGATTAACAGAATCTGAAGAAGAATATTACTCTGAAGAATCCTCCTTGTTACAGATCTGATCATCACTCCTGTCACCCAGTGTCCCCATGAATAACGAACGGTTTCTAATTACAAAAGATACTTACAATAATTGATATTTACATACGAGTATGCATATATGACATATAGCTATCTCTTATGACATCAACCCTCGGTCTTTTGTTTGCACCCTTTCTTAGTCGCCCTAAGGTTTTATAAAATACCTATTAAAGTTACCGCAGGGTGAGAACACACTTGTCTCGTTATGTTTACATAGCCTATAGTTTGGGGCAAGGCCTAATGGTGTATAAAGTCGGTCTTTCATGCTGAAAAATACAGGACTAATAAAGTAGGCGAAATAAACGCGCGTTTGTAATTATTTACATATTATCACGAAAGGTTAAAATATACTGACACTTTTAATTTTAAGGTGAAACTTTGGTTTAAATATAAAGTGACATTCAGGAAACAATAAAGAATATATTAATTATCTTGAAGGTAGGTAGAGGGAACCTAGTGTTAAGACACTCCGTTGTCCACTTTCCGTGGAATTTTTCGAAGCATTGTGTGTTGAGTGACGGCACTTAACGCCAGCTTTTTGTTTTGATGCCAGAATTCATATTTTTTTATATTAAAATAAATGATAGCCCATTCCCCCAAATGGGGATCGAACCCACATCCGTCACGTTACAGTCACACCCTTGTATCCCTTCACTACGGCCTCATACAGAAAGCCTAAAGAATACGCATAGTTTTAACAAAGGCGTATCCTTTGTCGGGTTTGCGGTCACATTGCGGTATACATCTATTTATCTAATGTTACACAGACTAACAAGCTGTTTCGGTTTCTCAAATACGACATATCTTTTCTAACGAAATTAATATTAAGCTTAGCGAAAATATCATTAAATAATAGCAAACTAGAAAATCGAGATTTCATAAAATTATATTATTATTTCATAAAAGATATTTCAATTTCGGAGAACAAAAAAAAAACAACGAAACGTTGCCTTGTTCATAGTATTTAAGTCACGAATTTCAAATGTTTTGTGAGCCGTGACCTAGAGAAGTATTTTTCATTAACTAGTAAAAATATTTTCCTCTTTTATACCTACGGGTGAATAAAGTGAGATTTGTAAAACAATGACGAGCTCCGGGCTTCTATAAATAGTACCTAAAGGTCAGACCGAGTTTAAATATTGTTTCAGACTGAAAAGGATTAATAGACTGAATGGAAAACCGCTTGCCTAGGATTGTAAAAAAAAAGAAATTATTACGTAGGTAGATACTAAAATTCGATTTAGCTTTTTAATACCTTTTAGAGTTTAGCAGGTATATATTGTTTGGAATTATATCTTCTATTGACTGACTAACAGACAGCGCAATTCGAAACTGCGCGGCGTAGAACGCTGAAGTATAACATATAAAGTTCCTTGGGGAGTGCAGGGAAGTAAGAGATTCCCTAAATTCTGTATTACTATAAATATTTCTATTCCTACATTTACAACCTTTTAAACACTCAATCAATGCTTCCATCTCGTACCAACATTTACAATAAACACCTATTGTGTCTACGGCAAATTTCATTTACAGAGAACAAGGCTAAAGAAAAATAAAGAAAATATATAGAATAAAGAAAAATAAATAAAGAAAAATCAGCTTCACGTTGTATCCCGCACACATCAGAGTAGGCAGACGGAACCTAGTGTTAAACCACTCCGTTCCCCACTTTCCGCCGAATTCTGGAGGCATAAATTGACGAAACTCAACGCCGCGCTTTTGCCTTGGCACCAAAGCGAATGAAAGGAAATATAAATTTAAATAAACTTTTCTGGCGATCGAACCCACAACCACTGGCGTTTAAAGTCACACTTAGCGCTCCTGCGCCACGACTGGCCTCATAAATAAAAAATCAATATTTCGTAATTATAGACTGGTCCGCGGTTTCCCGTACCCTGCGTATCTTCGACCATGGCCTATATTTACGTAGTTAAGTAGAACGTTTACACAATGGATGGCACAATGTGCGGAGATAGCGGAATGTAACGTGATTTCCAGTATTCATCTTCAAGGACCGCCCTTGAAATTAACCTTGGCGCCAAGCTCTTGTGAGAGAAATTGATATATGTAGAAGTTTTTCAAGCAAATTAGATTAATCATATAAAGGAGACATATATTATACAATTGATTATTGGTGAATATGTTTAGAATTAGATTTAAATTTAAATGTAGGTACGGACTTATAAGGAATTTACATTTTAATATTATATTTTATGTTTTTATGTTAAAAACAGCATAAATAGGGAATGTAGTTTCAAGACACTACCAACTCACTTCCGCTCAATGTATTAAACATCGCGTGTTGGGTGGCGGAACTTAACGTTGCTCTTCGTCTTCGCGCAAAACACACACAAACAAATACCATTCAATACAAAAGCTTAAAACTACACGGTAATGCGTTTTTATAATAAAGTATTCATTCATTGTTACGCCTTAATTTTATTATTCATAGTTTTTTTCCTTAAGTAAATATGTAAATATGTTTGCATTTAATTCATTGCGAGTTGGTTCGGTTTTCAAGCTACCTGAACTAATTTATAATTTATTTAATTGGGGCATTACAGATTTTACTATAAAGTTTAGTTCAAGGTAGTTTTGCTGAAAATTCTGGAGGCATTGCATGTTGAGTGACGGAAGTCAACCCGCGTTTTTCCTCGACACAGAGCGAAGAAATGAAAATATTTTTTTTAAATAAATATTTAATTTTCTCGAGTGGGAATCGAGCTCACAACCTCCCGCAGTTACAGTCACGACACTGCGCCAGGACTGGCTTCAAAATGAAAACGTTGTAAACTGTGGAAATTACTATTAGTTGTATACGAATGATATAATTCTATGTGACTGATTATATTTCTGCTGCTGCTACTAATATTTCTGCCTGACTTAACTCAAACTCTTAACTGTAGATAGCATATTCAAAGCCTTCATTGATCCACGAACAAAAGATTTTTTTCAATTTAAGCCGGTAGTTGCTGAGATTAGAGCGTACAAACCTACAAACTTTTCCACTTTATTATATCTATGGGTATAGAAATATAGATAGTATAGTATCTATACTATGTAGATAAACAAAGCTGCAATCAACCAAATTGAATTAACCTTTTCAAAGGGCGTGTTCCTTTTATTACAACATAAAATATACGTGAAGTTTAAATATATTATTTGAAGCCAAATTTGGGATCGGTCTTGGTATCATTTAAAATCCTTATTACTAATAAAGAAATCGTAAATTATATGTTTGTCTTTTTGTTCAAAAGACCAAAATAAAAGTCTTCGTGATTTAGTAGGTACGGCCAAATCATCGCCGGTAGGGTAGATAGTGTATTCAAATTCTGTAGATACATATGTAAATTTGTATTGAATATTCATGTTAAACTCGGTCTGTTGAACTGTTAACAAATTGAATACCATTCGTCGTGCTAGTATAAGCGTAGAGGTACAAGAATAGAATAGTATAACCTAGTTTATTATTGATATAACATTAACTATTAATAGCTGAAAGACTATTATTTCCAGTGTATTTATCTATTCATGAGATGTACATTAAGTATGTTAATACAAAAAAGCGAGGTAATTTTTTTTAGCTTCACGCTGTATCCCGCACATAGGTAGACCTGTGAACCTTGTGTTAAGACACTCCTTATGTTTCGAAATACAATTTCTCCAAATATACACGTAAAAAAAAAGCATACTATAAGCAAATAAATAAAAAAATGATATTGGAAATCAATAAACCAGGTATAAGTTATATTGAAAATTACCTACTTATATTGAAAAGTGAAAATAACTAACAGAGCTGATTAAATTTCTAAGTATATCATTGGCGTAACCGACAGATAAATTACATCTTATTTTCGCTTTCTAACTTCCCGAGTTGGGTTTTAATATGTTACCTACATCTATGATCTCCTATCGAAGTAATTGAATACTGTCGTCGGTTATTTGCTACGGTTAATGTAAAACTGCACCTTTAGTGACTGACTGACTAGCCTCTACATGCGGCTTTGTCCGCGTGGTCAAAAAAATTAACAGCTGTATTTGACATAAAACTTCCGGTTTTGTTACTTATAGATATATATTATATTCTATATGCGGCCTCGCCCGTATCGCCACATAAAATTCAGCTGTATACCCATGACAAACGACACAGACTAAGTACACGAGATATCTCTGACAGTAGTGGATAACATCGAAACTATTCACGTATTAGCCCTAAAGCCTTTCCACTATAGGACACTATAAGGGGAAAAAAAGTTTGTCAATTCGTAGTAGTTCCTGAGAATAGAGCAGTTAGAGCAACCTAACAAACTCTTTATAATATTAGAACAAATTAATAAATAAATATGTAAAATAATAAAAATGTATAACTTAATGTAATATAAAATGTAGAGTTAGTTACTTTCTAATCGTGGAGACGTGTTTACTAGCATGAGCCAAACAAAAGTTTTTCCGAAGTGTGGTAAGGAAAACAGTGCGAGATTCCGCATCCTGATACATACTGTCTACTAATTTGATAGTAGAGAACGGAGAGTTAATAAAAGTGAGTAAAATATGTATAGTAAAAATAATAAATAACATTGTATTTTGTGGTTAAGATAGAAAGTAAATAGTGACCTCGTTTACGGTTTTCCGCCCACGTTGAATCACAAGCGATGTACTCGTATATTAAATTCATACAATATTGTTGAAGCCTTTACCTTTTAACATTCATCTTTTCTCACATACTATAATTTATTTTTATATCTTTTTTGGGGTTCCTTACCTCAAAAGGTTAAAATGGAACCCGGCGGCGTTGAAGATTTTCCACTTTCCGTTGCGCAGCGGGTTTAGTACTGAGTTTTATTACAAAGTTTGTTATGGGTAACCGAAAAAAACGGAATACAGTGAGAAGTTAAAAAAAAATAGTACAATTATTTGACAGATATTTGTATTATTTTTCATTGATTCAAAAAGAAAATAACATTTTATTTCATTAACACGCAATGCCTTTCGGTGATAATGGTCCCCCAGTGTCTTAACACTATATTAGCTGCCAGCTAATGTAATAAATTGTACCATTGACTTTGAAAAGAGCAAATGTTGAGTTTCTTGCCGGCTCTTCTCAGCAGAACTGCCTTCCGAACCGGTGGTACGTTTTTGGTTATATGTTCATTCGACGATTCAAAAGTGCTTATAATAACTTTATTTGAATAAATCTATGTAAGAAAGACACTTTTAGAATTTTCTACAATTTTTTTTTCGTAAATAGCTACATATATATATATNATATATATATAGCTTTTAAAATTTTTTTTTCGTCTTGTTTATAGTATGCAGGGCTATAAACAAGACGAAATTAGACGCTTAATGCTTTTGAAAACTGTCTCCAAAACTATGTTTAAAACGTAAGGGATATATCTATCAACGTTCAAAAATAAATCGTATATCTCATTTAAAGTCGTTGAGAGGATGCCGAGGGAATCAACCTTTCCTTTTTCGGACGTCGGGCACTTAAAATTATATTTATTACTTCGGATTGAGCTAAAATTAAAATATTTAAGATTTTTTTAAAGAGATGTAAACGTTTTGGTAACTTTTAATTATTTTCACAGGCTTTATATAAAATATAAAAATAAGCCTGTAAATAAAAACTGTGAGAAAACAACATATTATTTTAAAAGAAACGTATGTTTCTGTTAGAGATAAATATTAGTTACATCTGTATAAATAATAATAGAACTTTTAGAGTTCAAGCGAACACTCTTATCTCAGGAACTACTGATTGAAATTGAAAAAATCTTTTCCCATTCTCATATTTCATCACGCGGGTGAAGCCGCAGGAGAAAATTAGTCGTAAATAAAAGTACACATCTGTCATCTATATTAAATAACAAGAACCTTAATTAATTAGTATTTTCTGATTTTCCTTTCCCGAGTCAGCTCAATTAATTAATTACCTTAAAGGAATTAAATTCGATTTTATCAGTTCAAATCTTATCAAACGTTTTAGTCATTACGGTGCTACCTTTCATAAAGTTAAAGGTTCAATTCAATTCTTCTGGTAACAAGGCCCAGTGGCAATGAGTCTGCCAATCATGATTCAAATGTTTGTAACAAAATGTTTTGAAAATTAAGCGTAAAGTGGGGAAGTAGTGTCAACATCAGAGTCCCTCTACCTACACATTACACTGTTATATGAAATAACTAAGAAATATTTTTGGTAAATTTAATAAATATAATTTGTTATTATTTTCGTTTTGACGTCTATTCAATCTTTAATAATTTTTCGACTACTTAAGGTGTACATACAAAAGAAAAAGCAGGGAAATAACAATTACCAAAACGTCTTAAGAATTATGAACATTTTAATTTAAGATATACAAATTAATTCCTTTGAGTTGATTCAAAGTGAATTATTTTCCTATCCGCATTTCACGAAGTCTTGACCCGAGTTGTTGCGATCGTTCTTCCTGACCTACATTCCCGAAACAAATTTGTATGTACAAATATTTGGGTAATCTCTCTAATGATGTTTATATAAAGTAAATCTTAATCATATATTAATTAATAGGTACATATTATTAATAGTATAATTTTTATTAGTTATTTTATTAGTTAAATATTTTTTTATGCTCTTGGCATTCAATTTAATATTCATAGTCGATGTTTTGTCAAACGATATTATGTTAAGTATAAGTAATGACAAGTGAATGGATTTTTTTGATTTAGTCACATATTTCCTGAACAAAATTTACATTCAGGCCATTAAAAAAAATATAATATTATTGAGAGAAGTATAAATAGATTACTTTAAGTCAATCATCCTGGGACTACAGACTTGTAGTATAATGTTTAAACCGAGGGGGTTTTCAAAAATGTTTAATAGTAAATTAGTCATAGCCATTAAAAATAGATTACTCGAAGATTTAAAGAAACATTTCAATATTCGAGTTACACCACAACACTACGTTCCAACGTCATTAATACACACAAATCAATACATTCACAACAAAGCACAGCTGATCGCCATGTAAATAGAAATACAAATAGGAACTCACCATTTTTGCTGGTTATCGTCCGAGTTATTAAAGTTAGATATAGCGGCGTATCTGTAATACAAAATAACAAACAAACTAGCATTCAATCATTAAAATAAAAGCGTTAGTCTAAAATATTTGTTAAGGAAATAAATAGTTCGTGCTTAGTTGCGTCGAACGATGAAATGAACAAAGGATTGCTGTAACTAATTCACACTTCGCACTTACCTCTGGGCGGTGCATTCTAGAACTTTCTTCTTTTCCCATCCTTCCTGTGTTTTGACCCACTCTTCACCAGGTGATCGCCAGTCTTTTGAGATAAAAGGCATTATTTTCCACAATAACACAAAAACCGACCTGTCGTATACAACGCGAGGCGAGAATTGATGATTACTTTTAGTGTGTGCGAGAAAGAGAGGTTTTGTTTAGATAAAGATGGATGCGCGCATGCTCGCGCGAGCGGACGTCACGAACAGCTGGTTGTGTTGTGTTTATAAACTTTATGCGATACTCTACAATTGTTACGTAATATTATTGTTTATTTATTCAATTGAATTTATAGATTATTGTAAAAGTTCATAATACGATATGTATTTAGTGCATAATATTGTGAAATACTTATTGAAACAATAAAATGATATTGAGGAAAAAATAATGCTTTTCAATACGCGTCACAAATAAACTTACTTTCATAAATAAATTATGTTACTTGTATTAAATTAATGTGTTCTTCTAAAACACACATATTATTATAATGACTTTATATGGTTTCTTATCTGAATTTTATTGGATAAAGTTAATAGCACAAAAAATGATAATAAGTTGGTAGTTGCTGTTGTTAGTAATATTATTACTTTACGAACAACATTAAAAAGAAAGGAGTTTTATATTTTAGTTTTGTTGTTTATCTGTTGTTTTATTTATGATTTTATTAATAATCTGTAACATATTATACATGTTCATTCATTCATTGTTCAATAACAATATTCATAACGCATATAATCTGTGACTTTTAATCGAATTTGAGGTTAGGAGTATATTTTTTTCTCGTAATGGGAGACTCCAATATAAGCCCTAAGAATAATTCTGGGGGACAAGATCCAGTGCTTAAAAAGGCAGAGTTGGATTATATGAAAATTATTGAAGAAAAGAACCGCGAGCGTGTGCAGAAACTGCATCATATTTCAAGACGAAATAGACTTACTGGCTTGGCTATAGGTACCGGAGTGTTTAGTATTTATATGTATTCAATATTTGCTGTTAAACAGGAAACTTTCCTTGACGACTTCGAGGAACCCGCAAAAGTACAGCAGTAATGGCTGCAGCTAAAGCAGCTTTACAGATTAGGTTACCACCGCTACCTAGTATCAAAGATGTCATCAGACTTTATAAGTTACGTGCCCTTAAAGAGCTGTCTCAAAATTTTCTTATGGAACCAAGATTAATTGACAAAATTGTAAGAGCTGCTGGACACATACATAATCATGTAGTTTGTGAAGTAGGACCAGGACCTGGTGGTATAACAAGATCTATAATACAGCAAGCTCCTAGAAAACTAATCCTAGTTGAAAAAGATCAACGTTTTATACCAACTTTAGAACTCTTAGCAGATGCATGCAGAGGAAAATTAGATATGGACATAATTACTGGTGACATTTTAAAAACTAACATTGCACATTTTATTCCTGAAGATGCTAAATCAGAATGGACAGATGCTCCTCCACCAGTTAACCTTATTGGTAATCTACCGTTTAGTGTATCAACCATTTTGATTATAAGATGGTTAGAAATGATGTCTAAGAAGGAAGGTCCTTGGTCATTTGGGCGGGTTAGAATGACACTTACATTTCAAAAGGAGGTGGCTGAGAGAATGGCAGCATCCATAATGCATAAGCAAAGATGTAGGTTATCAGTAATGTGTCAGAATTGGTGTAATGTGAAGTACAAATTTGATATACCAGGAGAAGCATTCCTTCCAAAGCCTGATGTAGATGTGGGAGTGGTAACCTTGACACCATTAAAACAACCAGTTATAAAATTACCATTTAAGCTCGTTGAAAAGGTCACCAGGCAAATATTTTCCATGAGGCAAAAATATTCTATAAGGGGGGCTCAAACTTTATTTCCAGAAGAAGTGAGAAAAGAAATGGCACTCAGAATGTACAAAATGGCTGACCTTGATCCTATTACAAGACCTTTTCAAATAGCAAATGGTGAATTTGGTAGACTGTGTCATGCTTATTATGAAATTATCCAAAAATATCCTGAATTTGAAAATTATGATTTAAGAGCACCTAAAAAACTTATTACTGATATAGAAGCGGATATTTAAACATTATGTTGTAAATAGTAGCATAGAAATAAAATATTTTGGTTAGTTCAATTATTTTTTATTTTTTACTATTATTTTAACATAACAAAATTTGGTAAATAGCAGATGCTAACACACATACAAATGTCGATTGGTAGTAGCAACAAAAATAAAAAAACTAATTTATTTATTAATTAAGAATTAGAGATTTCTCTTCTTTCTCATCATCTTTAGGCAAGAAGCCTCGTCTCTGTTTGCTTTTTAAAGCTCGTTTGTGTTTATGAGAATTCATATGAATAACAATCTCTCGGTCCCCAATAATGAGTCTTTCACAAACATCACAGTAATTGCTTGAATGTACATTAATATTAGTTTTTTCTTGAGTTATATTTGATTTTAAAGGTTCATATGGGCATTTAGTTTTATTTATAAACGTTTCTATAATGTGAATTGCTTTATTTTTAACTTCTTTATTCCATTCGTTTATACTCGTGGTATCCAATTCGAAAATCGGAGGTATCTGAAAACAAGCGACATCTATTATTAAGATATGTAAACTCAATACTATTTCTATTAGACAATAGATGACGTAAGTTTTGATCATAACTATGCCGTTAGTACATCTATTACACACAAGATGGCGCCTTTTCTAGTTTTTTTACAAATAAGTGTGTATGAAAAATACTATATAAATAATTACATTGAATTATGCAATAGTAAACAATCCATTATTACATTTTTATTCGTATTGTATTGTATGTAAACATTTATATAATAACAAGCCATTAAACCAGGAAAATATATAAAATAACTGCGAAAATTATATATACCGTATATTCAAGCATGCTATGGATATTGAAGCAAAATAGATTTATTAAAGCTAATTAATAATGACCGACTATGCGTAATTGTCCGATATTACTATTTTTGAAAATATTTTTACTGAAATGATTGGTTCTATAATATAAGCCATCTGACATGTATCGGGATACAGCGTGAAGCTAACACATAAAATAACTTTAAACTAAAAAAAAACAATTAACATTACCTCTCTAGTGGGATGGTCTAAGAACCTTCCTCTAACCATTTTATTCTGTCTTCTCGCATACCTTCTCGTACCCATTTTCATGTTGTCTATACTCTCTTGTAACAATTTGTTACCTTCTTCGCTATTCTTCATTTCAGGTGTTAGCATTAAATATTCGTGGAATTCTTTAAAGCCGAGTGTTTGAAAAATACCTTTTGTGTAATCTGGGGGTCTGAAATAATAAAAAAATAACGTATTTAAAATCGTCTGTTACGACTGTATAATATTATTTTTAATATTGAGACTGTGGCGTCTCTAAGTGCGACGGTTGTGGGCTCTAATACTTTTCGGGGGAAGGAATTATTTTCGCACTAGGAATTATTTACGCGGCGTTGAGTTTCGCGACTCGTATAAGCCAATTAATTCTCATATAAGCCTTTAAATTGGTAGAAGGTAGTAACTAATCTTCCCCTACGTCATAAAATATTAAAAATACGTTTTAAAAGCATTTTATTAGATTATTTTTAATGTTAAAATAGAAAGGGGTTGCGTCAAATATTTTTGCATAAGTACCCTCATGCTTTCCTTTAACCAGGGTAGTTAAAAAAATTGTATACTTTTGTATTATATTTGAGGATTTGCCAGATGCGCTCGACCTTTTATCTTGAAAATTATGAATGTTACATAATATTAGGTATTTCTTGCGACGTTACGAGCGTGTAGCTTTTTATTGTTTATAATTTATTTACTTTTCGTTTTTTGAGACCGCCATTATGCAGTACAGCGCCTTGCTGTAAAACCTGTATGAATTATTTTCATTTCCTCAGCTAACATTTATTGTAGATAAAAACGAATACATCACTCTGTTCTCCACTTATTGTCTAAGTGCCTTTGGCCCGTATATAACCGCTCTCAACTCTGAGATCGATCTTGAGATTGATTTATAGATACGGGCCATAGTGTAGGAGGTTTATCTCACTAGAGCGAAAAAAACTATATTTATTCGAGAAAGATTCAAACCCACATAACATAACTTATTTTAACTTCACACTAACAGAAAACCAGAAGAACCAGAGGGAACGTTGTGGTAAGACCTCACGTACCGCCAAATTTTCTATATATCACGTATTGAGTGGCGGAACTCAACGCCGAAATCTTGTTACCAGAGCGAGAAAATTACAATAAAATAACGCTTCGGTAGGATGGCCTCAATAATAAAAATACACCTTATAAGTACATTAATATAAACAAACACTACACACGAATTCTACTATAAAAAAACAATATCCGGAAAAGATTTCGTATCGATTTAATATACCGACTATATGTAAAAAAACTTATCGATTCTGAGAAGCACGATTCAACCGTTACAGTTGATTTATTACGCGTGTGGGCTTTCAATGGCGTTTTGACTGCAATCTACGTGGTTCCTGTAAACACTGTTTGTACGTAAATAGATCAATATATTTTTAATTTAATTTGATTATACTTATTTTAAAATTAAATATTTTAAGTTCCCCTTATTTTTAGTCGAGGCAGACGTGGTGCAGATTCACAAGAGTGCTGCTGTAAGCGTGACGGAAGTGGGTCCGATTTTCACTCGGGGGAATTAAATATTTAATATTTTACGTGCCCTGGTATCAAGGCAAAAAAAGGTTTTAATAAGTGTTTTAATGGGAACGGAGTGTCTTCATACTAAGTTCTCTGGGTACCTCTGCACATATAAATCCTATACAATTGTACGAAGCAAACATCATTTGGTATATTCAACAGTCATGCAACCATTCGTATCGTGTATCGACCCCATACCCATAGGCACCTTCTATGAAACGCGCGGACTGTGGTGTACACTCGTATCTATATTTACATAGCGATTGCCCCATTTTGATAGGACTTTTAAAGAAAAATATGTTAAATATGATGGGAGAACTGAAATCAAGTTGTTGGATAAATATTAATATAGGAACATAATTATATGATGTTCTGTATATGTGTTAGTCGTAGGTTTGATTCTTACTTAGGGTGATGAATGGATCATAATAATTTAATAGGTTTTTTGTTTATATGGTATCTTTTGTAGAATATGTTATATTAATCTAAATAGATGAAAAGTAATGACCGTAGTTATAATTCACTCTGTTTTTCTGCCTACTGAAGTAAGTGTGAGGCTTTGGTTATATAAAAAGGCCTGATTTTTTCCCAAAACTTTATATACGCAAATAGAGGTTAAGTTAAAATGTTTTATTGTACTGACTGGTAAATGTAAAAACAAAAGATACATAAGCTAGCATTTCACCGCAAATAATTTCACGCTTAATGCCACATTTCGGAGAAAACAGAAAGAACCTAGTGTTAAGACTCATCGAACTAAATTTTCTACGCGAACACAAAGACATGCCTATTAACAACTAACATACTAGATAAATTCTGGACGAAAATGAGTATTTCATATCGTTTCTAGTATTACGAACTTGGTTTCCACTTGAGCCTCAGTTACGTAATACACCTGTTACACGGTGGCTGGCAGCTAGGAATTTTACGAGCCTCCAAGCTATTTCTGATAATTGAATAACGTACGTCAAGGTGTTTCATTTGCCGTCGGATTGTTTGTCACTCTTATGGCAAATTAGAAGGAGAAGGCTTGGAATATTTATTAGGGTTCTTCATTCTGGTTGTAATTCTGTATTTGTATTTAAACTGTGTGTATATATATATAGTGTTTGATATAAGGAACGCCTAATAGTTAAAACTTTTAAGAAATAGTCTAAATATTTTAACGTTTTGGAAATTGACGTATTATAAATCTGTCCAGATTCCTTTCCCGCTTTAAAGTAGGCGAAACTTAACGCCACGATTTTGCCTCGTTACCACAGCGAGGGAAAAAAAATTGATAATATTTCATATCTTTAAAGCCTGTCACGTTTACAGTCACACGCTCGTGCCCTTAAACTACTATTAACCAAACTATTTATAACAAATTTAAAATTTAAATGAAACGAAACGAAAATTCCAAAACAAACTTTGGTTTCTATAGATAGTGGGAACCTTTTATGTTTATAAGGACCCTTTATTCTTCACATATGACCGCTACCCCAATTAGATCATTCTTTATTGACGTGTAAATTGAACGATTAACGAAATATTTCATACATTTTACTATCACTGCTGTGACTTGTACTTTTTTGTTGTATAAAACATTCTCACGGCGATAATAAAAAAGATAAATCTAAGACGTAAAAATTTTTACAATTTAGTTCAATTAAACTTTATTATATACTAGTTTTTACTTGCGGCTTCATCCGCTTAGTCAAATGGAAATATCTAATGCCTTATTTATAATTCGTTCTCAAATCTGAGATTCATCTTGAGAGTCACAGTGGGATACACATAAAGTATATGAATATTATTTATATTTATTTTTTTAATAATTTAATTTAAATAGCTTGTTTGATAAGTTCAGAGTTCGACAGTAGTGTGGTTTCTTAAGCTCCTTCCATCTTATTTGTAAATTTTATTGCTAGTGGAGAAAGGAATAATATGTCACTATTTTTTTTTCAATCTGTGGGTCAGTGTTTGGCTGTAAGTGCGACGGCTGTAAGTTCCATATCAAATCGGGGAAATAATTATTGGTGAATTCCGCCACTTCATATGCAATATGAAAGTCGAAAACGTAATGGCCTTGACATAAGGCTCTCTCCACCCTCTCTCTACCCTTACACAGGATAAAGCGTGTAGCTGGCTGTTAGCTACCTAGGTTTTATTTTTCCTTTTTTAGCTTCACGTTGTATAGACGGATAGGAACATGGGAACCTAGTGTTAAGACATTAGGTACCCATGATCCCACTGTCTGTCGAATTTTTGTGATATTTTTAATTCGTAATAAATGCGTAATCTTTTTAAATTTTAAACTTCAGTCTTAAATTTCTGGTTTTTAAAATTTCACCAATGCTAGCTTGTCTAGGTTTTGGGGCTTCAGAAGTAATGCTCTTTTTGAGGTCATGGAACACAAACACTGTGCTACGGTTGGAGTAGAGGTAACGAACAAATCGCCACAACAGTGAAAACTTATAAGTGTTTATAGAAACCCTAGATAGGTCGGATGATAAAATTGTATTATTTTTATAATTTTTAAAATGTTATTATACACTTTGGAATAGATTTTATAGACGTCGGGACAATGTAATTTGCGTAGACGTAAACATAGAAAGTCCATTTTATCGTAAAATTTGTATGACATTAAAAATAAAAACATTAAAAATATGTTAAATTAAGAAAACTCTCTACTCGAACCCGTGGCTTTTAGAAACAAAACATAGTTTATTCTAGCTTTATTCAAGGACATTTTTGGAAGGTTGAAAACCTTCCAGACAGGCACCGTCCAATGCGTGTCGAGAGGTGTTTTCTAACCAGGGCGACTTATATGTTAACAACATTTTATTATTTTAATGACATATCTAGTAATATGTGATATATATATTTCGTATACGATGGTAGCAATAGAGCGGGCTGCGGTCGCTACTTGCTACCGCGTGCGTAACACTACTGTAGCCCGCTAATTGCCTCTTGATACTTGACTATCATTAAACAACTTGTATTGTGAAACAGATTCTTTTGAAAATATAATAATAACCCATCTTTTATTTTTTCTCATCAGCTTCACGCTGTATCCCGCACACAGCAGGGTAGGCAGAGGGAACATAGAGTTAGGACACTTCGTTCCTCACCTTCTGACGAATTCTGGAGGCATTGCGTGTTGAGTGGCAGAACTCAACGCCGCGCTTTGCCTCGACTCCAGAGAGAAGAAATGGAAATATAAACCTAAATAAATATATCACTTCCTTGAGTGGGGATCGAACCCACCACCGTCACGTTACAGTTTGCGAGAATTGATGAATGTTATTGTTATTTAGGCAAATAAAGCCGCGTTTGGGTCGGAAAGATACTATATTTTAGAATTTCAGCTCTGTTCGAGCCTTAGACGTATCACAGAACCCAAAGCCGAATTCCATTTAAATAAACAGTTGAATGCAGATTTTTGTTTTCCCAAAATATTTATTAGGTATATAATCGTATTTATTATTACCCATTTCTCCGATTCAGAATATAACCATTGCGTTCATTAATTTATATTCTTAATATATTTATTATTATAAAAGATGGTAATTAATTAATATTATAATTTTTCCCAGGATTAAAGTCAACTGCCATAGGAATAGAATGCATGAAACCTGAGAGCACAGTGAACCGCAGTATGGCAGATGCATCGCGGCCATTGCCCATGGCCGCCATATTGTTTTTTATTTTTTTTATTCACCCCATTTTGTGTTTTTTTTTGGTTTGCGTTTGTTTATAAATATAGTGGAGTTTATTTGCCACGCTTATTATTTTATTTTAAAATTAAATTTATTTCTTTATTAATTGTAAATGTAATTAATAACAGTCGGTTCAACAATGATATGAATAATAAAAAAAGCCGAAGGCCCCATAGTTTCAGGCACACTTGTCTATAAAATCATGTATTCATAATAGACTTAGATAGGGTGAAAGCGTCGTCCGAATTGCAGACATTGCTAATTTGTTGTGCGGCAGAACTCAACGCCGGACTTTCTGATACCCGAAAGGGGATCTATAATACTATCTGAACACCATTTGTCGGTGTCATACGAGGTACAGCAGTGAGCAGCAACAAAACACGGAAGAAAACATTAATTATTATCTACATAGTTACAATAGAGGTCGAGGTGGCGCAAAAGCACAAGCGTCTGTTAACACGACGTTAGTAGGTTCGATTCCAGATTGGGTAAGTAAATGAGAATATTAAATATATGCACTGCACTCGATGCCGCGTTTTGGCTCTGATAGGGTTTGGGCGTACGCAATGTCTCGAGAATTCGGCGAGTGGGGAACGGAAGTGTCTTAAGGTTTGTCCCCTCTCTCTACCCCATTTGGGCGGGACAAATTATAATAAACAATTTCTATATTTTTTTACATAAGAAGATAATCCTATTAGTTTAGTATTTTCATTGTAAATCTACAAACCTAGTTCAACTAACTAACACATAGTGCCTTTAAAATGGGCGGGAAGTGGAGACAGAATGTCTTAACACTATTTACTCTTTACCAAAAAAAAAAATCGATATATTATAAACCACACAAAGTCGGTTGGGATTTTTTGTTAGACACCATTATTCACAAAATCGATCTCGATTCTTATTTTAATCAATGAAATCGATTCATCGTTACGTTAAATCGTTTTAATTTCACGGATAATTTTCGCGAATGGTCCCTTTGTCTCGAATAAATGAATGCTTTTAACAATTTCGTGAATCTTCTTTTTTGTAAATTATATACGTATCTAGTTTTTTAACTTTTAGCTTTACTTAATACAGAATTAAATTAACACTGCTGCTTATAACAATTTGTCTAAATTAGCTATATAGCTTGATAAAAATGTACTCATAGCTTAATTGGCAACGAGCCCTTGTATGGTAAAAACGAGGTGCGGGTTCATGTCTTAATGTGAATGGAGTGTCTTAACACTAAGTTCCCAGATTCCCTATGCCTATCCCGCTATGTATGGGATACAGAGTAAGGCAAAAAAAAATTGGAAGTATAGGATATTTATTACACTTACTTGCCATCCCGAATCCTCTGTTTATTGTGCCTGTCGTGGAAGTTCAGCAGTTCATCGATCAAGCCCTCCTCCAGCATGGCGTCGACCCTGGCGTTGAGTCGCGCGTCGTGAACGGTCTGGGGCGAACAATGGGTACGAGATTAAATATTTTGGTGCTATTCCTTTGATATGTGTTTGTCTTTGATGTTGATTGTTGTATGGAATTTTGATGGTTTAGGCTTTGAAGGGAAATTTGTGACAGATTGTGTGTAAATTAGATAGAGTTGATAAAATTACTTTATATATTAAAATATATTTCGATTTCGGTTACGGATGTAAAATGTCTAAAATGAATAAGGCACCGTCTTGGCACAGCGGCGCAGCGTCTGACTGTAAACGCTACGGTCGTGGGTTCGATTTTCGCTCGAAGGAACAAATTATTTACATATCCTCGTTTCCAGCATTGTGTTAGTTGAGTTAGTCGTTGTGCGCCGCGTAGGGAACGTAGTATCTTAGTACTAGCTTCCCTCTACCTACCCTACATTATGCGGGATACAGCGTGAAGCCAAAAATATAAATAAACAGACAAACAAACATATATACAAAATATATCTTCAAATATTCCACTAATGTAAAGAAGGTAGCGATAGCGTAATAACCGATTTCGTATTCAACGCGTAGTACCCTAATTAAAAAGCTCAAAGCCCGCTTACTAATTACACTCAATTCACGTTTCTATGACAAGAATTTTTTGATCGTATCGTCATATAAAGATAGAGAATTCTTACAGTTGAAGAATCGATTTAATTTATTTCGAAAGAAGTTTTTACTTTTAAGATATCATTACTGTAGGTTACTGTGGCGAATGGATGATGATTGAGACACTTGTGGATTCGATTCCCGCTCGATGAAATGAATCGTTTAATATTTATAACACACCGCGCTTTGACTTACGAGATTAGCGGAATTATTGTCACTAAAGCGAGGAAAAAAAATGTTTTACCAAAAGTTGGAATCGAATCCACTACCATCGTGTTTATAGTCAGACGCCACTGCACAACGACGAATTTAATTAAAATAAAAAATCATATATTAAGAAAATAACTAAAATCATATAGTATAAGTTCATAGCAAATTGCGTAAATAATAAACTTGTGCGCGTAAAACTTAATTGTAGGCGTCAACGTATAATAATTCGTGACTAGAGGTGCATACATATTATTATAATACTAATATCGTATAAAATGAACATAATAATTATATGTATTTTACGGTTACGTAAAATTACATTGCTTCTGTGGATTCCATAGAAAAATCTTTTAAAATAATTAAAAGTTCATTGTGTCGCACTGTAAACACGAGAGGTAGTGGGTGCGATTCCCACTGAACTTTTGGAACTCGGAAATGAAACATTTAATGTTTTCACTTCTTTTTTCAGAATAGTTTTCTACACAGATACTTTATTAATATATCAAATATTTAAAGAAGAAAACAACCTACAAGTAAACAATCGCTCTTTTCTTAATATCGAAGCAGTTCCTCAGTATTTTAAAGTTTAAAATCTTTGTACAACCATTTCATATCTACTAAGACACGGCTTTACTCTAGCGTAGTATAATAATAAAGAGTTTGTTGTGCTATTACCGCATACTATACTTATGTATGGGTGTACTTTATAACGTCGCGTTCTAAAAGTTGCGGGTATAAAATCATCTGCAGAGGTACACCATGATGATATTTGGGGTAACCTTTGTACGGCGTATATAAATACTTTATTGGTAATCAAATTCTGTACACTTAGTATATATTCATGAGTTTCTAGTTGTAAACTTTAACTAGAAGATACAAAGTTAGGGTTTAGAAACTTTATAGTCTATATCGAAGGAAAGTGACCAAGTTCGTACTTTATATTTACGCATTTTATTAGCTTGTGATAATATGTTATATATCAATATAACAATTTTTCCTCTAACTTCGGTAATAAAAAATACTTTAAATTCGTTTTACACCAAATAGGATTTTAATTTATAATTATAGGTTACAAAAATTTTATCAAAAGATTACCTTTTACCCAAAAAAAAATGTCCATTCAATATCTTTATTCGGTTCACCTAAATTAAATTGTATTTTCATTATCTGAATACTAATATTGCTAAAATAATTTTTGCAAACCAAAAAATTCTTGGAGATCGACGGTTTTCTTAAATTATTCCGGCTTGGACACGCTGTGTTTCGCATACCAATGCAGAATGGCCGAATATAAGCAATTACAAGTCTGTTGACCTGCAGTGCATAGATTATATAAAAATTCGATAAGAAACAAAAAAAATATGTTAACATATTAATCGTTTTTTAGTCTGTGTTGTTTATTGTTGGTCTAGTAACTTAGTGGTTATTGAATGTTACACTGTTATCGCCAATTCTTATTTTTGATATAAAAAATATTTGTATGAAATATATTTTCTTCCTATTTTGGAGTAGCGTAATGGGGGGGATGGCTATATTTAAATTACTGACATTTTATTTTATTTTATCCGCATTTTTAAGATAAAGTCTGGCGTTGGGCTTCGCCACTTTAGAAATTTAGCGGATAATGGAGAGCTATCTGCTATATGCGAAAGATGATTTTTTTTTAAGAAAATGCTTTAAATTAAATTAATAATTTATCCAATTACTGCACTGCACTGGCAAGCTCATTTTTACAGTAGTTTGTACTGTAAACCTTACGTACCTTAGAGGAAGCGGTACTGGACTGGTGCACCAGCCTATTCTATTCTATTTTCTCTTAGATTCTCCATATTTAAACTTGTTTGTCGGTAAATACGTATAACTTATTTCAAGTCTAAATTGTTTCAATACTGTGGAAACTCTATTACTTTAGAATAGTAATAAATAATTTAAAGAATGTGGTTATAAATTATTTAAAAAAGATTCGACAATTTAATATTTGGTGTAGATAATAAAGTTGAAGAAACCTTGTTTCACATATAAAAATTGTTTGAAATAACTCAACTGTAGATTATACAATATGTATCTTTTACAGATTAAATTACACGGATGTTTAAATCCAGTTCAGAAAAAAATGTTGCTTTATAATTTAATTATCATATTATAAAATTAAAACATTTGTATAAATAAATAAATGATATATTTGCAAAAGTAAATTAAATATTTGTAAATCTTCGAATGGTGCAGTCACCCCATGGGGCACAATGGTATCTGACTGTATGTGATAGGCCTAAAATAGATTTTGAATTTCGAAGAAAAAGAAATTACGGAATAGGGAAAACCATGCGACTGTAAACGTGACGGCTGTGGGTTCGATTCCCACTCGAGGTAATGAAATATTTAATATTTTCATTTCCTCGTTCAGGTAACGGTGTAAATCGCGGCGTTGACTTCCGCCACACAACAATCGTCGGAAAGTGGGGAACAGAAGTGTCTTAACGGGAACGGTGTGTTAACAATAGGTTACCAAGTTTTCTCTGCTTAGCCTGTGTGGGATACAGAGAGAAGTTATAAAAGTATAAATTCAAATTTCATATATATTTCTCTGTTCCTTCTTAAGGTAAAGCGCGGCGGTGAATTCCACCAATTCCGCCGCCATCACGTGATTTCATGTTCTAAGATGTTGGCGACGTTGACGTGAAGAAGCATATATTGGTTATATATGAAGGTCCAGGTAGGTATGTAGAACCAACTCTCAAACATTATGTTAGATTTTTTTTATAGTCATAATTTGTATAGCTAACTATATACGAGAATATATTTAATAAATAACAAGTTCGACCAGTACTACTAAAATAGTATATTTATAGCATAAAACTATTTTATAGGGAAACTTCCTTATTGACAGCGATATTACTCGCACGGTGTTTTATAGTAACCATAATATAACCATGAATTTTGCAACAGAGTTCTAAAACATAACTTTTTAGTATAATTTGTCTATAAATTGAATATTTCGTATATAATATTAAGGTTTTCATATATGTAGTATTATAAATTTTATATATTTTAAATTTAATTTACGTTTACATTTTTTAAATAAAACGTATAGTATATGCACGTTCATATACTTTACACCTTTAATCAGTGTAAAGTGGTGTAATGAAAACAAAAATCAGATACAGTACATATGGCACAGACAGATTTTAATTGATATTTCAACGTGTTTATATGAAAAAGAACCATTTAAAATATTTATATAATATATGATATATATTTTAAACGTCACGCTGTATCCCGCATACAGTAGGTAGGCAGAGGGAACCTAGTGATAAGACACTCCGTTCCCCGCTTTCTGCCGCATTTTAGACAATTGCGTGTAGAATGGTAGAACTTTTTTACTCTTTCGATATATGTACCAATTTGTATCCTATTTAAAACATTGGTTATCAAAAGTGAAATCTAATACCAGCCATTGCTTAACCAAATTGCAAAAAAACACCAACACAAAGATCGAAATTATTCAGGATTTGAATTTGTAAATCGATAGGACAAGTATTGGTGCACTACAGCATAAGAGCGTCCCTTACATTTTAGCCCGTGTAAATATTCTGTCACGCTTTATAAATCGCTTCAAAGTGGAGTTAAAGAGAACCTTATAAATTACGTACCGTACGATTTGCCCGGCCTTGACTTCGGATTTTTTTCGACTATGTACTCATTCATTGAAATGCTAAGTTAGAAGTGTTTTGATATAAGCGTTTTTCCAGACTTTTCTGTGTATTTATGTCTAAATATTGCGCAATAGTCCAGGCATTGTGAATGGCCTATTACTTTAAATTTTTAACGAACTATTTTTATGTACCTTTTATACTACATTTATAACGTTTGTACACATCTTTTTCACATCTTTCACAATATTTTCAGCTTCACTCTGTTGCTTGAAGCTGTTTCCCGCATGTAGCAGGGTAGGCAGAGGGACTTTAGTGTTAAGACACTCCGTTTCTCATTTTCCGCTGAATTCTGGAGGCATTGCAAGTTGAGTGGCGTATAAGAAAAACAGAATCGTTATATCTTTTAAAATACTAATTGCCGCCCGCAACTTCGTTTGCTCTACGCAAACGAAGTATGTATGACGCATGCCATGCGACTTTATTGTACTTTATTTTATACGTATATAAATAGTTCAAACGCATTTCATTCAATTCTACGAAGGGTAGCTGGTCCGCTTGGGTTCCAGATAGACTTTTGTCTTTTTTATTTAATATTAATAGTTATGTCTTATTACTGCGACATTTGACTTTGTAACACTATTGTCCAAAATTATACAGGAAAATACAATTTTAAACGCGATACACAAAAAAGTAAAACTATAATAAAAATAACTTACAAACATTACAAGAGTTTCTATACAAAATTATTAAAAAAAAGACTAAAAGGCTATATTATTATAACATTGAACTACTAAAAAAATGTCGTAACAATATTAAGTAGGTCTTAGTACCTACTGTTACGTGTACAGTGTGTGATTGTAAACGCGACAGGTTCCATTCCCCTTGAAGGAAATTACTTTCTTCGCTCTCTTCTTCGCTTCGCGTTTTTTTTTAATACTAGGGCATTATAAAATGCTTTAGAAACTAGAGCCACCACCAATTCTAGATTAATCTACTAAATCTAATAAAACACTCTTGTAACAATGTCAATAGCCTTCGCGTTAATTCAAGATTGCATTTGCCTACCATACTGCTATGTGCGTTATAGAAAACTTATATGTAGCGTACGTGGTCACCTTACTAAAAGAGCGGGTTCGAATACCGCTACGTACAATTTTTTATACGTTTCATAAAACAGTTTTGCGTAGTTACTTTTAAATTATTGCAGCGTACATACAAACATACAAAAACTTTTTTATATACATATACAAAAAAATACGTGCTTAGAGTTTATTAACATTTTATGTTAATTAAAATAAACATATTATATATACATTTTGTGAATACGATGAATGAAAAATACCAACCAGACAGTGCTTTAATGAAGTTTTTTATTCAAAAGCAATAGAGAACTGTTTTACGGAAATTAATATGTCTGACTTCTTATTAGGTTAATAAATATGACCACTGCAATGTTATATCGCAATGGATTGTGTTTCTGTCTAAGCTAAGCTAATATCCGGTACTGCTGAACCGATTTTTATGGCATTTTCACTGAAAGATACAGAAAGTATGCATTGTATGTATATAATTACAAATCTTATTGTATTTTCTTTGTGCAATAAAGTGTTTTTGATTTGATTTTGATTGAAGTTCTAAAATATACATATACGACTTTCTGTTACTACACAGATATATACGAAATTACCAAACACTTCTTTTTTTTTGAGCAAAAGCAAATAAAATTTTAGAAGGTTTAAAATACAATATAATAAGTGTATAACAATATAGATACTTAAACAGCGTACCAATGTTCCGTAAATACAAATAATAAATAATATTAAATTAATAATAGTATTGTTGAGGCGTGTAAAATAGTATTTAATATTAATAAAAAATTATATTTTATATTAATTATTTAAATATTCAAAAAAATCATAAATAGTACTCAGAATTTTATCATGAATTCCAGCAGCTTATAACGGAAGTACAATAAAAACATATATTTATTTATTTTTTACAAAAACAAGCTATTTTCAATTAGGAATTGCATAGATTTAATTACTTTGAGCATAGACCATCTGTGACTTCACTTTATCTTCAGCGGGTGAATGTGTTTTAACGAGTTCCGGGGACGTGAGGCTTATCCCTTACGATTTGTGGAAATGGGCAAATTACAATTATACTTATATAGACTCGTTTTTACCTGCGAGTTAGATAGTCCTTTATTAATTATTTATAAAGATCTATTAAAATATTCAACCTAGTGTTGAAATATTCTATTCTCATTAAGATATTTCCATTTCTCAACTTACACCGAATTCTCGAGACATTGCGTATTGAGTGGCAGAACTAAACGCTGCGGTTTGACTCGTTATAAGAGCGAGGAAAGTAAAATATATATTTTATCATTTCTCCGAACTGGAATCGAACCTATGACCGTCGCGTTTACAGTAGCACGCTTGTGTCCCTGCGTAAATGTTTAAAAATTTATAATTACTTCGGCGTCATAACAATGACCAGCAATTATACAAGACTGACTAAAAACTAAAACTATTGACATATTACTTGACTGTTCTAATATAGAATAGTGAGTAGGTACTATATTTTTTTAGTGTTTAATGAATAAACAGTGATAGCATATTGAGTAGTATTTGTTAATTTTAATTTACTAGTATCACACAGGAATTTATCTTTACTAATATTTTTCAATTAAATTAAATTGCTATTAACAGCAAAAGCGCTTGTCTATATAGCGACGATTATAAGTTCGATTCCTATTCGGGGGAATGAATTATTGATTTCTCTACGCTCTGTAACAAGACAAAAAATGGGTGGTGCGTGTGGAGATTGAGTGTCAGTCTTCCCTACCATGCTGAAAGAAAATAAAAAAAACTAGTTACCATAATTCCCTAACTTCGTCGGTTTTCTTTATCATATTAAAGTAAGTAGGTACTCATAGCATCATCCCATATCTATTACATTTTTAATAATTTATTTTTTCTTCATCAACTACATTGGGAGACCCACAATACAAATGGACAAGTTACATACAGTACGGTCCACGAGTTGTGGCCGCCTTGAAGTTAAGATTTCTACATAGCATATTGCTCACTAGTTAAGAAAATCATAAAAAGTAATAAAAATCTAAGTTCAGAGTGGCCACGACTCGTCTATCGTACTGTATCTATAAACGAGGCGTTACGTCCGATGCAATTTTCTTATAATTGAATAGCTTACGGCAATAGACACTTGTCATGTGAACAAATTCAATTTTAACAAGCGAAAGTCTCACATTTTACTTTCATTTGGTGTAAACTCTTCTCCTAAACGTGATTTATTTTACGGTCACACGATATTTTATTAATAATTTGAATCGATACAGACATAAGCAATTTCAATTTATGTTATATAAGCTGAAGTAATATAAACTCTTATAAGAAATATTAGTTCTCTATTTTAGTTTCATATAAATTCTTTATTGAGCTTCTTATATAAACAGAATTGTTTTTAGCAGTAACTTCGTTCGTATTGGTAGAACAATGACGTTATTGCCCTTTTTTAACCGACTTCTGTAAGAAAAGGAGATTATCAATTCGACTGTGAAATCAAATTTACCAAAAAAAGCTTAGTGTGTGATACGATACAGTCTTATATATTGTAAATTCTATATACAGATAATTTATATCTAAAATGAAATATATATCCAACCTTTTTGGACGGACATAAAGATCCAAAGACTACAAGAGTTTCACAGATAATTAACACATCGCAGATTAAAGACAAGAAAAACGAGATGTCAAATAAAATAAAATTTAAATATGATTTATACTGTTCACGCTCTGAAACTGTTTCCAGGATAGACATAATGACTTTGCCGGTCTATTTTAGACGCGATGTCCACACACTCGAAAAATGCAGTCGATATATTGTTAGGCTTAGCGTCTTTTTAGTTTGTTTGTTTTGTGCTCTAAGAAGTGTATGGAAATAGGAATACTAATCGGGTGTATTTTAATAAATTTTGGGAGGACTTGGATTTGTTAATAAAGTAGTAATTTTATATTACAACTATAAATTCTCTCTGCTCACATACCTACCTATTGAAGAAGTTTGACTCGCCCACCAGTGGTCATACAAGCCCAATCGGGCTTATGACCGCGAAGAAAAATAAATTTTCATGTACTTTCTTATAAATAAATCAATAAATAAAAAAAAGAATAGCAACACTGAACAATTATCAAATTTGACCTATACTCCATTACGTTTTCTAAGAAAATATTGCAGCTATTACTAAAAATCTATGATGTTTATTTCTTTTTGTTTCAACGTGTTGTATCTTAAATCATAGTTTTAAAAGATATTAATACAAGTCACTTTTAAAAATCCGATGCATTTTACTATTCTTTTGAATCCCACCGAGAAAATGGAACATTAATGTAGCAACGACTTTTTTAGTTTGCTGGTGCGACTATGAAAAATAGCTCAGCTAGGGAAGCTTTTATTTATACTTTCGAGCTTTCCCGTTGAAGGATACTCAATCAGTTGAACAATAAAAATTTGTCAATTCCTAAGATTTTGGTAAATGATCACGTTTTGAGTGATTGTCGCCAGTTTTTCTTTTAATTATTTTTAATAGTGAATTCATAATTTTGATCAGAGTGAAAAAATGCAAATAATTTATTTCTCCGAGGAATCGAATTCACAAGCTTCGAATTTAGAGTCAGACGCTGTTCCGCGCCACGATAGCCTCGCATTGTCGTATAACGTACTCGTAAGTATTAACTTACTGAAAGTTGTCGGTTCGATTACCACTCGGGGGAATATTTTATGTTTCCTCACTTGGAGAGAGGCATGTCTTAATGAGTGATATTCCTCCGAGTGTCTTAACACTATGCTGCCTCTGACTACCCTGTTATGTGATACAGTGTGAAGCTTAAAAAATGTTTAAATTTCATATACATTTTTTTAATTAAGGTGAATACTAGATTGATTTTATTTAATAGTACGTTTTATTTATAGTTATTTCTATCGTTATGTGGTAAGAAAAATACAAAGCCATTAAAAGCCAATTAGTGTATTAAAGCAAAAAATATCAAAAAAACTAAACTTATTTTATCATCTGCGAACTACTTCTTGTAGTAATAATAAAGTTATTTTATTTATAGATATTTTTAACTCAAGCCTTTCGTGATGATATAATTTTAATATTGGCTATCGGCAAAGTTCGGCGTTGAGCTCTGCGACTCTACAAGCAATCAGCTTCACGCCGTATCTAACACACAACAGACTAGCCATAGGCAACCTAGTGTTACTATTGAGACATTCCGTTCCCTACTTTCTACCGAATTCTGGAAGCATTGCATGTGGGTTCGATACTCGTTAGGGGGAATTACCTAATTAACTACTATTACTGGAAGCGTCCAGATGGATTATATAATACAGAACTAAAGACCAAACTATTATCCTTTACGTCTATAATATAATAAATATTACGTAACGTGAAACTAGGAATGTCTCACAGACGTCGCTTCCGTCTTTTTATCTCGCGTCGATTTGAAGGCGTAGTTACCGTCTGTCCGAGTGGCCTCGAGAGCGGTCGTAAAACTGTGATAGGCGTTATGGTCCAGGTGAAGCTAAGCGTTTAATTGGCTAGCTACAAGGTAAATTAAAAAAATTAAGAGTAATAATCTTTGACCGTTGAGTTCTTTATGTGTGATGAAATTATTTTTTTTTACGCTTATTTTGTTACGCACACATAATAAATCGCGTAAGTAGGTTTAAATAATTAATTAAATATCATTATTTGGATATTTTATTCTATTGGAATTTATATTTATCAAACATGCTGAAGCTTAGCTTGAGAGCGAATGTTTGAATTCAAATATTATTCCTGACTTTGTTTTTGAGTGGCAGAACTCAAAGCCGCGCATTGTTTTTCTACTAGAGCGGAAAGTGAAATTAAACTCTCGAGTTCGAATTCACGACCATCATGTTTAGAGTCAGGTTGTGCTGCAGTGCATCAAAAAGATTAGATTGTGAGATAAAAACTAAAAACCTACTAATTAGTGTCATGTATCCTCCTGTTTAGTTCTATATTTAAACACAACGTATGCCGGATGTTGATATCAAAGACATCAATAGATATATATCACTATAAGTTATAGCTACAACTGGTATAATATCCTAACTGGCATTATACGTAGACGAGACGTAGTTTAGGAATCGGCGAGGTATTAAAATTCAGAAGGAAGCCAGCTGCTCGACCGCCCTTGACTCACTCGAGTGCTAATTGTCGATAAAGACCATGGACGTATAGTTCGCGAGTATTGCCAAATATGTACATATGTATATATAGAGATTAATTACATTTTATAATGCTTACAGTCAAGGGCACGAGGGTGTGTGGTACGCTCTGGTAAGGAATGGAAGCGCGGCGTGTCTAATTCCTGGGTTCCCTCTGTTTACCTTGCTATGTGCAAAATACAGCGCAGCACTTGTCAAAGTAACGAAAGAGTTTTATATATATATAGAGTACAATAAATACACTTTACGTAATACTTTAAAGCATTTTATATATATATATATATATATATATATATAAGTATTTAAATAGTCAATACGTTATATAACTATTGGCATACTAACCAACCGATAAAATAACCTTGAAATAACATAAAATTAAAATTAATTGTTCACATAACCTCAAAGCAATCTTTACATCAAAATTTATTTTATATCGATTTTATAACGAGAGTCGATCAAACGATTAACAGGTATCTAATTAATACATAGAATACGGATGTATCCTGAATGTTTATATTACTATTATAAAAAACTACAGATTTTTTTTCCTAATTGATATAAATCAATCAATTTGGAGGCTTTTGTACGTTGACATTTTACAAAGACCTTATTAATTATACATAACAAAAGTTTGTTTATATTCTTTTATACGCTAACGTTATATCTCATTTTTCTGTTTATAACTTCACCCTGTATCCCGAATATAGCAAGGTAGGTTGAAGGGAACCTATAGCTTAGACACGCGTGTTGAGTGGTGGCAACTCAACGTGTCATTTTGTCTGGTTATCAGAATGTGAATGTGATGAATAAATAATTCATTCCTCCGAACAGGAATCGACCCTATAACCATCAGCTCTATAGTCAGATGTGGTGCCTCTGGGCCACGGCGGCCTAATGGATTTTTCCACAAATGTATTTTGTATTAAAATAAACATAATATGTACATACGATGTATATAATAAGACATTAAAATATTGTAATGAATACGCTATTGATTTCAAAAGACCTTTGAATGTAGAACATTTGTGCAAATTTTCATATTATATGTTTTTTTTTTCATTTTATTTACCTTTCCTTAATTCTATTTCGTTAATAATTTGGTATATTTATATAAATACATATATATTGAGTAAAAAAAAATTAACAATCCTAACTTTTGAAGTTACCGAATTTCTAGGAATCAACATCGTTTTGAATTTAAACTATCTTTATTTTTTACTTTTAGTAGTAAGACATGAATGATAGTATCAAGACAGTCTCATAATAAAAAAAAATAATAAATCAGCTTCTCAGAAGAAATCTAGTGTTAGGACACTCTGTTTCTCATTTTCCGCCTCAATTCTGGAGGCACTGGCTCGTGTTACGTGGCAGACCACAACAACGCGCTTTGCCTCGACACCAGAGCGAAGAAATCAAAATATAAATTTAAGTAAATATTTCATTTCCTCGAATGGGGATCGAACCCACACCCACTGCGCCAAACGCAATAGCACAATTAGGTCCGGAGGTACAAACAGAATTACAGATCTACGTTTTACCTTTTTTTTATACCACCGCGAAGCCATTAAGGACTATCAATGGTTACGACTGTTTAGGTTTTTTGTCAACATAACAGATAAATAAAAAATTGTAGAGTCGACGTCACGAGTTCACACCAAACCCGAGGAGGCGTTGGCATCGGCAAAAACTGGTCAGGTGAATAAAAAAAACTTGTGGGAACCAAGTTATTCCATTAAGTAATATTATAGGTATATTATGAGGCCAGTCGTGCACAAAATGTGAGTGTGAACGCGATAGGTAGTGGGTTCGAGACCTACTTAGGGGTATGAAATATTTATTTTCGTTTCTTCGCTCTGGTGTAGAGGCAAAGCGCAGTGTTGATTTCTGCCACGCATCACGCAATGCCAATGACTTCGGCAACATACAGGAGTGTCATAACACTAAGTTCCCACTGCCTATACTACTAATGTTTTTATAGGTCGGTATTTTTTATAGGTTTCGGTGGCCAGCTGGTATGTATATTTTATATCCATTATAAAGATATTATATCAGTTTGCGGTTAATTATAATCATGTCTCGATTAACGATTGGTGTGTGAGAAAAAATTATGATTTGAATATTTATTTTTAATTTCGATGGGAAAGGTTTTTGCTAAATATTTGATAAAATATTGGGTTTTAATATTTATTTTCCGTTATCGACTCATTAGATTTATTATATTTTTTCATTTTAATCGCTTTCAAATTGATTTTTGATTGTATTTGTGTAAACCGGTGAGGTTATTGAAATATATATTGAGACACATTTAATTTGACAGATTAAAAATAGTCACAGATAAAATAAAAAAATAATTAATCAGATCAATCGAGAAATATTTCTTATCTGTTTCGTAACTATTTGCACTCAATAAAATAATACAACAATAGTCGTAGGTTCAATTCTGATATAAAACATCAAAATGGCTTATTGCGATGACTAGTGACGTGCACTTGTCGAAATATCTTACACGTTTATATGGTGGGGTCTCTGAACGGTGCGCCGTGGGAGTGGCGACCCACGTTTAGCCTAGCTTTATATCCTATTCGTCTATCTTATAAATAATTTTATATTTGATTCTATCAATCTTGTGAGTAATAAATTTATTTTTGTATTGCTGTGTAGGTGAAGGGGGCTGATTATTATTCAGTATGTATACATTATTAACTGCAGTCACAGTACTGAAAAGCTTTTATCTTATCTTATAGCTTCTCTTCTTATCTTCTTATCTTATAGCTTCTTAGCAATATATGCTATATGCAGGTTATAATACGCTCTTTGCCATAATACTAGAGCGAGAAAATGAAACACGTTGTTCGTTTCCCAAATACGCTGTTACTCCAGAATACCGCGTAGGACACGCACCTTTCTAATAAATATTACCTTTTACATATTCATATAGTGAAGCGTGACGTGACGTGTGCTGGACGCTGCATCATCAATAACAGCGCTCATTTGATTTATCTCGTACGTCCGACCGTTTGTTTTAGACATATATAATGTTTGAGATTTACAAATTAATTTATATGTTTGCATATGTTGTTATTGATTTTGACATTTTTAATGATTTCGAAAGTTTTGTATAAAAAAGTACAATTAGCAGACTATAGGAGTAACTAATAATAAAATTATATTGCAACAAATAAAAAATATGTGTATTATATTTTTTTATTTTTTTGTTTTCTCAATGGCACAGCATCAATGCATTCATCCTAAATGTTTAGAGTATTGTTGGAAATTAAACTTGTTTTGTATTTTATTTCTATTGAAAGCATCTGAAAGTACTAACGAGTGTATGTAACTAGGTTATGGAATGTAGGTAACAACTATTTTTAAAGTGATTTCATGGACGACTTGCGCAGGCGCAGACTTCGACATTTCATGATTGAAATAGAAAAGTTTATACAATTTTCCATTCACAATGACCACATATTAAATTTTCATTAGCATGCTGTTAATAAGTTAGGCAGTGCCAGTGTTAAGACACTCCGCGTTTTAGCCGCCTTAGCAGAATAGACACTGGGAACCTATCGTTAAGACACTAGATTGGTGGATTGGTGGTGGATTGGATTGGTGTACCTCGACACGGCGGATTATCTATATATAATTCATTTCCCCAATTGGGAATCGACACCTATAACCGTGTTTACAGTCAAGACGCTGCATTCCACGGCGTTTATATTGAAATACATTCCAAATGAGCTACGATGTGAAAAAAAATGTAGGAATATATTATTCTTTGTTATGTATACAATATTATATAAACCAGCCAACTGAGACCATTTAGCGGCATTTAGTTTTAATTCAAACGAGTATTTTTATTATATGTAAGTATGTATTTGAATTTAATTTAAAAATTTTAATTGTAAATGAACTAACGACCAAAAAAAATGCTGTTTAATTAGGATAAAGAGGTGCTTCTTCTATTTTATAGTGCACACATAAAATATGAACAGCTTACTTGTCTTAAATATGTATTTATTTACTTTACTCATTATTATAAAATAAAGTAAATGTAATTGTTAATCTGAGAATTGCCTTTTTAGGGTTGCGTACCTTAAAAGTTAATAACGGAACCCTTGTCCGTCTGTTAAAACCATTTACCGTGAGATCGTTTGGAGGTATCAAGCTGTAATTATTGATATTAATTTAGGCCTACGGTCCCTTGAAGCACAGAAGCAATCTACTATTACTTCCAAGTCAACGCAACACAATCCTGAAATCTGTACGGAATCCTCGGTGGGGGATTATGACTCGCACCTGATCTTAATTGGATAAGGAATGTAGATAAACCAGTACCTATTAGACAAAAAATTGAATGGTCGAATTTACTAGATCTAATTCTAGCAATTACTTTGACGAACAAGATAAAAGCTAAGACTGATTGGTTCATATTTACTATTTTTTGTCAAATTTGACCCAATACTTCCGAAGCCAAAATAACAGCGTATTACAAAAACAAACAGATATTTTATCTTATAGGTCAAATGGAAAATATTTAAATAGGCCCAGTTCATTGAATAAGGGTTATGCAAATGGGGAGGTCATTCAATTTGGCCGGTGTATACCGATGCCGCTTGTGTGCTTGTACGGTAACCGCTTCCGATGTGATTAGCGTTGGTGCTGAGTTACAGGCTGAGGCAGTTTTTGAGGTAATATTATTTAATTTAATAAAAATCTTTTAATTCTCGTACTAATTTTGATAATTCCCTTGCTTTAGCTTTAGCTTAGGTATAATTGTTAATGTCCTATAATAAAACAAATCTCTTGATATAATGTTCATTGTGTCGGTTCTGCTAGAAAAAGCCAAAATAATTAACTCAATATATTAATTTATATGATTTTAGGTCGTTTAAATTATTAAAATTTCATATTATTGAGTATTTAGAAATGTAAAATTATAAATTTGTTCAATAAATATGTTATTAGGCTTATTTGATTAAAAACATAGTGATTTGACTTTATTATCTGATCTGGCCTGGTAATGGAATTGGGACCTATATAGTGGTACTTTTCAAAGGTTCCTAGTAAACTGAGAATGAAAAAAAGAAATATAATGTTTATATGACATCTAATACCACTCCAAAGTTATTTGTCACATGATTTATGTATCTTCTTCATCAGAATAAAATATAAAGAGAAAAAAGGCGACAAACCGCTACCTCTCACATTTTAAACCACACACAGGACAAAGAACTTCTAACTGGCATGTGTACCTGTAAAAAACTGTTTGACAAACAGATAGCGCGCTGTGTGTTGGAGTGTAACATCGGTATTTATCCTGAATGTCCATAAATTTTTTGTGTCTCTCTCTTTCTCTCTTACAAAAAACAGCTTTTTCCTATATAGGGTAGGGTAGAAAGAAGGAACCTAGAGTTATGATAGTCTATTCTTCACTTGCCGCTCCCTTTTTGAGATATTACGTGTTAAGCGGTAGAAGTCAATGCCAACCTTTATCAACCCTTTGGTTGATACTGCTCGAAAAAAAAAATTTATAGCTCAAATAAAATTAATAGCTGTATCTCGATATAGCACGGTAGGCAAGAGGAATCAACAATAGGAATCTAGTGTTAAGAAACTACATTCCCATTAAGATACTTTTGTTCCCGACTTTCCACCGAATTCTTGAGGCAATGTGCCAGTGCAATGAAAATATTAATTATTTAATTTCCTCGAGCGAGAATCAACCGTACAACTTCTCGCGCTTACAGTCGTGCACATGCACCATTGCGCCACTATTGGCCTCAAATCTTTTGCAACTTATATATTTTAAACAAAAAAATAACTTTTACACATAAATTTTGAAAATTATTGAGCGACTTATGTAGATACGTGGCGTTAGAGCAATTCGTAACTAGGATTGTTAGAACTGATTAGAAAGTGGCCGTTATATCTCCGTAGGTGTCCGCACCAATCGATGCTAGATAAACCTACGTTATAGCCTATTGTGATTACTATGGAAGTAATTAGTGGGAATTAGTAATTACTTGTAAAATGTACTGGTATTTTGAATGAGACCTTTTGTGTAATAAATTTTGATTTTCATTCTTTATTTTGTGTAATACATAAATGTATATTAAAAATTATCAACTTATAGAGAATTTAGAATTTAGCAAGAGAGAAAAGAATTCTCAGTCTCAATCTCAGAGAAAATAATTCTTCAGAAGAGAAGAGAAACTCACGACTTGAGGTCTTAAGATTAAAGTTAGTTAACAACTGGTGTCTTAATTTTACGTTGACTCCGTACTGAGCTATAGACGGAAGATGCATAAGTAAATTTTATGTTCATCTTGTAATTAGCTCTACGAGCTAATATGTAGTAAAAATGGTAATGTTTTAAATTAAATCTATCAACAAAATCACTAGATTGTTTGTTTCACTCTGTATCCCGCGCATTGCGGGGTAGACAGATGGAACTGGGGAACTTAATTTCATAGCGGAGCTATACGCCGCACCAGAGCGTGCGAAAAATATTAAATATTTCATTCCCCCGAATGGGAATCGAATCTACAGCCGCAGGCTTGTGCTCTTGCGCTACAACCGCCTCGTGCACAGTAAAGATCTCTATAACAATATCGAATAATAGAAAAATAAAAGAAACAAACTAACATAAAAAAATTAATTGCCAAAACTGTTTTAGGTTTTTCCTTAACATTCAGATAAAATCTTCTCAACAAAAACGATTGAACTATTTTAGAAAACAAAAATACGGGCAACAACCTCGTCTGCACTAGTAGGTACATTCATGTTGTACCAATAAAGAGGTTTTTTGTGCCATTCTTATACCTATTATGATATTATGAGTAAGTAAAATCAGAGTTAGTTATTTCGTAATAAAATCACTTTTTTGTGTATTTTATCTCCCAAGGTTTTTTTCATTTAGTTTTTTGTGTGATAAATGTTTGTTATAATATTTAGGTTTAAGGCTTAACAACAGAAATATATTTTAATATTTCACGCTGTATTCCGCACGTAGCAGGGTAGGCAGAGGGAACCTGAAAACCTAGTGTTAAGACAGTCTTTTCCCCATTAAAACATTTCCGTTAACACTTTTTGACGATTGCGTGTTGAATGGAGGAACCTCTTTCCTTGTTACCAGGGCGAGGAAATGAAAATATTGAATAATATTTTCCCTAAAGCCCGAGTAGGAATTGAACCCACAGCAGTCACATTTAGAGTTGCACTTTTATGCTTCTGTGTCACAAAGGTCTTATTTTCATAATAGTAATGTATAATTTTACATTTATTGTCATAACATTGTTAATGAGTTTTTTTTAAATAATTTTGATCTCTTTAGGTTTACGTTAACACAACTAAACATGTCTTGAAAATTTTGCGAAAAGTGGCGAATGGAGAACGGTGGGTCTTAACACAACGTTTGCCTACACTTCCTATATGCAGGATATAGCGTGAAGCTAAAAGACACTTTTGACTTTGTCGAACTAAACCGGAAAACGGCCATGAGTCCGAAAGTTACTATCCAATATTTTTTTAAGCTTCATAAGCCTTAATAAAAAAATATATATACATATTGGTATTTGGTGATGCGTGCCAAAAATATCTCGTACCTACAGTTAAAAGCGTACAGATATAAACAAGCCTGTTATGCTTAATCTAACTACGGTTACATCTATATACTTTCGTGTAAACAAGACCAAGAAGATATCAAACCCACACCCATCGTCACTCATAATTAGTACAAAAAACAATATTTTTATTGAATCATTACATTGTCAGGCGACTGAACTTCGAGCGTTAAGTCAGGTAAGTAAAAAACTTACAGGTACCCGCCCACGGCGTATGTAATCAATGTTTATTTGGCGATTTAATAGGTGGTTAACCGACACATGTCATATCTATTATCACGCCTGACTTATCGTTACGTGTAGGCTTGTAGCGCGTTTTCGGGGACGAAAATAGATGTTGTTGAGACCCGTCGTGGTACGGGGGCACAAGGGTTGCGCGTTCGATACCCCACTCGAGGAATCATTCATACATAATTCTTGCTCTGGTAAAAAGATAAAGCGAGGCACTTGCGTGTTTAGCACTATAATTTAGTCATTTATTAACACTTCTAGAATCTACCTCATTCACCTCTAGCAGTAGCACCCAGCAATGGTACCCAACTACGTTGTTAAGTCGGTACACATAAAAAGAGTCCGTAGCTTACTTAAAATATTTCTATAAGTGCATTCACTTTGGAGGCGTCTTGTGTAATTTGGAGGTGAAAGGGTGTTTAGTCTTGTATAATGGTTCTTGAGTGATGCACTAACATTGCTTTGCCGCTATACCAATAGATTATCTCAATTAATGCTTTTTTTTCATAACTGCATATCTGCTGCGTTTTTGAGGGTAGGTAGGAAGAGAACTTAGATTATTGTAGATATTGTATATATATTAATTAAAATTTGTAACTAAAAAGACCGTCGTGGCACAGGAGAAGGAAAAGGTTCGATTCTCACGCGAGGGAATGAAAGATATGATATTTTCATTTCTTCGCTCTAGTAAGAAGCAAAGCGAGCCGTTGAGTCCCGCCATTCAACACGCTATCTAGTCTTAATCTTATATGTCCGATTAATTAAAGTAAATCTTAAAAGAAATTGAATATTCTACATTGAAAACTAAAGATAGAAAGATAAACAATGCGATATTTGTTAATTGTGTAATAGGTAGTTATTCTACTTTAAAACCCACGGTAAGCAAGAGAACAATAAAATCAAGAAATGCCTATGTATATTTGTTTTTTCTTAAGAATTTCTTAATTGTTATAGAAGTATGATATCATTAGAATAATAAACAACTCCCAAAGTTGGTATTAGAATGCGACAAGTTTGTATGCATTGTAAAATTCGAAATATGTTCCAAGAAAACATGGGATTGCAGCTTAAATAAACATTTTTCATTACAATCACGAGCGTTAGTTATGTATGGAATCAAAATATTTAGAATTTGTATTGAAATAAATTATGGTTATTCAAGATAAATTACTTACATAAATAGTTAAGGAATGTTTGTACCTTTCCTGTAGTAAATGATAGTAAAAAAAATAACTAAGTTGTCTTAACAAAACTTCTTAAAACACTCCGTTTCATTCTACGAGAAAAAGCGTAAAGCCTGCTCGTAAAATTTTCGCTTTCTTAATCAAATATTTTTGTCTGTGAGTTGTCTGTCAATCACTAAGTAACGGAAGACTTTCATTTATTCATATATACTATATTATTTACATTGGTATATACACATTTGACCTACCGTAATACATGTCGAGTTATTAACTATGCCATGTGCGGTTGGGTATAGGGAAATAAGAAAAAAAATGTCAGACAGGTGCTTCTAATATACAGGCTGTTTTAAAAGTAAGAAGGATAATTTAAATATGATAAAATGTTTGTAATATAATATGCCATGTTTAATTGTACAAATATTTATTTAATACTTGAACTGAACTGCAGGAAGGTATTTAGGGAAAATTTACCGATTATTTTAGTATGGGTTTCTTTACCATTATACACTTAATGAATCATATTAATCTTTTATTTGATTTTACTCGTAAAAATAGGTAGTGGAAACAGGCGCAACTAGCGGGAATTCCGGAATAAAAAGTAACCTATACGTTCTTTCTCGAACTCTCCGTGAAAGTAAACCTTACAGACAAACATTATAAAATGTTGTTTCATTGTGTTTAAGTATCATGTAAATAGCTGAATGTACTTTCAAAAAACACGGTTATTTTGAAATCAAATATTCAACTTTATTTATATGGATAAGTATTTTCACTCATCGAGAAATTGGATTGTAAGATTCTGCTTTTCACACACAGAGGATTCTTTTTTTTCTGGTAGTTAAAGGAAATTTTGTGGCAAAACACTACGTTCCCCACTTTCTGTCCAATTTTCACATTGCAATGCGACACAGCTCGATTCTCAATAGTAATAAATAATACTATGTCATATCCAAAAAAATATATCGTATTTCTTTTAAAAAAGAACATTCAAGCCAATCAAAACCAGCACAACCTGTATCATAGGGTGTAAGCAACAGGTGAGCACTCGCGTGCCGTCCACAAAGGTTCTGCCGATTTCCTAAATTACTTTAATCGTCTTTAGTTTCATCGTAGCGACGCGACGTAGAGCTACATTGTAAAGGTGGATGACTTAAATTAAGTATAGTGTTTTTAAAAGGTTTAATTTATTAAGCTTTTAATAATTTTCAGTAATATTAGGTTGTAACATTAAATATATATACATATGTATAATTTTCGCCATTTAAAACACCATCTGTCACTATGTCGGGGTTAGATGAGAGCGGAGTGATCATTCACTTCTTTAGGTTTTGTATTATAGGAGCTTTTCTGCAGTAATGAAAAAGTTTTTAAATAATAACGTATTTTTTATCATTTATAGTTCAATAGGGTAGTATTTAAACAACTGAAATTTAAAAAAAATGGTCTAAACTACATACAATACATACACAACTTACATATAAATATATAAAAAGAAATTAAAGCGTATAAAACAATTGCAATTATCCTAGCTGTGCACGTTCATTGAGTTATTGCTGCAATAGTCTAAAGGCTCGTGCACCATTGCACCTGCTTTGTGGAATGTTAGATAAAAAGTAAGGTTTTTTACGTTCATCCCCTGGACATCCATAATGAAGGTGTTAGTGAAATAATAGCCTTAATTAGATGATTTTATCACAAAAAGCAGCTGAAACTATAAAAAAACTTATCGAAATTAATTAGATTTTTTAAAAAACTATAAATAATAGTCAGTCTTTACGTTTGTTTGTTTATCGATGGCGGTTGAATTTTAAATCAAAAGGTTTACTTTTGATGGCGGGTCATTAAGCTAAAGGTGTTTTCAACTACGTATAATAGATAAGCAGTGTTCACGCTGAGATAAATAATTGAATAGATAAAATAACTGTACCAAAAACGACTGTTTCTCGCAGGTAAGTAAGTGATGTGCAAAACGTATTCGAATCAATTTTCGAAATTTCGTACATATTTTAAGTATATTTAATATGTTCTCGTATGTTTTTTAGCTTGACGTCCATTACCATCACTCACTTCTCTTTCGCGGCATTCTAAGCAACACTAAGTTTAAGTTGAGTTTTACTGGACACACAATACCTTAAGAATTTAGCGGAAATACAAGAATGGTCTTTCATTCCATTCCTATGGGTACTTACCCATAGAAACTGCCTTAGTGCTAAGACACTCTGTTAAAAAACCATAAATAAACCAAACCAAAAACACATTATATAAACAATCATATTTTTCAAACTAACTTACAATATTAAAACAAAATCCCAATCACATTTTACAATAGGGCAACACTCTACAAGGTATGCAGGTAAAAAGAGTAAACACATTCAACTTATAATTCGCAGTACTGACATTTAACAAAGCCATTACCCACTATGGCGGAGGTCCGTGGAAACATGCAAACATGTGTATTTTAATAGACTTCACCCTTTGAATCTATACTAGAATTGACTGATTTACAACCCTATTTCATTCGTAATAGGGTGCTATTTAGATTAAAAGAAATCGCAGATGCGTTCGTACCACCTGCCAATCTGTGCGCGGGCGCAGGTGAAGTGTTTATGTTTTTTTCACCCCTAGAAGCAAGATGGCTATACAAGCTAACGACCTGGGTTTATAACGTTTTAATAAAACAGCGGTGGATTGTATATTTATTAGATACCTTTTACCTTATTTGGCAATAGAATTCGAAATATTTTATATTTCGAATTCCATTGGTTTGAATAAATTCTTATACTTATAGAAAACTCTTTCCTTACTGATCGTCTTTGAACCAAACTACTACGCGGCGTAGAACGCTGAAATTGTGTATGTATGTAAGATTCCTTGAGGAGTGTTGGGAAGCAGTTAGGGAGGTTTTCCATATATTCCTACCATAACGGAAAAAGGGGGATTCAACCTACCACTTTGTCCCGTTACCAGGGCGAGTATATAAAAACAAATTAGAATAAATTATTCGTATCGCAGTAAGCTATGTAGTCTAGTCAGTTGTTAGACACAGAGACAGTCTAATCAGATCAGGAAAATGCTTTTATTTCAAATATAAACATTTCCTTTTAATAAGATTTAAAGCTACTCTAGTATCGCGTGCAGACAACATGTTCTAATTCCGCCATGACGGCTATATCATATTTAAAGTATATTTACTATGTCAGTATTACAGTGATCTTTCGCAGCATCTGACTTTAAGTGCGACGGTTGTAGTTTCAATTTCCACTCCAGTGAATTAATTATTTTCATTGCTCTAAAAGCAAGATAAAGCACGTTGAGTTCTGGCACTCAATAAACAATGTGTAGATAATTGGGCGGTGCGTGTAGAACGGAGTGTCTTAATACTAGGTCCCTCTGCTCATCCTGCTCCATCCGAGGTAGAGCGTAAAACGAAAATAAAACAATACTTTGCATTTTGCACATCTCGTGTGTAACAAAAGGTTGTAACTTAACTAAGTCAAGCTTATAAGAAACATATATTTTTTTATAATAATAAATTTTCTACCTGTTCACACTTCAGCCAAAAAATAATTGTAGAGCCTGGCCTTCTTAGTTGGCCCTCGCTTTCCTTCTGTTCATCCAGTACCTCGCTATGTTTCCGTCCAGTCTTTAGCCATACTTCAATTGCCCTGGAACAATTAAATATTTATTAAGAAAAAAGCTTTAGGTTGTATCCCGCAAAAAAGCAGGGTCAGCAGTCCAGTCCCGGTCTCCAGTCCCCACGCACCATACAAATTTCAAGACATTGCATATTGACGACTGGCGGAATTCAACGCCGTGATCAGTGTTGTTACGACAGCAGAGAAATGAAAATAATCAATTATCGAAACTGAGAATCGAATCCATAACCGCCCTGTTTACAGTTTACAGAAATATACACTTATGTGGTCATTTATATAGTTATATAACGTCCGTCCGTATATTCCCGAATTCTACCAATACGTGTATATATGTATGTAAACCTCATTTAGAAGCACAAGGCGCTTTTAAATTTGGCGTCCCATCCCTGTAATGGCACTTTAAAAGTCGTAAAAGTGCACTTGAATTAAGCCCGCGAGCGTAGACGAGATCTTTCTAGTAATAACAATCTTAGATACAAAATAAAATGTACAGAAATAACTGTTTTATATTCATTTGATTTTAACTTGTAGTTTAGTTTTATTTTGCGGTGTAGATATGTATTAATGTGTTGTTTTTGAGAGGGGGCTAGCTAGTATTAAGACATTTCCTTTTCCATTTTCCATTGCGTTTTGTGTGGCGAAACAGATAAAGCGAGACATTAAGAAAAAGTCTTTCCTTGAGTTTCCGTTACCACTTTAAACCAAATTCTGAATATTTTTTTAATTTTTAGGCTGCATCCGCATATAACAGGGTACAGAGAGAGAACCTAAAGTTAAGGCACAGAAGTTGCTTAAAACAACTGAAATAAACTGAATATAATTGCTAGTGAGGAATGGGAACTGAGTTCCCATTCCTCACTAGCAATTATATTTATTATTATTCGATTATACTTAAAAACTAAATGTGAAAAGAAAAAGAACAAACTCGGTAGCAACAAAAAAATAATTTTGATCTAATATTATTTTAATTTTTAATTTAAATTAGTAAAGTAAAGAGACTCGAGATCTTGCAGTCAAACTCACAAAGAGTTTTGCAGGACACAGTTTAACTTTTTTATGTATTTTAAATGGTATTAATAAAATAAATCTAAAAAAAAAAACGTATAACTATTTACCTACCTACAAGCATATTATAATACCGCAACATAAATCAATAAGTAATAACTTGTAATAAAAACTGAGTGCTCAAGCCAGTGCCAGCCATAAGCCAGACGATGAAAAAAAAGTAACAGGTGGGCCATCGACCCCGCTTACATCATGGTGAAAAAAAAATGCTTTAGAACTAGGTGTATTCAGTACTATTCCCATACAATGCTTGTAGTATTAGTTCCAAACGATTTTACGTTTAAATAAAATTACCTGTTTATTAATAAAAAAAAATAGAAGATTTAAAAAAAACAATTAATAAAAACTATAATTTGTATTGAGGTCCGTCGTGGCACAAGCGTGCGCCTGTAAGGGCGACGGTAGTGGGTTCGATCCCCACTGAGGGAGTGAAATATTTAATTATTTAATATCCTCTGCACGAGATTCAGCGTAAAGCTAAAAAAACTATAAAAATAAAACATTAACATAATAATATTCCATATATGTCCAATTTATTTATCTAAATGTAAACATGTATGTTTAAAAAATATTAAGATATAAATAGAACAATTAAATCCAAAAATGTTTAATTAATGACCCAATATATTGTACAATACAAGCTAAATTGAGCTGTTTGACAGCTAATGGTTACTAAATAGGAATGAGTGAAGGGATGAGTTTTAAAGTTCATCCTGTAAGGGGATAAAGTAGGGTGTGTAATCTCGTATAAAAATTCTTATGCGGCAGAAGACTGCCCTTATTTTCTTAATGTAGGCAGTTTTATGAAATATTCTCAGATTAATATTGGTTATAATTTTTTTAACTAAAACTTCTGTTAATATCTTCTGCAATATGCTTGATGGAAGGCGATATTTTTTTCCTTTGAGCGTTGAGTTCCGCTACCCGATGGAAAGCTAAGAAAGGAATATCTTGATACTAGGCGGAACACTTCTACGCGTTAAATAAACACTTCGTTTATAATCAGACTAGTATCTGATTCGCCTCTGCGTATCTGAAAAATGCGTATTATTTTAAATCGAAATCAACGTATTCCCACGAGTGAGAATAGAATCGAACACAGTACCACCGCATTTATACGTAACGTAACTTCCCTCCATTACTTGAGCGTCAACATTTAATTTAAACAAATCACAAAAGAAAAAAAAAGGAAAAAAGAAAACGCCGAAACAAATTAAAAGCCTTATTCAAAAAAGTCGGTTGTCAAACGAAACGATATTATTTTAAAATCTCATCTTTCACTTTGCCAATTGGCTGTATCAGCGTCCGTTCCCTTTGTCCCGTCATTTATTCCATTATTTGTCATCTGAAGAAAGGAAATTACTACAATTTCGGCGTTCCCGGAACGCTTAAACGGCTCTAATTTAACTTCTGGACGTATACTAATCATCAATACATATAAGAAAAATGTTTCTGTATATTAAAGATATACCAGAATAATTATTTTATTTAATATTTATCAATGAAATAGGACCTAAAATATTTATTTTCAAATTAGTTTGTTTATTTGTGAACGATAATATGTCTCTCAGATGTTAAATTATTATTATTATTAAGTGAAGATAAAAATAAATTTTAGTTTAATTTTCTAAGCTGTAGTTGTTTTAAAATACGCAGAGGAGTCCCGTGACTCAATAATATTTAGAACACTAATATTGTGAACGACATAATAAAAACACTACGCAGAATAATTAGCTGATGTAACTTAAAATAAAATATAATATCAGGACACTCCGTTTCCCACTTCCGCCTAATTTCCCATATATCGTGAGTGACGGAACTCAATACGGCGCTTTGAAAAAAAAAGATTAATTAAATAATAAGTAGTACTAGTATTACATTACTAATACTTAACTAATTAACAAAATTAATAATTCGTCCGAATGTGCCGAAACACCAGCTGTTATCAAGCGATATATTATTATACGATTGCTGAGGCAGTGTTTCCCAATATTTTTCTGCATTTAAAATTTGTTTGTTTTCAGAGATACCGACGTAATTTATTAGACACATACAAAGGGTAGCAAACGGCCTGTATAATGGGAATAGAAATTTACATAAATTGGTAGTAAATAACTTTTTTTTAAACAAAATAAACATAATAAGTGTTCTTTCAAAAATTAAACATATAAGTGTTTTTTTAAGATTTTACTTCCGTTTTGCTGCATATTTTTTTTGCTGATAAGACATTTATCCAGTCAATTTTAAGTAATTTTTTTAGACTCAAGATTTATGCCTTACATTATATTAAGCAGGCAACCCTAATTTTTACATGTTGAGCGGCGAAACTAAACGCTGCATTTTGTCTTGGTTATTCTAAATGAAAAAATAAAAAAAACATGTTTATCTAAAGTTCAAGTTTAAATTAAATATGATTTTAAATCTTAAATTAAATGGAAGTATGTAGCAAGTACCTAGCATGTTATTATAATCCAATTTGAAAGAAAAATAGTAAAATATGCGTCGTAATTGATTCAGATACTATAATATTTAGTTTAAATGTAAATTGCTTGTTTGTGATTTTTATCTCTTTAGGTATATATTTTTTGTTCTAATTCAATGCAAAAAAGTGCCAAAACATTGGGAGTTTTTATAGTTATTATAACTAAATAACGATATAGTATTCTGACGTAATTGAGGTATATTTGAGAAAACACAAACTTTTCATTTGGTTTGTTTGTTTACTTAACTAACCATTGATTAAGTAGTGTTGAGTTCCTCTAAGTAGTGGAATATCTCCGAATAGTCGGAAAGAGAGAAACTCTATAATGAACTACATAAATGGTGTTATTATATAAAAAAAACTAGCGTAGAACTAAGTGTCTTAACTCGTTACTATTACGTTCTTCTTGCCTACCCTTTTATCTTCACACACATTAGATGCGTCTGACCAAAAAAAAAATAAAAAAAAACCAAAGTTAAAAGTTTGACGACCACTGAGTTAAGTCATGAAGTCATTCATTGGCTGCTTAATGAATCGTTTCCTGTCTTAATCAATGAACGAGACATGTGGCAAAGTCTCAGGACGAGGGCCCGCTAATTGTCGTGCCATTCATGTTTAGCATGCCAACTGATTACATCACTCGCGGGAAATTATTTTCATATCCCCACTCTGGTAGACGATACACGGCGTTGAGTTGCGCCATTCAGAATGGTATATTTCAAAAATTTGGCGGAGTGTGGGTGGAAGGAAGGTCCTTCCTATACGATTATACATTGTTATGTGATAAATATGAAAGAATATATATATTAACTTCTTTTAATAATTACTAATAAATAAATTAACCTTTGCCGCCATAGTCAAGTGGCAATAACTTAGAATTGTTTAATACACACCCAAATCAAGTCCAGACATTATTCATTTGCATTACTTGTCCCTTAGATCAGCGCGTTGAACTAAACAAACTCTTAAAAACAAACTTAAAAACTACATTGAATACATGAAAAAACACAAAAACGTTTAAGTTAAAATTTAGTATGTAAATATAGGTTTAAAGTTAAGAAAGTAATATAAAAAAAAATTGTAGATTCGTATATTGATTCATTTTTAATATTCATTTTCATGTAATATGATATCAGTTTTAAATAGCAAGGGAGTACATATACTTAAATGTTAAAAGAGTTTTTCGTAGTATTCTAAAACTAGAGTACATAAAGAACCCAAGGTACTTCGATGAGGTAATATATTAAATTGACCACGCTTGAATTTGTAATTCAAAGTAAATTAATTATAGGTAAATAATAAAGGGCGACCGGTCTTCATTTTACGCATTGGAATGCTTCTTTATCGAATTTAATTTTGAATTACTTTAACACTTATTATTAGTGGAATTGAGTTTACATTGTGTTTTAATGATTTTAATTTGAAATTAACTTTCATAAAATGTAAGTTTCATTGGTAAGTTTAGGCAATTGTAGATGGTTGGTGGTGGCTTTGATTCACACACGTGGGTATGATTGTACTTTAAATGGTTTAACTCTTCTAAACATTAGGTCCCCAGGTTCCCTCTTCCTACCTGATATTTGCGGAATACAACGTGAAGCTAAAATAAACCAAAACGTAAGCATATGCAAAGTGATTTGCGATTAGTGAACTGGACGAAACGAAGAGCCAAAGATACAGAGACATCAGTGGCGTGTCACTGATGATGATGAGGAGATAACCATTTAGTATTCAATTATATCCTTAAGCTATCAACACAAACATACGTTAAATTTTAATTATGACATCAAAAACACGTGTTACTATGTACTATATATATATATATACACACACCAAAGACGTATAGAAAATTACAGCATAAAATAGATTAACCAACAAAAAGTGAGAGGTCGATGACTCCAGGCGTGCTGGGCCAAAAAAAAAATTATATCATAGGTTATAAGTTGCAACTTTAGTTTCTTCAAGAGCCAGAACTGCCTTGTGCCTCGTACTTTAAAGTCCACAATCGTCTTTAAGATATAACGTAGTACTATTTTTTGTCAGTCCGTTTGTCCCATGTGACGACGTCAAGACCGTGCAGGGGATAATTGATGATCTGTCACCTACTGAAGGTGGACGGAATAATGAATATAACATGTTTATTGTTAAAGCTAAGCACACACAACTTTTGACCCTACAGCAATTACTTAAAACAGATTCCTTTTAGTTATATGATATGGATGATACGATGGTTTTGGAGTTGGTACACGGTTTTTGGTCAGATCTTGCATTTTTTAAAATATCAACTATGCCTACAGATTTTTGTGTGCGTTTCAATAGCTTTTGTTGGTTTTAGTTGCGAGTCATTAAATATGATTACGTTGTATGTTTTTCCAAATTTTTATGTAATGGATTTGAAATATTTAAGAGAAAGAGCAGTTTCTTGGACAGTAAGTCATAGAGCTCTAGCTGTTTACGTAATACACATGACATGTCAAACCTACATGCTAAATTTCATCAGAATTTCAGTAACGAAAGCGTTTTATATACTTATAGAGATAAAATTAAAAATAGTGTACAAAAAATACATTCCTTTAGCAACTTGCCTAACGTTACCATGGGAAACTTTATAAAAAAGAAATCGACATTTTTGTCAATGGCGTGGCTCAACACATACATATTCATAGCAACAATTATCGTGCCTTAACCTCTTGTCATTTCAAAATCCAAATAAAAAACCAAGTCAAATATACTCGTACATTACAAACTAGTTTAACGAGGTATGGACTGTTATGATTATATTATTTGCATATTGTGTAAAAATTAAATCTACCATCAAGTTGAATGAGACCTTATGGAGGCCATTATATAGAGTATTAGTTTTTAGGATTCCGTACCTCATAAGGAAAAAATGGAACATGTTCTATGTCGCCTGTTCATCTGTCAAGAACATTTGGAGTCATCTAGCTGAGATATTCTGATATTTGGTCACATGGGAGCTTCAGGCACAAAGTCAAAGTCAAAGTCAAAGTCAAAATATCTTTATTCCATAAAAATGCTTAATATTTTCTTGGACATGTCATAAAAGTAGAAAAAAAAATACAAAACAAAATAACCGAAAAAAATGTGCAATTTTGACTTGAAAAAAGCCCGTTCAAATGGTTGAGCTCATGAGAAGATACAGGCAAAGAAACTCATGGCCACTCTTTTTAAATGCCAACATTTGTTACAAATTACAATTAACAATTTTAACTTAGAAATAGAGCAACTCATTTCCAAACATCTTTATCGCGAACATAATCTTTAACAGAGTAATATGCTTTTTGGCAGAGCCTGTGCTTTACCACTTTTTTAAATTTGTTCAGTGATAAATTAACCACGTCGTTTGGAAGTTTGTTATAAAAGTGTATACTTTGACCTACGAATGAGTGAGACACTTTATGGAGCCTAGAGAAGGGCACAGCAAGCTTATTTTTATTTCTTAAATTATGTTGATGGAGGTCACTGTTTTTATTAAATTTATTAATATTTTTATGCACATATACTAAGTTGTCGTAAATATATTGGGAGTGTAGTGTGAGGATGTTAAAGTCTTTGAATTTATTCCTTAGTGACTCCCGTGGACCCATTTTATAGACTGCTCGGACAGCCCGTTTTTGGAGCACAAAAATGGTATCTATGTCAGCGGCACTGCCCCAAAGTAATAGGCCGTAAGACATAATGCTATGAAAATAGCTGAAGTATACTAAACGCGCGGTGTCAACATCGGTCAGTTGACGAATCTTACGGACAGCATACGCTGCCGAACTAAGTCTACCAGATAAAGTTTCTATATGCGGACCCCATTGTAACTTAGCATTTAATGTTATACCTAAGAAAACAGTTTCATTAACTACTTTTAGTTCCTCATTGTTCATCAAAACCCTGGTTTCTACTTGTTGCACATTCTTAGTAAAGAACCTGATACATTTAGTTTTACTACTATTTAAAAGCAAGTTATTGGCACTAAACCAGTGTAATATCCTAGAAAGAGCATTGTTTACATCGTCAATTTCCAATTGCCGTCTATTAACCTTAAAAACTAAAGATGTATCATCTGCAAACAACACTATTTCACAGATATCTCTCATAAGGTGAGGTAAGTCATTAATGTACAAAAGGAACAAAAACGGACCCAGAATAGATCCTTGTGGCACCCCCAACGCTACAGGTGACCCGTGTGATAGTTTCCCGTTGACATTTACTTTTTGAATCCTATCACTTAAATAAGAAGTGAGAAGATCCAAAGCAATGCCTCTTATACCGTAGTGGTGTAGCTTCCTGATAAGAGTTTTATGCTGCACACAATCAAATGCTTTGGACAAGTCAAAACACCCCAAAGGCATCACGTGACTCCTCCCAAGCCGCGAATACACTCTCTGATAATTTGACCCCAGCATCAGATGTTGACCTTCCACAAGTGAAACCAAATTGACCTGAGCGCAGTAATTTATTTTTATTAAAATAGGTAAGAAGCTGACGGAGTATCAGCTTTTCAAAAATTTTACTAAACGTAGGTAGTACTGAAATCGGTCTGATATTTGTGGGGTCTTGCGTACTACCTGATTTAAACAATGGAGTTATTTTACTATATTTCATCAAATCAGGAAACACTCCACAATCAATACATCTATTAAAAATTGTAACCAAATCAGGAATCAAAATGTCAATTAAAGAACTTATGATATTAACTGAGACACCCCACAAGACGGCTGTCTTCTTCATACTAATTGATTTAAAGCTACACTAATGTCTGAATAATTTACATGACGGAAAACGAAACCATTATAAAATTCGGGAACATTGTCTTTAATTAACGATTCTGCAATAGTGGTGGAAGAACCTAAATCGTTTTTTAGACTGACTGGGAAAGTAGAGTAAGTAAGTAGAGAAAAACTTTTCAAATGCAATGGCCACTTCCAAATCGGAATCAACAATGTGACCGTCAATACTAAGTATAAAATTAGAATCTTTCACTCTTGTTCTCCCAGTCTGGGCATTAACAACCTTCCAAGTGGCTTCAATTTTATTATTACTATTTCTGATTTTTGTTTTAATAAATAAAGATTTTGCAATTTTGCAAACACTTTTGAAAATTTTTGAGTGAGATTTTAAATACTCTTTAAACTCTTCACCACTATTAAACTGTTTTTCATAATATAACATATACAGCGTCTCCCGACTCTTATAAATACCTGCTGTGACACAAGTCAAGCTCCTAAGTTGACGCAAACAAAAGATCCGTACATTTATGCATTGCTTTTACTGCATTTTGTGTGAAATTTGACCAGTAATCACCTGAGAGGGTGTTTCGAATTGATCTACAATTATGAAATTAGGCAAGTAGAGAAAACTTGCAGTTAAAACAAACATCAAAAACTTGCAAACCAGATTAAAATCCGTTGCATAATTTACAGATTTAAGTTTATTTTATATTATGTCAAGACTTTGTTTGGCATCGAACGACAACGTAGAAGACTTTGGTGTGTCCTTAATTTTTATCGAGCAAGTCGTTAACTACATGTTAATTTAGTTATCTCATTAGGATAATTATTTCCGTCTTAAAGTATAAAGTGTTTGAAAATGGCAGCGAAAAAAACATATACCTGAATAGATAGATATGTAAAAAAGCTTTAAAAAATAAAGTAAATTATTTAGTATCAGTAAATGATAAAATTTCTTAGATATTTTTTCTGCCTATCAGGGCAGACAAGATATACAATTAAAAATACTGAGTTCCACTTCCTGTCTGAATGTGTGCCACTGCCTGCCTACCAACAAATGCCTGTTGAATGGCGGAACTCAGCGCCGCGCTTTGACGTACATAACTAAACGGAAAATGAAAATCATTTGAATATAATCATTTCCCCAAGAGGAGATCGATTCGACCCCATTACATGAACAGTGAGAGGCGATTCCATTGTGATAGGCTCTCCAATTGTGCCAAGTTACTCTCATAAGTACTGTTTGTCGCTTCACGCTGTATCCTGGACATAGCATGATAGGCAGAGGAAGCCTGGGAACCTAGTGTTCAGACACTCCGTTCCCATTATGACACGTTCCACACTTTCCGCCGAATTCTGCAGGCATTACGTGTTGAATATCGGCAGTTAACGCCGCGCTTTTTCTCGACACCAAAGCGATTTTCTCGAGTGGGAAACGAATTCACAACCTGTCTCTTACAGTTACACACATGTGACTCTGTGCCATTCCTGGCCTATACCCTCGAGTTTTATTTTCCGAAAAAAAAACAGTTAAAAATCCCACCAAGACAGCTTTTTAACGTTAATATTTACTAATCAAATCCAAGTACGGAATTCTAAAAATATAATGAAATTATTAATGATATCGTTGAGCGACCAATTCAGTGTTATAATAATGTACGGTGATTAATAAACTATGCGGACGGCGCATGGGGTCGCGTGTATTATTTTAAAAGATTTGTCTCCAAAATAAGAGTGGGTTTCCATTTTACATGGATACATATTACAGTGCATATACCGCAACTAAACATGAAGAACGGAACGAAAATGGAGAACGGAGTGTCTTAGCATTAGGTTCACTCTGTGTTCATCTAGTCTGTAATATTAGACGATTTGAATAAAATATAATTATGTAAAAAAATGTGAATGTGAGCCGGTGTGACCCAACGACACAGCGTCTGTAAGCGCGACGGTTGGTCGGTTCGATTCCCACTGGAGGTTATGAATTGGCACCTAATATCACCTAATATTTCCTTGATTGTTCGTAATTATATTTAATTTAAATATGTTATTAATAGAGTATTTTAATTCTTTTAGATTTTGTATTGATATTACATATATATTTGATTTAATTTTTTATCCTAATTTAATATACCTAAACATAAATAATTACAGCCATCCGTTATTCTCGCCCAAGCCTAGACAAGTCTACAATGAGAACAGACCATATAAGCTTCCGCTCGAAGCACATGTGCTGATCGCAGTGTGTGACAATGCCGCAGGTGGCCGCCACACTTGTATGTGATGAGCTATAATTACCTATATCACACGATCTGGACGAATATCTAGATATTCTAGGAACCTGACCCCGTTTGAATTGCTAATGAGCTTTTTTTTTTTGCGAAATTTATTGTAGAAATATATATTTTTTCTGAGTTACGCTGTATATCGAATAAAGCAAGGTAGGAAGAGGGAACCTAGTGTTAAGTATTCCGTTTTCCATTTTTCGCAAAAATTGGGTCTTGAGTGGCGGAATTCAACGTCAACACTTTGCCTCGACTCCACAGCGACGAAATAAAAATATTAAATATTTCTAATTTGATTTCCTCCATTGGGAATCGGACTCACAATCTTTCATGCATCTGCACTACAACAGGAATATATAATTATGATATATGAAATAGATTACATCTATTCGTACTCGTATTATAAAGATAAACTGTATTAAAAAATATGTACAAGTAATAAGTCTATTCTCTACTTTTGGTCTGCACAGTGACATTACACCAGTACAAATTCAAAATAATAATTTAATGAAATAGATATTTGCATGTATTTTCGAGTCGTAGAATGGCCACAAAGCAACCACCAGTTCAGAAGGCAGCTTCTATTAAAAAGAGCCGATAGGAATTATTTTCTTTTTATTAGAATTCTCTTTTCTTTTAATTCCTGGGAAATATCATACATGTAAGTGTTTTAACCAAGTCAAATTTCTAAATGGATATATATTATTTAAATTCAGTTTAGTTCTTTAATTATGACGTTTCGAGCATAAGATAGAGACGTTACAGTTGAACAATACCTAAATTTTACTGTCCTTTTTGTTTATTATTCTTTTTTTATTTTAATTTCTTCTTAAGTAGTGTACTACTTCAATAATATTAACAAATCAACACCATGTGACATTTTAAACTGACAAACTTTGAAGCGCTATCGAAACCCTACTCTAGTGGTACGAATCGATTGATAAATTGATTACATACGAAGTCTCAATAGTGACGTAATAAATTTCCGTAGACACCATAAAAGCTGAAAAGTATTGTTTTCGGTACAATCGACCCCTTGATAGTATAAAATAACACGTTAACAGCCAAGTTACATATTCACCACGAGCTCTTTGGGAATAGGGCCTATTCTCGTTTGGGCGGCGTTCCGTCGGCTCTATAACGATTTTACGCCTGTCCAGTCATGTCATTGATAATGAGCGGAAAGGTATTTTGATGTTTTACGGTTATTTTGCTTGCTCGCCTATCGCGGGATTAAATGTAGGATAGGAGGGGGTGTGTGGAGGGGGGGGGGGGGGGGAGATTTGGCTAATTTTTGTTACTATGTTCGTGTTTGTCGACGTTGCGCTTATGTGATGCAGTTAAATCTAATTGTAATGTATTTGGGATATGTATATCTGAAAACGCGATGGGTATGGGTTTTTGATTATGATTTTTCTTTTATTTTTGAACATTATACTGGTTTGTCCCAGGAATGGAGTGTTTAAGACTCTCCATTTTCCACTTTTCCGTCGATTTTTGAGATAATGGTAGCTTGAGACAGAAGAGGAAATTAACGTTGCGCTCTATCTTTTTACCACAGCAAGAAAATCAAAATAATATGTAACCCAGAAGATGTAGGCCCATGCATGACCTCTAAAGATCACTTTCATGACCAGTCTCAGAGTTGACAGCGGTTTATAAATACGTGCCTTAGAATGTATCATGTGTCGTACCTAATTCTAAGTTATTTCCAGGAAGTTAAAATAAGGAAGAAGCCGCCGATAGAAACTAGTATATAATTAAAAACCTAAAATAATTAAAAAAAACTATTTTATTATGGCCCTAAAGCGTACAAGCTCAAACCCATACCAACTTAAAGACCCAAGTCAATTAAACATAAAGCCATTACAATAAATAGAACGTAAATTAAACTAAAAAGAAACAATCGTACATCACAAAGGAATATTTAATTTAATAGTTTTAAAACAACCTAGGCAGCCTAGGCAGCCTGTACTTGTAAAATGTCATGACATTTGCAATAATATGTGTAATTATATATTATTTATTGCTGTAACTGCCTTGCTCCCGTAACACAATAAAGGAGGGTCCTGGCCTGTGTCGTTCCTGGAAATGTATACAGGTATATGTATAGATTGTAGATTGTGATGCTATAAATATTTACTGGTGAAGACATTTCCAATAGTTCTATAGCATGGTAAAAAGCAGCTTCACGCTTTCGCCCGTATAGCAGGATAGGTTGAGGGATTTCAGATTTCTTTTCCCACTTTTCGCCAAATTTTTGAGCTATTGTGTGTTGAGCGGCGGAACTCATCGCTGCGCTTTATTTTGTTACCAGATCGAGGAAATGAAAATAATAATTGATTCCGAAGTGGGAAACGAACTCGCAACCGGCGTGTCTACAGTCTCGTTCCAGGCTTCTCAGTACTTATAAAAAAGAGGAATGTTGTTGCCATTAAAATACAAAAAAATATGAGTCGCAGGAGCATTGTAACTGTACCCACGAGAGTCTGTTGGTTCGATTCCCACTTGAGGGAATGAAATTATTTATTATTATTTTCTTTTCTTCGCTCTGGAACCAAGGCGAAAGCCTGGTGTTGAGTTCCGTCACCAAGTTCGTTCCCAGAAAATGGGGAACGGAATGTCTTAATACTAAGTTCACTCTGCCTACACTACCCTGTGCGGGATACAGCGTGAAACTGGTTTTAAAAGTAATGCTACGTTACATGAAGTAAACTTTAAAAGAAAAAAAGGTTTAACCCAGTGACTTTTCATCATAAATTTCTCCAAAACAATTTTTCAACTTTTGTTAGAACAATTAGTAAACGGCAGTTACAATTTACTTATTAAAAAGTAATAAATCAAAGACATAAAAGGAAGTGGACTAAACATGTCGTATTATTTATACATACAAATGATTCATGGTCTATGATTATATAGAACCAGCATGGGAACGAAATGGAGTTGTGGGAAAGAATAGAGAAAGAGGTTACAATGTTGTTTCAACAAAACTTTTTGATATAGGTATATGAGTAATATGGGCTTTGAGAAAAAGAAATTCTTTAAACAGTACTCGGGATAATGAATTATTTTAACTTTTTTCACTGTTGTGAGAAGGGCAAATGCAGCGTTGAGTTCTGCCACTCCACACGCAATCAAGAGAGAGAGCGAGAAAAAAGCTGGAAACTTTGTGGTATAAAGATTTTCCCTGTATATTCTAATCCAAGCACCAATTTTTTACTAATTTATCCGCCATTTTTGCATTGCAACAGATTTAAAATGCAGTAGTTAGTGCTGTAAGCTGTTTCAATGATGTGTCGGACACTCTAATATAGGTTCCTTATTTAAGTACTTTCATTATGGAAAAATTTCTGAATGCTATATAACTTATCATCAAATATTTTTAAAAAATCCTTATAGACACTCCACCAAAAAGTGCACTACGAGTAAAAGATAAAAAAAAAGATTTATTAACTCGTAATTGCATATACTATGTACCCATATGTAGTTTATAAATTTAAATTCTATACAAAAAATATATAACAAGACATCACCCCACGCCTCTTGGATACCTTCCAAATGCTCTGGCCAATTAAGCTATGCGCTTGCATGCATGAAGATGAAAAAGAAATTAACACAATTTATCAAATAAACGCCGTCGTGGCGCAGTTGACACGTAAGCCATTAAGTGCAATGGTGCTAGATTTATATTCTACTCGAGGAGATAACATTTATCTTTTTGTAGGTATGTATATATATGTTAAGGTATTTTTATTTATAAATAAATTAGGAGAGTAGTTGGGTCTGAGCCTTCAGTAGGACGATGACAGACATTATGTATAAAACAGAGTGACTTATCTCTTTGTTGCAAAATGCAAGAAAGACGCGTAAATAATAAAAAAAATATTATTAACAATTTTATGTCATTGTCATTAAACGTAAAAGATTGATCTATGGCTTGATCCTTTCACTCGCCCGCATGCAGTGTTCAATTTCAATTACCCTGCACCTTGAAGGAAAACGGGGAGAAACAGAGAGAGCATGCAAACATCACGTTAAAACCAAAAAGTGGGTAAAGGATGGCAACACAAACAAATCGTAAGACCGTAAAAAAGCACGCCATATGTCGTACGTAACAGATGGTTGTGACCACAACGGTGTTGCCTGATTAGAGGTTTTACCACAAATAAAGGATTATTTTAAATTTAAATATATATTATTGTTTCCGTATTTATTGATTATACATTCTTACAATATATCAAGGAAATTAATATACTTTTTTATATGTATTTAGAAGTACGTATGTATTAACAACTAATCTCGTTGATAATTTATATAATAACAGTAATAATATAATAAATCCATCAGTTAATACTGACATTATACTTCCGTTTTTATCGTTCCGATATATGATATTTACAACAAAATGAAGGAATACAGTACTTTTTGGGGAAAAATATTTCGGTAGCTTAGAATACTGGCGTAACCTCACAGGTTGATTTGCTTACGGTGGCAGTTGTCATTTCAAGTGTTTCCAGGAAAGCGAAAGTGAGCGAGGCTTTGTGCTTAAAACAAAGGGTCTGTTTGGTCAATACAAAGGAATGACATAAAACGGCAACAGATTACTAAGAAGGGTTAAGTAAAGTTTCTTTTGACATTCCTTTGACAAGCGTTTTAATTTTGAAACGTTTGATGAATTTTTTTTTAGTGACGTACAAAACGTAAAAAAAACTGACTTAATATCATAGATATCAAAGTACCGCTAACGATTTTTTATTCCTTGCGTTCGCCTTTTTCCTTTCTTTATTTCTAATTTATTGGTTTGATATAATAATTGGGGCCTACCGTGGAGCAGGGGCACGACAAGACATTTCTTCGCCCCTCAACACAAAGTACCTCCATAATTTGGCGGAAAGTCGAAAGCGAAGTGTCTTAACACTAGGCTTCCTATATCTACCCTTCTACATAAGGGATACGGTGTAAAGCTGATATAATAATTGTGTCAACAGACAGACGTATGTGGCATACTCAATCTACTTGTACTATTAAATAAACACGATTAATACAGTTAAAGAATTGCATTTGAAACGTGTAAAAATTGCGTAAATCGAAGAATTTGTGTTTATTACAGACATGTACAATAAAGTAAGTTGACATGTATTAAACCACCAAGAATTGTGCTGCACCATAAAACGAAAGTATGTCGAATAGTTGTAGCCCCCATGTACCATATGAATTACCATATGAATTTTATCAATTATACGGAAATTCACAAAGGAAAATATGGAATGCATACCTTTTTATGGTTTTACAATGAAAATTAATTTGAAATGTTTAGAAAACGTATATAAAAGAGAGTTTCTGAAGAGACCAGGCGTTCTACTTTTTTTAGCTTCATGCTGTGTGTCCAGGCAGACGAAAGCTATTGTGAAGACACTTTGTTCTCTTCTTTCCGTCGAATTTTCGAGGCTTCCGTGTTGAGTGGCGGAAATCAACGCCGCGCTTTACCTTGTTACCAGAGCGAAGAACGTAAGAAAATATTCATAAATAATTAATTCATTCCCCGAATGGAAATCGATTACAGCCATACGCTTATGCCACACATCGGCCTTTACTTTATTGGTTATTGTCTCGAAATTTGTTATACATATATAATAGCTGGAGTCAACCCGATTATAACTTTTCTAAATGATAGAAGATGCACTTTTGTTTCGTCCGTCCCATTAGACATGCTGTAGCAGTTCCAGTCTGAACTATATTTAAATAGTTTCAGTCATCGCGCCTCCGCGCTATGTGGGTCAAACGATTTCTTTTGTTTTTAACGCAACGTCCGAACGCTTAGGCTGTGACAGTAGCGAGAGATAATCGCGTTTACTATCTATACTAATATAATAAAGCGGAAGAGTTTGTTTGATTGTTTTTGTTTGTTTGAACGCTAAGATCTCTGGATCTACTGGTTAGATTTACTTTGTTTTTGTTTTGTATGAAAGCTGCATTCTTCAGAAGTGCTATAGGCTATATAACATTACATTACACATATGTACTAATAAATTAAAATACTTTCTAATTTGACATGCAATTTATTCTGCCATGTTAATAACAACCGTCGTTGCTAAGGAACTGTTTGCAAAGTTTGTTTGTTGTTTTAAGAAAACGTCACCCAAAATGAACTTATATTTTGATATTCATCCTTATGAAAATAAATATAAAAGTCACTTTTAGCATTTTATTTAGATTGAAATTATAGTTTACTGTATAACATTCTAATAAATAATTAAGGAGTTGTCACTGATTCGGAATAACCTAGCCCTCGGGCGGCATAGTATGAGTATGATCGACGCGAACGGGCAGATGATTTTGACGTTTTAAAAATTTTCATACATTTTCGAACTATTGTTAATTTTTATGTAATTATTTGCTGTTTATAATTGATATTTATATGATTGATATTGCTCACTAAAATTATCCTATTTAATATAGAGAAATGTTTAGTTATTTCAAAGAGTATGTACTCTTTTTACAAGTAGGTATGTACGCACGCACGGAAAACTTTAGGTACTTTTTCTAATATTAAGAATATCCTTTAGTTACTTTTACTTCTTTTGTTGGTTCATTTCAATAACTCAGATATTTTTTCTAATAATATGTCTCTACTTATTATTCTTGGCTTTGATTATTTAGGCTTATATTTTCTTACTAATCCTATTGAAAATAATTTCATAAATATATTTAATAAATATTCTTATAGTTCAAGCAGTTTCTTATAGTCGTAGCCGCGTCCGGGCCCACTAGTTATAAATATTTTTTTTAGATTCACTTTATATCCCGTAACAGGCAATAACAGGGTACGGGTACGCTGGCGGAACCTAGTGTAAAGACACTTTGTTCTCCATTTTCTGCCGGCATTGCGTGTTGAATGGCGGAACTACCGCGCTTTGAAATGAAAATGTTAAATATTTCAGTTCCTCGAGTCGGAATGGAACCCACAACCTGTAGCGTTGAAGTCACATTTTTATGCCCCTGCAGCATGACTGGCCTCGAATAATAGTTACCAAAAAAATATTAATAGGTACAAATAATGTAATGAGACTAAACTCCTCCAGACTCCCTGACTGCCTCCAGAAATCGGCGGTTAAAGGAAATGTGTTAATGGTCGAATGAACATATGAACAAAAAGCTACCGCCGGAAGGCAATTTTGCTGAGAAGAACCGGCAAGAAACTCAACAGTTGCTCTTTTCAAAATCAATGGTACAATCTATTACATTAGTTGGCAGCTATCCTGCATTACATTCGATAGACATTAATTAATTCCGTACATGCTTATCCTCTAAATATTCTTGAACAGTGTAATACGCTTTATTTGTTAGAATTTTTTTAGATAGATATTTTAAATTTTTGTAGTGGCAAACTAAGAATACACTGCGGAATTCCATTATATACACGTATACTCAGACCCATAAAGGATTTATTAACTTTTTGGAGGCGAAAGCTTGGTGTAACAAGCTTATATTTATTTCTCGTTCCTATCGCATGACGTCACTATTTTTGCTATGACAATGTATATTTTGTCGGACAAAGAGAATGTTATAATATACACATTGGGAAGCAACTGTAAAAATACCTGCATCTTTGAAAACATCTCGCAGAGAATCTCGATCTCTTAGATTATAAATATAACTCACGGTTCTTTTTTGGAGAATAAATATTGAATTGATATCTGCAGCATTCCATAAGATAAAATACTATGAAAATAGCTATAGTAGACTAGTCGGGCAGTTTCAACGTCCGTCATTTGTCATACTTTTTTAATTGCGAACGCGGCAGAGCTGAGTTTATCCGCAAGTGCTCCCAGATGAGCATTCCTGATGAGATGAGCATACTGGAGTTTGGAATCTATAGTTACACCTAGGAACATTAGATTATTAACATCAAACCAACGAAGAATATGCGATAATGCACTATTCACTTCGTCATAGTTTATTTTATTTCGGTCAACATTTAATATTAAAGAGGTATCATCAGCGAAAAGTATTTATTAATAAATATAAAGTATTTATACTTTACTTACCTAGCTATAAAAAAGAAGAGAAAAGGATAATTTACCACTAAAACATATAAGACCTGCTCATCATATCGCTTATACACTCCCTACAACCGAACCTTTATTCCCATCGTTCAAATTAAGTAAACATTCATGGGGCGTCGTAACATGTGTCATATATCCGTATTTCCCTTTACTTTATCTCTATTCTGGTGACTGCATCAAACCACAGTATTTTTAAACTTCAGAAAACATTTGTTGTTATTTTCTATTTGTAAAATCAACTATTTTAGTTAGCTTTCTGTAGGTATATAAAGCAGTTCATTTTTTTGCTCCTATATGCATAATACAGTGTATTACGCATATAGCATCGAAGGCAACGGGAAAAAACACTCCGTTCCTCACTTTCCATCCAATTGAGTGGCGTCACTCTTCTCACTCTGAAAAAGGTTGAAAAAAAGTAGGCAAAAGTGAATTGAATAGTAAAGTAAGCGAATTGAATGTGGATTGGCGAACGAAAGCTTCTAGTATATAAACATTTAGATGAAGTAGAATTCGCATTTGCAACCACCATTGCAGTCAGCCACATCCCAATTAAGCACCTACAGAATTTTACAAACGTGTATGTAACATGTGGGGCCAGTCGTGGCGCAGGGGCTGTTGCAAGTTGCGGGTTCGATCCCCACTCGTGGAAATGAAATATTTAGTTAAATGTATATTTCCATTTCGTCGCTCTGGTGTCTTTGTGAGGTGAGGCAAAGCGCGGCCTTGGGGACAGCGGCGCGCTGCCAGATTTCGGGAATTGGGGAACGGAGTGTCTCAACGCTAAGTTCAATCCTGCTATGTGCGGGATACAGCGTGAAGATGATTTTTTAATTTACATACAAGTACACGATACCACTGACTACTCTGTTAATGGATCAAATCACTGTGCAATTATATGCACTAATTGCCACAATCGTACACCATGATATCATCACAAGAATGTTTTAAACTGTGTAGATCTAGTTTATGTATAGGAAAGTATTTTTTTTATTTAACTTCAGGTATTCGTCATGTTTAGAGGATGGAGGTACTTAGTCACTTGAGGGCCAGTCGTGCTTACAGGGGCACAAGCGCCACTGTAAGCACGAAGACTTTTATAGGATAACTAGCGGACCCGAACGCGGCTACTAATCCTTTTGTTGGGTCATTTCAATAACTCAGATATTTTTTTCTAATAATATGTCTCTACTTATTATTCTTTTTGATTATTTAAGCTTATATTTTCTTACAAATTCTATATTAAAAATTGAAAATAATTTCATGAATATATTTAATAAATATTCTTATAGTTGAAGCAGGCGTAGCCGCGTCCGGGTCGGCTAGTTAATTATTAATAGCAAATAAAGTCCGAAAATGTTAGAAAATTTATAAAACCGTCAACGTCATCTGCCCGTTCGCGTCGGTCATACTATGCCGCCCGAAGGCTAGGTCATTTCGAATCAGTGACATCTCCTTAATTATTTATTACAATGTTATACAGTAAACTATAATTTCAATCTAGATAAAATGCTAAAAGTGACTATTATATATATTTCATAAAGATGAATATCAAAATGTCGCGGTAACGGTCGCGTAGCGACGCGACGGTTGTTATTAACATGGCAAAATAAATTGCTTGTCAAATTAGAAAGTATTTTAATATATTAGTTACACACTAATGTGTAATGTAATGTTATATAGCCTATAGCACTTTTGAAAAATGCAGCTTTCATATAAAATAATAACAATGTAAATCGGATCCAGAGATCTTAGCGTTCAAACAAACAAACAAACTCTTCCGCTTTATTATATTAGTATAGATTATATTTTCTTAGGACTTTTATAACTATTTAATTTAAAAACTTTCTTTGAGCAATCATTTTTAATACCGTAGGGGCTACAAAAACTTTAATTATATAAAATAAATTAAGTACGTATGATTTTATTTAAAAAGTTCCATTGTAAAAAATATTATAATACAAATAAAATAAATAATATTAATTGAAGTACACAGTTGTCACGCAGTTGGCTAATGTTGATTCTAAACGCCAAATGTGGATTCGATTCCCATTACAGAAAATGTTTATATTTAAAATATACTTAGATAAAACGTGACGTTATTCAGGTTTCATATGCCTATCACGACAATCCGTCAAAATATAACGGAACAGGTATAAATAAAGATGAAAAAGTGCTGTCCACAAAACATGTACCTACTATACGAGTATAACAAGATTTATCACAGCTAAGGTCGGGTCAAGGTCCCGTAGTCAAGGATACCAAGGTCGCAAAGACGTCCTGAGAATAGCAGAGCTAAATGGAGCCTTTAATGCGTGCCTCTTATTTGCCAGACGCGGTAATGATATATACCTAAATGTAAATAAATTTATAAATCATTCTTAAGAGTTATACATATAAAGAGATTTTTGGTAATTGTTATTACTAATACAGATTATACATAAAAATGTAGTAGCCCCAGATCCCAGGACCCCCAGACTTATATCATTTTAGCAAAGCTGAAATTTTGAAGACTATTAGTCTAGTTTGTTATTAAGACAAAATGCGTACTCACTAACTTGAAAGTGGGGCCCTTTTAGAGATAGCAAATACGTATTACACCTACAGTCTTAAGTACTCGTACATATTAGATTACTAGTAGTCAAAATATTAGCTTTGCTAAGATGACGTAGGTCTGGGGGCCCTGGGATCTAAGAATAAGTCTGCAACTAATGAATAATATAAAAAAATCAACATGACACTGTCTACATTCGCGAAGTACAAACTTCTTCAAATACCAATACAATAATTTTAAACCGTACGAGCATACTCCAAAGAAGTAGATGTGGTCCTCAAAAGACGAAGTTAATAGAACAGTCGACATTGGGCAATGTCGGTATTTCATTTGCGTACAATAAAGTGCTCCAGACGGAGCTGGGGGCGCGCGGTGCGTGCGTACCGGGAGTCGGGACGGCCTGACTGGGCACAGAGTAGATTTGTATTAAAATATATATATATAATATTTTTTTCCATTTTGTATGGATCCGGTGTTAGGCAGGCAGCAATTCACGATTGTAAATTAATAATTGATCATTTGGAGGTGCGGTAATCACAATTAATTGATTAGATTACGTTGTATCATGAACATAGCAGTGTAGGTAGAGTGATCTTGGGAACATAGTGTTAAAACACTCTATTCCATTAAGACACTTCCAGTCTCCACTTTCCGTCTTTCCGTCGAATTTCGAGATATTATCAGAGCGAGGAGATGAAAATAATCTATATTCCATCCCATGGACGGGAATCGAACTCAGCCAGATTTTCAGAACATTTATCATACTTTTCTGTATCTGTATCGTCTAATCTTTGCTAAGGGCACACAACGGAGGTAACCGTCTCTCTCACTTCTCATTCGCGTACTAATTGTGTTGCGGACGGAAAGGGGAGCTGTGGCGTTATCGTCATACTAATTGTATTAAGTATGTTCTTTTTTGCAATATCACAGATAGAGTCTTATCGTATTTGAACTTATTAGTGACGAAATTATTTTTGTACTATAGAAGGCACACATCTTGGCGTCTTCACGCAATGGCGCAGCGTCTAATTGTAAACACGACGGTCTTAACACTGGGCTAGACTCTTTCTACCTACTCTCCTAGGTACGGGGTACAGCGTGAAGCTAAAAATATATATATTTTTAAATATTTACTTGCCTCTCTTAAAAAAAAAGAAATAGAATAGAATAACTTTTGAACACAATCATCTGGATAATAAGTAGTGAAACGAGCGCAGCATCCAAATAGTAAAGAAGACGTCATTAACCTTTTAAAATTCCGCTCACACTTCACACGGTATCGGCGCCCTTTGGAACGGCAATCCCTAATTCGTTTTAGCGACACAGGCCAGAAAGCTAGATACATATATATGCATTTAGGATTCTAATTGAAATGACTAAAGTAGTATACTTATGTAGAAAATGGGCAAGGGCACAAGCACGCAACTGTAAGCGCGACAGGTTGTAGGTTCAATTTTCACTTAGGGGAATGAATTATTATTTATTGGCACCAAGGCAAAATCCAGCGGAAATTAGGGGTCTACGCAGTGTCTTAGCACTAGTCCATCTGCCTACTCTGGTATATGTGGGATACACAGTGAAGCTGATTTATTTTTTATGGTTTAAAATTATAAAAAAATCATGTAATAGTTTTAACGTGACAAGCAAATTAATAAAATTCCATACAACCTATATAGAAGCAAATACCAACTTATAATAAGTATATAAGGAAATACGAATAAAAATTCCGAATTATCGGGGGCGCGTCTCGCAAACATGCGCGGCATGATACCGCGGTCCAGACATTAAAGGAGCCGTCAGAGACGTTTTTAAATTCCGCTCACACTTGACGCAATATAGCCCTCAGCCTCGCCGACCCCTAAGCCGTCGTCGTGGAGATATTCGCGACACACGAAGCTACTAAATTGGCGTACTGAGTGGTTGTAACGTTATAATTTAAATGAGTATGTATGAAATTTATAGATAGTTTTAAGCTTTTTTTCCATATAGGGAACTTTTTTTGTCAAACTTTCAAGATATTGGATTTTAAGTAATTACTAATATGATAGATAATTATTAAATTAATCACTGAAATCTTTTCAAATTTAATTGTATTCTACAGAATACAAATACTACACATTAAGTAATATTATAATTAAAATTACACAGTTCTGCACTCAATTCCTAACGTTCCTAAAATTGGACAGTGCGGAACAGACAATTGGGAACGGAGTGTTTTAACACTATTTTCCTTTGCGTAGCTTTGCACTGTAAAGCCACGAAAAAAAGATATAATAATTTATTTTCCGCCATTCTGCTAGCTATACTCAAACGAGGATCCGATGTTGCCATAAATCGGCCCTCCGCGACACGACGAGAATATCATTATAAATGCGTTTATTGCGGATCACACCCAGGAGTTGTGCGAAGGGAAATTATAAGTTCTTGTAAATACCTTCAAGAAGAACGTGTTGCTTTTTTTTTTTATTTATTCCTTGCATTTGACAGCAGCAGTCATTTGAATAGTGGTCTGAAGATAAAATATTTTTTTTATCTCTACATATGTAATTTTTAAAACTATACAACGCCAAAGTTCAAGACAAAAGTTTGACTTTTTATTAGATAGATAGATACTTATATTCCTTACATCTCCCTCGTCCTTTCAATGTTCAGTGTTTGTGTTTAGTCCTTTATGTAAATTTTTATGTAAATATATTAAACTTAACAAACTTTAAATTAACTCCTGTGTAAAATATTATTTACTATTAATTTAATGTGTTGTGTATATATTGTAAATTTGTGTTTGTTTTGTTTTAGGTGAAGGCTGTACTTACACTGGATCTCTTTTTTTTACATGTATTATATAATTGTGTATATTTATCTTTTTATTACCGGTCAATTTCCTTCGTGTGCTTTCCATACAACGCGACATTGGCGAAATGAATTGTGCTCAACTGGCACGCTCGAAACGCCATATATCAAGTGATATATATATATATTCCTTACATTTTGTATAATAATAGCATAATGACAGTGTTTTGTAAGGTTAGGGCAGCGTAGGCAGATAAAACTTAGTGTTAAGACACTCTCACGTTGCAACGTTCCGCGGGAATTGGACATATTCCTTGTTGATCGGCTGTAGGTACTCATTGCCGCATTTTGTCTAGCCAGAGCGGGGAAGTGATAAAATTACTAATGCTATCTCATTGTGCCTTAATGACTTCATCATTTTTTGAATCAATCGCGTAGAACATTTAGCACAACACGAACGAAACCGAACTTTTCAGGTCGCACGTTGGACATTTTTTTCTTGGCTGGCCACGCCGTGTATCAGCTTCATTTCCGTAGACTGAGAGACACAAAAGGGAAATCCCGTTTTTCACCTTCCCGTAGGGATTTCGAGAGATCCTCTCTTCGAGCTCCCCAGCACTCCCTACTTCCAGTCCAGTAGTTGGCTGTCAGTCACTGGGTAACGGAAGAGTTTTATATATGCATATGTATATATAGATTTACACATTGTTATGATTTTTCTATACAAAACACTGTAGTATTCTCGTAGTAAGGCGAGGCAGACAACAAAGGGCGTCTAGTTGTTTCGGATCATTTGCGTAGGGCCAGGTGAGGTTCGCTGACCGTCTGTAATATCTTAACAAGGGATTTCATACTTTAATAACAAGATATAAGATATATTTTGGGCATAACAAAAGATTCCATGCAATGAAATTATTGCAAATGAACTCCTTATTATGTAGAATAAGTTGTTTCACTTTCTACTGTAATTCGTTTTGAGTACACTAAATTCAAATGTTGACATTCGTGTGATGTTTTTGTATCAGAAGTTTGAGCTCTTGTTGTATTTGATAAGAATATTTTGTTTACAAGCACCTTAGTTAATAATATTTAAATATAAATATGATCGACGAGAATTTTGATTACAATTTTTTTAATCATATCACCGGCATTCTCACCGCTTCATCTTGTTATCAGAGGCTTCGAACCAATAGTTTCTGAGGTTAACTTTCTAGATCTCGTCCGACCAAACTCTCTAGCTGCGTAATAATTGTAATCTAAAATATTTATGATAGCAGGTAACAGATATTCTTCAGAGTATAACTTATGCCATAACAATTGTATATATTCAGATATCACTCAAATATACATTACACTACTCACGAGGGCTTAAAACATTTTAACTGATTAAGTTATAAAAAAAATATAACACGCCAGAGAGTTATCTTTATTATATGAAGACACCATTACTTATAGATGTTCCTCAAAACCATAATAGGTCATTAGAAAGATTATGTAATCATAAACAGAATTAAAATTTCAACTTACTTAATTATAATTAAATTATGGAACATCACCTTTGTTTTAATTGCAATCCAAAGCGATGCTGACATGATAAAGCATTGAACAGCTTATTTTAGTTTAAATACGACCATTTAAGCCCCATTCATTTCCAGCTCGTAAAACCATCTAGTTATAGTTGCCTCCTACAAAATATTTAGATTGTTTGTCATGCCACATGAGTTTTATGACAAAAGTTCTGCTTTTTATTTATTTCTTTATTATTTTAAGTTGCAGTAATAGACTATAAAAATTTCAATGCTCCACTCTATAATTAAGGGGAAAGATTTAGTGGTGTTCCCAACGCGATGATTTTATATTAGCATTTCTCAGTAACAAGATAATAATGAAATATAATAACTGCTATGTTGATATAGACTTAGTTGAGATTTTTTTTGGTAGAGATATTGGCCAATGACTGACTATACAGAGTGTTTTTTTTTATCATCACTATAAATGAAACCAAAGTTTTAACTGCTGTTTAAAAGCGAAATACAATTTAAACAAAATAGATTCTGACAAGAATGATATAAAAAGGCGAGAAAATAAAAACAATTCATTCCTCGGATTGAGAATCGAACGCAAAACCATCGAGTTTACAGTCAGGCGCTGTACCGTTGCGTTACGCCGGCCTTAATTTTGACTAGTACATGATATACCTACTCGCGAAAATATAAATAAATGCTATTATTACAGGTATAAATAAATATACAGGTTTATATTTTTACATTAAAAATCATAAAACGCAGCATTTGGCATCTTGCCAGTATATCTGTATTATTTACAATTATTTTTTACATACAAACATGACAAGAAGGGATCAAGTCCCATCATAGAGGTTTTGATGTTATTTAGATTGACGGCTATTAAAAAATTAAACTAAAAAGTAATGTTAAATACGAGAGGTTTTTTGCGATAATTAGCAAATCTACCTAGAAAAGTGGGAGTAGGGGTCCTGAATATTTTTAGCTAGTTTTTAGAAAAAAAATATCCATAGCAAGGCTGTTTTTTAGTGTTTTAATTTAGACATTGCGTGTTGGCTGGCGAAACGGTACTCGACGCGCTATGTGAATTTTTTCAAGGATCGCAGTTTGTTCCAGTTTCAAACTAAAACTGTTGAACGGATTAAGATAACGGAGAACGGAGAAACTTTATAGTTTATACACCAGAAAAACATGTACGCTATAGCAAAAGTTATACTAAATTACCAGCTAGATTGTAAATAGATTCATTCTCCGAATGGAAATCGAAACCCCATAAAGGTCGCATTTACAGTCAAATGCATTTACTGTCACTGTCTACGTCCTCTCTAAATATTATAATTTCATGTAAATCAATTTTCCTATCGTAGAAAGGGAAACGAGATCTCAAATTTATTGTTTCGTAGAGGCACATGTCACCATGTTTAGATGTGATCGTGACGCACGCCGTGGGCGCGGCTGTAGCCTACAAGAGCAGACTTTAGACAAATTGTATTTTAGGTATATAGAATTTTTATTCTTCACTTTTTTAATGTTTTCAAAATTGACATTTTTATTTTAGAGAGAGACCTACCATGCTCACAATTTTCTTTTGTAACAAACTTAATTATTTTAATGAATGAGGCTTCATTTATAAATATTCAATTAAATACTCAATTATATGATATAGGTGAAAATTTACTGCTAGGTTCCCTCTGCCTCCCATGTCTTGCATGTCATATATAAAATACAATATCATAGCTCAATTGTAGTATCTGGTACATTCGATAGTAGCAACTTCGATTCCCTATTATGTATTTCCCATGGCCTGGAAAACAACGGAGCTAGTCTACGAGACTAAATACGTTACCTGATCTATCTTAATTTCGTAATAATAGACTCTCCTTGTCTAAATCGTGATGAAATGTAGAAAAAGCACGAAAAAAAACAAATTATAAAATAAATCTACAAAACAAAAGTAATTTTGTATAGCCCCTTCGCAATTCGAATTAGAATTCGTTAGTTATAATAAATCTTCAAAGCGATTTATTATGACTATAGTCTGCGAACGCAAGGTAAAAGGCAACTATTTATACGCTAGCAACACCAAAACGTTAAGATTTAAATTATTCTGTGGATAGGTCAGTTAGTGGTCTTTATGAGACAATAAAATATATAATAGAATGGCGCGTCTAAAAAATCTTTTAAATAAAAGTCTGAGACTCTTGTTATTTTTAAAATAATCTGAATATTTTATTGTTGAAACATATTAAATATATATATATATATATATAATATGTATGTATCAATATTTCTTATAGTATGGTATTTCCTTTTAGCGTTAACTTATACCCTGTATATAACAGGGTTTTCATTTCTTTCCATCCATAATTATTTTATTGCTTCAAAGAGCAACTAAAAAAATCACCTAGAAAAATGGCTGAATCGAATCCACAATTATCACGTTCACAGTCACATGCTGACCCGCTCTGCTATGACTACCTTAGAAAAAAAATGGTGTTCTTTAATAAATATAAAAGTTACGTCACACCGTTACACTGTTTAAAAACATAGACCGACAAAAATTTTAAGTGTTGCGTTTTCTAGTCGACAGTTTTACGTGGTGTGAAAGATTTAATGCATTTTTAAATATTTTTTGGTTGTATCTACTTCTTTTTCATACTTAAACATACGAAGATGTTTTCTAGTAATAGACAAGGAATATTTACAAGAATTTGCTAGGTCAATTGTATATTTTTGTTAAATATTTAAAAAATAGATATTTTATTATTTTATAGTCAGCAGCTTCTCATTTTTTCAGCACAGGCAGTGGGAACCTAGTGTTCAAAGTTAATTAATTATTAGTGGCGATGATACCTTTAAAAGAAAGTGGAACAAGCATATCATTTCCAAGGTACATTTTTGTATTAATATTGTGTGTATTTGACACATTTTCCTTTTAATTTCCCGCCCAACTTTACGCAACTTACATTGCGTGGTGATTGTCAGACGCTGCACTTTGCATAATACACTTTATATTGCACTTTCCTCGGTGTATAATGCAAAATTAAAATAAATTGAACTCATTTCCCCGAACGGAAATCGAACTCACAATCACTGCGTTTATAGGCAGACGCTGCCCCCAAACGCCCTATCATTTTAATAAGCCCTACCATTTAAATCGTGATATCTGTTATCTGTAGTGCCCTATTAAAAAATAATATCAATTGGGTTATCTATGTACATTATTTCTTCTATCTACATATATTAAACTCACGATAACCACTCCGGTAACAGCAGTTAAATAAAAAGAAAAAATACTTCAAATAAATTGGCTTCAAAAATAATAGGCCTATGTCTATTATCTAAATAAATAAAAAAAAGATAAAATTGGCTTAAACAATGTATTTTAGTGTGGTCATACGTCAAAAAACTATAAAGCTTAACAAGTGAATGTACGTATGTAATTTATTATATTCGTTAATAAGAACATCACTATCAAAAGGTTTATTTGAGCTTAATTGTATAATATTAATTTAACAATTATAACGGCGTCGTTAGGTGTATAAAGTTTTAGGAAACGGAAATCGTATAAACTTTGAGCTTTTAACGACGAATAATCAAGATAAGATAACTTTGAACATGTTGTTTCAAATATTTTAAAGTTTCTAAATTATCTAAATGTGAACGATTATAGCAGCAGTTGTAACAATAAAAATATTTTTTTTATTATAGCTTCACGCTGTATCCCGAAAATAGCAGGGTAGGCATAGAGAACCTAGAAATCTAGCATTAATCAATTCTGGTGCCATCAAGACTTCGGCCGAATTATGGTGGCATTGCGTGTTGAGTGGCGAAACACAACGCCGCGCTTGGCGCCAACACCAAAGCGGAAAAATGAAAATATTCAATTCCTTCGAGTGGAAATTGAACTCATAAACGTCACGTCTTCACTCACACGCTTGTGCGTTCATTCGAATCTTAATATAAAATCTCTTATATTTAGAGATTAAATGGCCTATGGTCTGTTAGACATAGTAAAAAAAACTCAAGACGTGTTTACAACTAATTAAAGAACTCAACTTAGCTTATGCATAATAAATATATAGTTTTTTTTGAACTTGCGATGTATCCCGCACATAGCAGGGTTGATAGAGGGAACCTGGGGACCTACTGTTAAGACACTCCGTTTCCATTATGACACTTCCGCCGCCATCGAAAAAAAATAATAATTCATAACCAAATATTTCCGTGATTTTGTGCATGGTATAATTATTACGTACATTAACTTTAATTCCTCAAACATTCTTATGTTGAAACCATTTTGAAATCAACAGCTTCTTTTTATAGATTTTCCTAATTATGTTACATATTTTATATTCATAAGAACATATGAAAAATATGAAATAAATATGCGACATCGTGTAAAACTGACGGCCTATAAAAGATCAAACGTTTACAGTAGGCGGTTACGTTTCGTATTTAGGATAATGATTCTAAATGAAAAATGATTTAAATATAGAATAAAATAAAGGTAGATATGTAACGTGGTATAGTGACTAATAATTATTATTACAGTTTAACTACCAGGCAAAACGTGGCGTTGAGTTCCCCCAGTTAGCACGCAATGCCTGAAATGTGGAAAATTTCAAACGGACGTATCTTAACACTAGGTTCCCTTTGCCTACCCTGCCATGTGCAGGATACAGCGTAAAGCTAAAAAAAAATTAAGCGCCAGATTAAAAAAAAGAATATTACAATTAAAATTATGTATATACATATGAAGTATTTATGTAATATATGTGTCTGGTATGACTAATAATTGACGGCGACGACTAGCGCCACGCTAAGTTATTCTGGTTCGCTGTTGCGTAGGGAAATTCCGCTTGGCCCATTCACAGATAAAGATTGTCGCCCACTGGTATATATAGTACGGTTGAGGAGTCGCGGCCGCTTAGATGTTAGGCTTCCTGTTTCGCAGTTTCACTTGGGAAGTAAGGGAGGGAAGGAAAATAATCAAATGTAAAAAGAAATCTAAATCTAATCTTCGTAACAATCTACAGCTCACTTCAGCGAGGCCAAGACTCGTAGACCGTACTGTACATAGTAATACGTATATATATTTGTATAGGTCACGTGTGTATAGCACGTGACAGTATCAGAATAGATAAAGATGTATAATTTCCAAACTGGTTGTAGGTTCAATACACACTAAGGGGAATACACTAAGAGCGAGTCGTACAAAATTTTAATTATTTCCACTATTTTCATTTAGAAGCCAGTCGTGACGCAGGGGCAGAAGTGTGAGAATTAAACGCGACTGGTTAAGGATTCGATCATCGCTCGCGTAAATTAAAAATTTATTTAAATTTACAACTTCATTTCTTCGAAAATGGGAAACGGAGTGTCTTAACACTAGATTCCTTCTGCCTACCCTGATGTGTGCAGGAAACAGTGTGAAGCTGAAATAAATAAAATATTTCCATTTAACCACGTAAACAAAATCATCATTAGAAGCTAGTATTAACAAAAGCCAATAGCCAATAAAAAAAAATTGCTCGATTTTATAATAAGGACGCAAAATTTAATATGTATAGACGATACTATAGCCAGAACTGCGTTTCACAATAGATCAGTAAATAATTCGTGAGTTGACGCGCTAATATTTGACATATATAGGCAGTAGGTACGAAAAATGTTGCTAGGCGAAATTTGTCACTAGGCTTTTATAACGTTTATATTTTAATTTAATTCGCTACACATTTTCCTTCTAGAGACGAAGGTTAAAACGTTTAGTTTATATACAAATGAGCTTAGTTTTTGATGTTAGGTATATACGAACCTACAATCTAAAGTTTAAGTGATAATTTTGATGTTTTATTTAGTTAGCTTAGTTTTAAATTATGTCTTGTTCTACTAGTTGAAAATTAAAATTAGTATTATATCATTTAAAGTTCTCAGTGTAGTTATAGTTCTATGGTATATATATATGGTATGTTTTCGGAACTCAACGCCGCTAGATCAGGAAAATGAAATTATTTAAAATAATAATTATTATATAAAATAAATAATGGTGATCGAGGGCTATTAGCCATATCTCAATTTCATCTTTCATTATTTTCTAATAATTTGTATAAAATAGACAGAAAATAGATTAATTGGTCACAAAAATCAAAATTTATACCTTTATCGAAATAGCATCCAATGGTCACTAGTCAGTCACTCGGTAAGTATCTAAAGGAATGGCTGTTTGAAAATAAAATTACGATTTGGAACTTTGCCGATGTTATATAACTTTAGTACATGTTTGAGCTAGGTCTAGGTTTTTGTTAAGTCTAATAAATGTCTTTTCACGTTTTAAATTTTGCTGGTGAAGAAAGATTCACATTGAAAACGGGTTTAGGAATTTGTTATATAAAAATACTCTGAATATTTATGCTTAAGGCCGTCGTGACGATACAGCGTGTGACTGTGACTGCCACTTGAGGAAATGTATTATTTTCATTTACTTGCTCTGCTAATAAGTCAAGACGGTGTTAAATTCCGCCAGTCAACATGTGAACTCGATAGAAGAATTTATCATTTATTGCTTAACTTGCCCTCCAAACTACAAAAGGATATGAAGTTTAAAAAGAAAGTAGATACAAAATATCAAAAACTAGTAAAAATATTTATCTGTTATTACAATAATATATTTTTCAGCTCTTAATAAATAAAGGCACAATTTGTAAAATTAAGTGCAGCACTTTTTAACCGACTTCAAAAAGAAGGAGGTTATCAATTCGACTGTATTTTTTTTTTTGTTTTTTTTTTTATGTTTGTTACCTCATAACTTTTGACTGGGTGAACCGATTTTGATAATTTTTTTTTTGATTAAAAGGTGACGCTTCCCGAATGGTCCCATTTTTTTTATCCATGTCTGACAATGGTATCTATGAGAAAATCACATAAGTCTTAAATTTGCATTAGGTATGTGCGCGACAAATAGACGAATAACTCAATGTCGCGCAAACCGATTTTGATGATTCTTTTTTTATTTGAAAGGATATACTTCAAGGATAATTTAGTGAAAGTTTGGTTAGGTTCCGATTATGGGATCCGGTGAAAATTTAGAAAGTTTGTTTTTTTTGGTAAAAAATTGATTATACTGTAATAGTTACAAGCAAAAACTTTTTAAATTGATGTCAGAGGTGAGATTCCTGATCGTTGCATTTCTTTTCAACCAACCTCAAAAAAGAGGATGTTCTCATTTTCAACCAACTTCAAAAAAGGGAGATTCTTCATTCGCCCGAATACATTTTATGTATTTTCTTGTCAATATACCAAAATGTAACTTTGCACAAAAATAATACCTAATTAAATAAAGTTTTACTTAGGACAACCACAACCACTCGTTGACAACCACTACCACCACCATCACCACTCGTTTAAGAAGCATCATTTTAAGATCTACCCATCACTAAAAATCGTAAAATAAATTAATTTTTAACAAAAACAAAAACCGACTTCTAACAACGAACTAAAAAGTGAAAAATAATTATACAAAGATTTTATAATTTTGAAGTCGGTGCCAAGTAAAACAAACAGGCTTAGTAATTAGATATTGTAGTAAAGGTGTTGTAGCATTAGCTTGACACCGACTTCATAATTATAAAATCTTTGTATAATTATTTTTCACTTTTTAGTTCGTTGTTAGAAGTCGGTTTTTGTTTTTGTTAAAAATTAATTTATTCATATTCTTGAAGGTAAATCTAAACTGTACACAGTGTACACATGTTTGAAAAAAAACGAGAAACTATATATTACAAAAAAAACACTAAATAATAGTAGAATTACTACTTCCGTTCTTTTCCCAAATAAAAAAAAGGATATACATTTACAGTTTACAGTACCATATCTAGAATGAAAAGATATTTTCTAGGTAAGCGTGTTACACCAAAATATATTCTTCATTTTAAACCAGTAGTTCCTGATGTTGGTGCGTCCAACCAAGCAAAATATTCAGGTTTATTCAGGTTTATAAACAGCATAGAAATGAATTGATTTCACAGTAAGCTAAAATATTCCATTCTATTTCATGGTTTCAGTGGAGGCGCAGAGGGACGAAGTGTTACGCATTTCTCCGCTTTGGTGTCGAGGCAAAGCGCCTTATGGAGTTCGAGAAGTGTCTTAACACTATGCTCCCTCTTCCCTGCTGTACGCGGGATACAGCGTGATTAAAATATTCCTAAACTCTAAAGTAAAATACAAAAAGTTAATATAAAGCTACAAGATATCACATAATAGTACAAAAATACCCGCAGACCCACTGACCCGCTCGCAGTGTGCTCCTAATTGCGGAAGACGCGACAATTTATTGACGACCACTCGCGCGATCGCGTTATATCGTGCGTCCATTTCTTTTGAGAGTTATTTTGGGATATTATGTTTTTTTTTAATAGAAGTAACAGAATAAGTTTTAAGATATGGTGTAACCACCGAGGACGCAAAAGATCGTGCAAAGTGGAGTAGGTTGAGTAGGAAGACAGACCCTGGTAATAGCCGGGATTAATGCCAGGAAGAAGAAGAAGAAGAAGAAGAATAAGTTTTAAGATAGTTGTTAAGCTTTTTTTTGTAACTTTTCTTGTGTGGAAGTTAACCTTTGTTATGTTGCCATAGCGATCAAATGAAAGTAATTCATTCTCCGAGTGAGAATCGAATCCATCACCGTAGCGACTAGCAACACTAACAAAATAGTTAATAATTAAATAACCAAATAAATAAATTTGCTTTATAAATGTAACATTTAAGATATTGAATTAATTTATTACATAATTAATTAAGATTGCCTCATTGTTTCTCTGAATTGAGTTGAGAGAGAAATTTAATCTTTATTAGGTTTAAGTAAATATTTAGGCATTCTTCGTTATATATATTTTTAGCTTCAAGTTGTAACCTTCACATAGCAGGGTATGGAGAGAGTATCTGGAAACTTACTGCTATACTCCGTTCCCCACTTTCCGCCGAGGCGTATTAACAACTTTATTTTCGGCCGGAATTTAGTTTAATTTTTTAATTGATTGTACGTATAGTACTTGTATACCATACGCGATACAAATTAGCATAAGATTCGTGGCGCAACAGATAATAGCTCGACCTGTCGCGACAAAGGTACGCAACTCCTGATTACCAAAGACAACGTTATTAACACCATATGTGATTATTTAGTAGGACATGTAATTTAACCTAACTTTACGATTTTCCTTATAAATATGATATAAATTACAGAATTTTCAGATTTCGAATATACATCATGATATGTGTACAGTGTGTTCACCGTTCAATATTAATTCATATATTTCAGTCAATTTTATAATAGTAATATGTATGTATAGATACAATATCATCTACGCCATATCATCTACAATATTCAATACCAATCAATAGGCTATATATCAAAAATTCAATTAAAAGTGGTATAAGTTAAAGTGTACACAAGCACGGTATAATTAACATGGGGTTGCGATACGTATTTACTTTGTGCATTACTTAACGAGAGGGGTTATTTGGTTATTTTGCTGTCATCCTATTCGATATTTCAAAAAGAGTTCATCTGTTTTAAAGTTTCATTTGCTATTAATAAATATTAAAATGATTTTTGACTAAGCAATAGTTATTTTTTGGCTAATTATAATATTGCTATTTTATTAATAATACTAAAATGTAATAGTTAATATCGACATTGTTGTAAAGAAATGAACATTTACATACGTATATAATAAAAATCTATATGCATTTATTGTTTTAATTTTATTCCCACCTTTTACTAACGCATGGGCCCCCTATAATAAAGTGATAAATACGATATTAATGTCGGAAGAATGTTCAAGGTGAGCTTTCGTGTGTTTAGAACTCAGACAGAATATGTTACGGCTGAAACTGCGCATTTTATTATGCTAAAATTTATATAAAGATTTTATATAGGTACATGAATTTTTCACTATAATTTATAAATGTCTCGAAAAAGTAATTTCATATTTGATAAAAATAGGTACGAATAGTTTAGTTTATTGGTTTATAAAAAATCGAGTTATAAGTAACAAAGACTGCTAAAATTAGGATTTTATAAAAATGTTTTTTAAGTCACTTCCTCATAATTCACAAAAGAGGAGGATATTGAAAATAATTTACATTATAATAATGCTCCCGAGTTTGATGGAACCTACAACCATTGCCTTTACAATAACGCCTCCCATGTCTTAATTTAGCCTAAATTCTTTTTTCTATCAAGTTTATAAAACGAAGACCATTTTTTTAACACCAAAGACAACATAACCTCGTCAAGAAGAGCAGGTCTAATCCTCTATAACCCTCACGCTTTATACCTTCGACTAATTTGAACCCCTCATCAGACAGACACATGCCAAATGCGTCACACCAACAAAAGTATGGTCACACATAAACACGTCGTTTGTTATCGAACAAACGTTGATACAATTTCAATAAATTAAAAACTATTTGCGTCGAATTCGTTAATGTCTTCCTGGTGTGTGCCGGCGTGAGATTTTTACACGAAATATTGTATCATTATGATATATATTGCTCATAATGTTGTTTAAGTTGCTATAATATATACGTTAAAAATATGAAAAAATAAATTTAATCATTAGTTCATAATTTTCAGTAAATTGTATTAAAAGTAGAGATTCAAAAGCGGCTTCACTCGCATAAACTTATTTTTATATTATCGTCAAAGTATTTTTTTAAAGTATATTTTATTTCAATAAAATGTACCTTATATCCTTTCTTATACATCCAAGAATGTATGTAGAAAGTTCCAGGCTAAGTTCTTTTGAGTAGTTTTAGCGTTAAAACGTAACAAACTTCTATCAAAGACAACATTCCCACTATATTAGCAACGTGATCTCTCTTAAGGAAGTCCACGGAGGGTCCTGGCTAATATAATTTATACCGCCATGAGTATTTCATTCATACCTTTGTATGATTCATACAATTTCGAGTCCTTATCTCAATTAGCGAATCAACGTATCCTTTGATATAGGAGAATTTCCGCTTCATAGCCGCCGTGGCAACAACGTGGATCTCTCAACAAGGTTTTATCAATTTGGGACTTATTTAGTTCACATGCCATGTTACATTTGACATGAATAATCAGCTTCACGCTGTATCCCACAAGCAGAAGGGTAAGCAGAGGAAACTTCGCGTTAAGACACTCCGTCTCCCACTTTCCACCAAATTTGTTCTGGAGGCATTGCATATTGAGTGGCGGAACTCAACGCCACGCTTTGAAGAAACGAGAGCGAAGTAATGCAAATATGTATTTCTTTCCTATTAAAACTGCTGCTAAAAAACTCATAGGTGGTCTACCACCATTATTTCTAGCTATCAATAGGTAAAAAGCGAAAAACAAAAGATAAATACGCCTCGAAATCATTCGTTTTAACGTAACTGACCTACAAAGCTGTAATGTAAACTATTGTGGTTATTTTGTCTTCAGCTCATTTAGTATGTTTGCTTTGCGAGTGTCTGAAGTAGTAAATCGGTCTACAGCTACGTTGATATGTACCCACCCACCTACTAGGTTTTTCTATGATTTTGCTTTATATAAAAATTTAGGGTTGTCCTATCTTTAACTTTTTGCGGCGGGTTGTAGCGGTATACAGCGTGAAGCAAAAAATAAAACCATTTAACTAAAATGAAGGATATTATATACCTAAATAACTTGTCAACATGAATATTGCATAATTATCCAAAAAAACACATAAAAATTTCCCTCTTCAACCGGCCACCATCTCAGTAATATAACAACACAAATATCCACCTACAAAAGTAATTCAGTTTATTTTTCACTATGAGAATCTTCAGAATAAAGTTCGTTAAGTTTCCGTTGGAAATATAAATTAAAATGCTAGCGGTAACAGACTGTCGGTAGTCGCTAGTCGAGTGCTCGCCAGGGCGCTTGACTCGCCGGACCGAATGCTGAAATTACACATAAAATGTTTATTTTCGTGTATTAAGTACTGGAATTTTATATATATTTTTTAGTTGTAATGTAATATGTAACGCGATCGACGGATCAATTGTGGTCTATGAAATGAAAATTAATACCACCCAAAAGCATAAGTCAATTGACAGCCTGTACTAGGCTTGTATAGCTTTATTTATTTATATTAGCTTTATAATGTCAAAATATCTGTACTCTACAAACAATGCTTGACTACAATTGACTGGCGAAGAAATCGGTTTAAAGGAAGTCAGTTCTCATAATGACAATAACAGTTATTTACTGTACTATGATGCAAGTACATTTTTAGACAGATAGTCATTGAGCTTATGAAATTTTCAGAGAATATATAACACAAATACAGCTAGGAGTAGGCAGAGGGAAACTAGTGTTAAGACACTCCGATGCCCACTTTCTGCCGAATTCTGGAGATATTGCGTGTTCAGGAGCGGAACGCCGCGCTTTGCCTCGACACCAGAGCGAAGAAATGGGACTTTAAACGTAAATAAATATTTCACTTCTGCCACTCTACACGCAACGTCTCTTGCAAATCGTAATAAAGGTGAGAACAGAACACCAAAAACTATGTAATGGACTCAATGAAGCATAAAAAAAATGACAAGAATATATGTACAGGTAGTACCTGCGTATTGTAAATTGTTATATCTGATATTAAAATTAATGATTTGTACTCGCAACTTCTATTATTTAAAGAATAAAGAACTTAGATCTATGTATCGTCAAACAATATACTCTTCTTACATCCACAATTCTCTTATCGAAGCTGAAACTAATAAATACGTATGTTTTGTTCCACCGGCGCCTTACAAATTACAGCTTATATTGGAACTACTAAGAAATGCGTGTTCCTAAGAAATCCTTCATTATAATTTATTATTAACAATTGTTATTTTTATTATAAGTGGGATTAAAAACCTATTCTTTCGTCCGACGCGACGGCCGGTTCTAACTAAATTAGTCTATGTATATGCCGCACAAGTATTTTAGATTTGTAATTTATAACTTACGCCTGCTTCATTTTTATTACACTCTACATTTTGATTTGGAAAAATACTTTCATTATTAGTTTGCCTTATCTATATAGATTACGTAAATACAATTATCTAAATTCCTATCTGAAAAACTTTAGTTTCTATAGAATTTCATGCATCTATCACATTTCTTACTGCAAAAAGGAAAACTAAGTCATATTTAAAAATAAGCAAATAGAGTTATGCTTTTTGACTTTCCTCCATATTAATACAACTATAACCATACAACTTTCACAAAACATATCGCAACTTGTCAGTAAATTTCGACATAACTAACTAACTACCTATTGTAGTCGCGAGTTGACTTTTTAAATATATTTAAGCAGAAATTGCCCTAGACAATGGTCTGCTATAATATATAATACACACGTTTCTTTACTTTGACTAACATACAAAGAATATATATAGATATACATCTATATTAATAGGGATTTCTTTTCGAAGCTCTTTTGATTTTGAAATATCAATGTAATGCTGTTATTGTATGTTAATACGATTAAATTTCTAAAGAGAAATTCACAAGCAGAACTGTATGAAATATCACTCTACTCTACACTCTCTGCTTTGTCGTACCTGGTAGGGTAGGTTGATACAACTCAGTGTTAAGTCTCTACGTTCACCGCTTTCTAACTGACACAATACGTGAGTGTAGACTGACTCACCGCCCCATTTTATGAAGTAGACAAAATGGGGCGGGGCAATTATGTTAATTTCAACGCTTTACTTAAGCGCTTTACTTAACATAATTCCTATTTAATAGATAAATTTCAAAACTTTTGTAACGGTTTTGAAAATTTTCTTACTAATATTATGCTACATTATCAGCGAGTATTATAACATCACGTTAAGATCAATAAGACTAAGAGTGTAGCATCTATGAAAAATGTTAGAAAAAACAGGAAAATTTATTACTTAAAATTAAATATATACTATTTTAATCCGTCACTGTATTAAAAAGCATCAATGCGATATAGCAACGTACAAATAGACGAGCTCAACTTTTGGCAAACAATCTGGGTCAATTTTTCAGCATTCAACAAGGAAATTAATAAAAAACTAACAGTGGCCTCGAGTGTTGTTACGTAAAAAATAATGAAGTCATCTATTATTATTTATTTTGGGTGCGGACTTATAAAATTGGACTTTTGTAGGCAAATTTGGGAGTTTAGAAATTCATATGAGAATAACGGATTTTATTATTTTTCGTTCTAATATTCAAATATAATATCTATATCCTCACAAAAATAAAGCTGTGAGCGACTACTAGTTAAGGAATAAAACAGAAGAAAAACTAATATTGATATTCATATATAATATATAATACAGCACCAAAGCCATCCGCGTCGCATCGAAATAAACACTAGTCGTTGTAGTAAATTTAAATTCAACACCTCTTTTTACTAGTTCAAGAGCAGACGTACTGAAAAAAACCACTTTCCCTGATAATGTACTATACGTAGGCGTGCTACGTTATTGTTTAATATTGATATGAGAGAATTATATTCGCTTAGTTCTTCTATCCAGGCAAATATTTTTAAATAGACGCACTTGGAGGCTATTTTGTTTAGCTTAGCAGAGGGAACCTAGGGTTAAGACACTCCGTTCTTCATCGAATGGAGTGTCTTACACGGCTAATGAGCCGTAGAATTTTGGAAGCATTGCGTGTTAAGTGGCGGAACTCAACGCCGCGCTTTGCATCGATACCAAAGCGAAGAAGTGAGAGTATTTAATATTTCAGTGTAATTTCTAGATATATCCACCTATTTCAATTATTTGTCATAATGTAATTCTATATGAGACGTAACGCCCCCTGAGTTTTACGTAGGTTTTTACACGTAATAAAATAACAATCGATAGATGTTATGACAGTAACTTAATATGTAATTAATGTGATTACTCACTCTAATAATTGCTAAATAACTAATTTAATATTTCAACTCAAAAAACTGCTTTTTCCATACTAAGGAAAGGAAAAGCTTCTTTATTTGGCGAACAATGTCCACCTACATACTTTTTATTTCTATAAAAATAATTGTCGATTGATCTAAATTAAAGGTGAATCTCCATCTATTGCTTTGAATCAGATATGTTACATTTTTATCAAGATGTGTAAAAAAATAATCAAATAGACTAATAACTAAATATTATACAATTACGCTGAGTTGCTGACTTCCGCTATATCATACGAGTTACTTTCCGGCAAATTTTAGAGGTATTGCGGGTTGAGTGGCGGAACTCAACGCCGCGCTTTACATCTTTGCTTTAGCGAGGTAGTAGAATTATTAAATATTTGATTTCCTCGAGTGTGAAAAAGTCGCATACTTGCTCCCCTGTGCCACGGCTTGACTAGGTTTCTATACCAATATTATTACCAGGTTATATTATATTTACCAATTTATTAAATACCCATAGAATATCTGGATAATGTAATAAATTATAGCTTAAGCAAAACTGAGAACATATTATATACAATTACCGGATATTACAAATAATATCCTGAATTATTTTAAACAAAGAAACAAAGAAGATTTTCGTTGCAAAATCAATCTGAATACACAGCGAGAAGAAACACGTCACGTTCGCAACCTAGAATCGAACCTAGACAAGTCTGAAATTACAATAGACCGAAGGCCTCGTTACGACATCCGGTCCTTTGATTTATATGACAATACCTAATACATAAACAAATTCACTACGCGTAAGGCGTTTAAATTTGCATATGTGAGACGTATTGCTGAATTTTAGAGTTTAGTTTGACTCCTGGCTTTGCTTTGGGTTATTAGAAACTTTGTTTTTATATCGATAATTCATGTATTGTGTCTAAGACAGACTTCTTAAGATTGTTTGTATGGAAAATATCTAATGTCGCAGTAATCATTTTAGTATAAAATAATAAGTATAAAATTAAAATAAGAAAAACTTGTGATTTCATCAACTAGAAAGGGGCTGATGATCTACAAACGACTGAACACATTTTTTTGAATGATGGCTAAGATCACGAATAAGCCACCTTTAGAAAAAGAAAATTAGATCGGTTCATCCGTTCGGGAGCTATGATGCCACAAACAGACATACAAAGACACGACAATCTTTGTTTGTGTCGGTAGATAAAAATAATAACACAGACGCTTAAACAGTATATCTATACATATATTTAATTAAATGTATTCTAACTTGTAAAATTCACAATAAACAGACGACTAACTAACCTTCGAATTAACATACGGTCCAATAAAAATGGAGATCTTTGATAGCTTGAAAAAAAAAAACTTAAAATATTCTAAAGTCGTTGCAAATTTTAAGGACAAGTCAACGTACCATTAAGGTCAAACTACGATATGGTGTGAATGGCAAACTGTGTTAGATATCACTATCTAAACCATGGTAGCTGTTACCATGGTAACGCTGTGAAAGGTCACTAAATTCCTGATTAGCTTCACGCTGTTTCCGGCAGATAGTGGAGCTATAGTAGGCAGAAGGAGCCTAGTGTTAAGCTCCCCACGCACCGCTCAATTTTCCAGACATTTCATCGCCGCGTTTTGTCTTGTTACCAGAACGAGGAAATGGAATTAATTGTTTTTCCCGAGTGGAAATCATAAGTTTCACTTTGTAATGTATGAAAAACTTCTATTTTTTGATTGCTTGACACATAAACTTGATTTTAATCTGAATATTTGATAATAATTTTAGCTTCGTAGGTCCATATAGCATATAGTAGGATAGGCAGGGGTAACCTACTGCTAAAACACTCCGTTTCCCACTTTCCACCAAAGTTTTTTGCCTTGGTATCAGAGTGAAGAAATTAAAATATTAATAAATTATATTTCACTGCCCCCAGGGGAAAATGAATCTACAACCATCACATTTACAGTTAAACGCTGTCCCACTGTACCATAACGACCTCAACAAAAACAAACAACCTAATTTAAAAACACACGTTTATATGAATCCTCATACATTTTCCTCGTCCTTGAAATATTACATTACATATATTCACACACAACGCCGGGGGCAGTTCCTAGTATAGACATGATTAAATACCCAGCGCGAATATGCGTACGCGATTATGATGTCACATCCGTTATTCCGTCGGTTCATTCATAAAACTTATATATTTGTGTTATTGAAATTTATAGCATATTATATTTCATTAGGATTGGTTTTTGTTTGCACACAGTGTAAGATTATTAATTATTTTTTATGACCGTACAAACGATGTATATAAATTGTTATATTATACGGCTGTATGTACATAATACTTTAGTTATTTGACTGGTTTTGGGTATTTACAAAAAAAACATATTTTTAATCTGTTGATCTAATAAGAGTTTTTACAGGCAATTCGTCTTCATGCCTTTGAGGGGGCAGAAGGGAAATGGTTCTAGAGCAGTGCCTTCTCTGAGTGTCAAATCTCCGTTTATAAATATGCCGTGTCTTTAGAGTTGGGCTTAGGCAGGATTGAAGAGAAAAAAAATCATGAGCTGCTGTTTGAGGTCCCGCCGAGAGTTCCGTGTCAATATCAGGATTATAGCTCTACGAGTACAAATTACAAAAGTTGACAAACTAAAATTCCTAACCTAAAAACTCAAGGTAGTTTATAAGTATAAGACTAAAACCGTCACTTTTGGCTTTGTCATTGGATTTCCCTAAATCGTTTTTCGGAACACCCACATCTGTCTCTTTCTTACATATTATAAAAATTGTACGTGTGACAAGAACAGGTATGTTTAAAACGTTCATTTGGAATTTCGCCACCTTGACATTCTAACTTGGCTATGATAACCTACTAGGATAGGATTTTACTCATGATATGAAATAAAACCAATTTATATGTATATAAAAATATTGTACCCTTTTTTTAGTTGTACCTTATAAAGAGATGTGCGGAGGTACTTTTTTTTAAATATAAGAAATATTAAAAAAATAAATTAATTTTTAACAAAAACAAAAACCGACTTCTAACAACGAACTAAAAAGTGAAAAATAATTATACAAAGATTTTATAATTTTGAAGTCGGTGCCAAGTAAAACAAACAGGCTTAGTAATTAGATATTGTAGTAAAGGTGTTGTAGCATTAGCTTGACACCGACTTCATAATTATAAAATCTTTGTATAATTATTTTTCACTTTTTAGTTCGTTGTTAGAAGTCGGTTTTTGTTTTTGTTAAAAATTAATTTATTTTACGATTTTTAGTGATGGGTAGATCTTAAAATGATGCTTCTTAAACGAGTGGTGATGGTGGTGGTAGTGGTTGTCAACGAGTGGTTGTGGTTGTCCTAAGTAAAACTTTATTTAATTAGGTATTATTTTTGTGCAAAGTTACATTTTGGTATATTGACAAGAAAATACATAAAATGTATTCGGGCGAATGAAGAATCTCCCTTTTTTGAAGTTGGTTGAAAATGAGAACATCCTCTTTTTTGAGGTTGGTTGAAAAGAAATGCAACGATCAGGAATCTCACCTCTGACATCAATTTAAAAAGTTTTTGCTTGTAACTATTACAGTATAATCAATTTTTTACCAAAAAAAACAAACTTTCTAAATTTTCACCGGATCCCATAATCGGAACCTAACCAAACTTTCACTAAATTATCCTTGAAGTATATCCTTTCAAATAAAAAAAGAATCATCAAAATCGGTTTGCGCGACATTGAGTTATTCGTCTATTTGTCGCGCACATACCTAATGCAAATTTAAGACTTATGTGATTTTCTCATAGATACCATTGTCAGACATGGATAAAAAAAAATGGGACCATTCGGGAAGCCTCACCTTTCAATCAAAAAAAAATTATCAAAATCGGTTCACCCAGTCAAAAGTTATGAGGTAACAAACATAAAAAAAAATAAAAAAATAAAAAAAAAAAATAAAAACAGTCGAATTGATAACCTCCTTCTTTTTGAAGTCGGTTAACAAAGAAAATAGATTATACTTTAAATTAATGAGGCCAAACCTATAGCGCAGGGGTACAAGGGTGACTGTAAGTGCGACAGATTTCTTACTCGAAAAAATGAAATATTACATATTTTAATTTTTCCGCTGTGTTAACGAGACAAAGTGCGGAGTTGAGTTCTGCAACAGGCAATGCCTCTAGAATTCAAGGAGAAGTTAGGTACTGAGGCGCTTAAATGGTCTGCCCGTCCTTCTATGTTGGTACGTGATACATGGTGAATCTAAACATAGTTGTGTAGCTAGGGTCGTAATTCTTTACTTTACGGTTTTTAACCTTTTTGAATACAAAGGTTGAAGTACATATAAAGTATGTTCACTATCAGTTAAGCGCTAATAGCAATTCAATGTAAAAGCGAAAACCATTTAAGCCATGTCTTCGTATAAAGTAAGCAAAAAGTAATATTTTACTTGTAACGTAACAAGACAAAGAGTGTTGAGTTCCGCCACTCTTAAAGTGAAAGACTGAGTGAAACACTAGATTTCTTCTGCCTACCCTGCTTTATACAGGCTGCTACAGCATGAATTAAGAAGAATAGGGAATATGAAATTATTCTTACTTTTAACAAAGCGTAAGTTGTATGTTTCCATTTCGTTTTTTGCTAGTTACTTTATCATTTTGCCCATATTTCATATATTTCAATGCCCGACATACCATTTGTTTAGATATTCAAATTTTTCATGTAAATCCAAGATGGCCTAGACGCCAGTAATCATAGACCTTCAACCAGGGGCCGCGGCTTCAAACAGGTTACTAATAGTTTACATACGATAATGTTCATACTGCTCGGCGGCTCAGTGGAAAATATCTGTCTGTACACGCGATGGTTATGAGTTCTATCTTTATTTAAGGGTAGAGCATTAAAAATGATTTCATTGGTCTACTTAAAACGGACATACTCTTATTTCCAGTTTCCATTCTAATTTTGGGGACGTTACGTGTTGAATGGAAATACTCAACGCCGCGTTTCATCTACCATCTAAGAAGAAAAATTAAAATGATTTAAATGAGACAATGTAATTTCCATTTCTTCGCTCTGGTGTCGAGGCAAAGTGCAGCGTTGAGTTCTGCCACTCAACACGCAATGCCTCCAGAATTCGGCAGAAAGTGGGGAACGGAGTGTCTTGACACTAGGCTCCCTCCGTCTACCATGCTGTGTGCGGGATACAGCGTGAAGCTGAGTTACAAATGAAGATTAAACCCAAACCCATCGCGTCATCAGTCACACACCACAACTGCGCTACTATCAACAAAAATAAAAATTTAAAATCCTTAACCCACATTAACAAAGACTATGTATTAATAAATTTCAACACCGAGAAGTTTGCAAGGAACACATTATACCACTATTTATTGTTCAAATGTGTTCAACACTGACCTCAATTAAAATTAGATATTCATTAGTTGCTATGGGAACTGAGGCTTAACATTTCTTTTTTACAACTAAAATAAGGCCCATTTTGTCATTGTCGTTTTGTTGAAAAAAAAAACAATTTAAACGAAAATTTATGTTAGGTCAGGTGTTTTATATAGGCATATTTCAGCGGAGTAAGTAAATAACGGCGCTACATATCATTTTAATATCTAATGAAAGATATTATTATTTCGTAAGTAAATAGCAACTATTGTGTTAGTTGGGTCAATAAACTTATATTTCCACGTGTATTTTGTATTGTCCACTGTTGATGTCCAAGCCTGGATCAGCTCTGTCTAGGTCAAATGGCGATCCCAGAATACTGCCCAAGCTCGATGGTACCCTCCGATCGCTTCTTTTATATGGCAGCTAATGTTGGCCAGTTTGCCTAGATAGTATCTAACTGTCACATTAATTCGAAGTAGTCTTGGAGTTCATGACGTAGCGTACAACGTTGCGTCTGTTCCTTGAATCAGACCCCCCCGGACGCCTAAGAGAGTGATAGCTGGATGTTGTGATGCAGGACATGAGAGCGAATGGACTAACCACCGAGGATGCTGAACACTGCAAACGTTCCAACTCAATCTGAGTTAGAAGGCAGATCCTTGCTGGCTGGCTTGGAAATCAGATATACAACTAGACTTTTAAAACTAAGACGCTCTCCCACGGTGATGAGTTTTTGTTTTTAAATAGATATAATTATCAAGATTTCCTAATTGGGAATCTATTTCGTCGATATGCATATTTTTATAGTATAACGTTTTCTTTTTTAATTCTGTGTAGGTCTAAACTTATCTAGTTATATAGTAACTTTTTTTTCATTTTTAGCCGAATTTATATTTAGCCAATTTTTTCTTTCCCATAATCAAATGAAATAACTTATAATACACATGCAGTGCGTAAGGATGTGAATAATATCGAAAGGATTAGTGGGATGTAATAGAGCCTAATACGGACGGACCAATAGTTTCTGAGATCAGTGCGCTCGAGTAAACAAACTTTTCAGCCTTATTATATTAGTAAGGATGTTCATGTTCTAGAAAAAAGTATGTAAAAATAAGTATTTTAGGTATATGGAATAAGCATATTTACTCAACATTTAATACATTATCAAAATCTGTGTAAATACGGTTAATACAAATAAAACTCGTAAAAAGACATTGACTCCATTTTTAAAACTAATGTACTAATATTAGTTATTTTATTATGAAACCGGAAACCATGCAAAAAACTCGTACTATATTTTCAAATTTCAAAATTATTAAACCTCGCCTAAACTTCGTTTGCGTTTATATAAATGACTTTATAAGCGTAAATTGAAAATTCCCGTTTTTTTCTAGTCTCGAAGAAATTTTCCCTCACATACATATAATTCCTAAGACCCTATATGCCAAATTTCAGCGTTCTGCTCCGTGTAGTTGCAGCTGTGCGTTGTATGTTAGTCACCTACTAACTGAAGAGTTATATAGTTACCACGAAATAAATAAAATAGGAAATCTACCTTTTTTATTTATTTCGTCTTCTTCTTCTGCCTGACATTAGTTCCGGCCTTTTTTACCCCGGGCAACAAAGGACATCTATAATTTATTTATTATTTAATATATTAGTAAAATTTTATATATAAGTTAAATTTTACACCTATTAAAATATCATTTAAACCTCCCACATGCCACAGTATCGCTTCGTCCAGTAGATGCTTGGCCTTACTGTTGCTAGGCGCGTCTAATCCCACGGAATTCGTGACGTCGCCGCTAGACTATTAGGTCAGTCGTGATGTTTATATATTTTTTTATATTTCCGTTAATACTTTTGCATATTATAGCAGGGTAATGGAAAATAGTGTTAATACAAAGGGCGGCGTTGAGTTCCGCCACTCAACATGTAAAGCCCTCAGAATTCGATGAAGAGCGGAGAACGGAGTGTCTTAACACTAAGTTTCCTTTGCCTACCCCGTTGGGTGCGGTAGCTGATTTGATTTCCGTTCCAGCCGTGGCGACTAATAATAATAAATCAAATTCTTGTCCTAGCCCTGTCATGAATGAAGTAATCTTAATAATTTAAATTCTTAATGGTGTGTGTTGTTTCGTAAATTTGTCAGTATTGAACGTAAATGTTGTAGTTATTATAATAAATATGTCGAAAAACAAACGTATAATGTTATGTTTAAAAAGACATTAACTGGTTCTAAAAATACTTGCATACATATTACGTATAAATATATTATTTTAATCTGTGTATATATGAGTAAAATCCTTTCGTTGCTCAATGTCTAACATGCAACGCAAAGACGAAAGTAATACATATACAAAATTTTAGTTTCCCGAAAAATAGAAAAAATAATAATAAACATAAGATATTAAATAAGGTCGATGCCTAATATGACCCTAGGTTCCAAAAGCTTTGTACTGCTTTGCTTATGTATGTGTGTCACTGTATTAGGTTCAATTTTTACTCGTGGAAACATTAACATTGAAATTATTATCATTTCTGTGCTCTCGTGAAAGTGTGACGAGATAAATCAATTAGGGTTCGAGGCATTCGTGGTTGTGTAGAGTGGAGAGCAGAGTGAGTGATTAGATTTTCTATAAAGTAGAAATATAGATACATACCTACCATACACATATATATCCTATTTATTAAGCAGATTTCTATTTTTTAATCAATTGTCGAGATATTGCAGGTTAAATGGCGAAACTCAACGCCGAGCTTTGTCTTGTTACTTCTAAAAGAGAAACAGTATTATACCCCTTAAACCATACATTCATATTAATATGTATGGTATAAATTCTCATTGTTTGTTTGTAAATCGTGAACGTGGACAATTAACGACGAGTGCTCTCACGCTGCGACGGCTTTGTAGCGATAGGATGATCATTTATTTATTGTTTATTAATATATTTATTATTAATTATAATATAATTAACCTTTTTTTAATGCTGTTATTTTGTTTCATATTGATAATTGCACCAAATAAATACACATGAACCTAAGCTTTATATATTATTGTAATAAGTTAGTAAGTAAAAGGTAGGGGGAGACCTTGGTTAACTTTAAAGAATATAGTATCGATAATACTAGGACTGAAGGACACCGGAAAGGCCATCCATGAAAAGGATGAGAACCCTAGATGAGGCGAGAGCGTAAAAAGAGACGGTAGCGATTGGTGCTCCATTCTCCTTGACTATCCCGCTAAGGGATAAAGCGTGGAAAAAGTACAGATATATATGATACTGCCGACACTACTTAATCATAACTGAAGGACCAAGCAGTCGGTACATCACGGCTTTTGCCTTTTGCGTTAATTATTATAACATTCATATTCTATTCGTACGATAAAGATAATAGTATTTTGTCACATTAATATTCAAACGGCCTTACAAGTTGCCATCATTGAAATTTTACTCGTCTCCCATACATTTTAATAACCTTGGTCAACGTCGACGACGCGTAAATGTTAGGACATTCTGACATTTGTGGACTTCAATATTTAATTATGAGGCCCGTCGTGGCGAAGGGGCACAAGGTGTGACTGTAAACGCGACTGATTGTGTGTTCGATCCCCACTCGAGGAAATGTGGGGTGTCCATAAAAGATACAATATTTAATATTTTATTTTGATAAATCTTAAAAAAATGTAACTATGTACGAAATTACATTAGAAACATCAAAAATAAGAGTATTTCTGTACTATATGAGGGAACCTTCCTCATGAATCACTATCTATTAAAAAACCTCATCAAAATCCGTCGCGTGGGTTTAAAGATGTAAGGATACATAGGGAGAGACAGCGGAAAGCGACTTTCTTTTATAGATACTATTTCGAAGATAGGCAAAGTACAGATCTTCCCTTTGGTTGATTTAACTCTAAAATAAAATAGATATCTGGAGATATCTAAAATCGTCCAAATACCATAAAAAAATGTATATATTTTCCGCCTAACTTCCGGAACATTGCGTGTTGAGTCGCGGTGCTAAACACCGGGCTTTACCTATTTACCAGAGCGTGGGAATGAAAAACAATTCGTTCTGCCGAGTGTGAATCAGATCCAAAATCGTCCACGAACAGACGATGCGCCCTAGGACGGCCAGTATACACGCATATAGGAATATTGGTTTTTATACAAAAGACAAAGTGCGGAGCTGAGTTCCGCCACTCAAATCGTAATGTTCCAAATGAGCGTAAAATTTAGGATGGCGTGTCTTGCGAATTAACCGCGACTGTCAATAAAATCTATAATCATTGATAACAATTAAAATATAATTAATTATATTACAATATCAAAATGATACTTTTGTTTGTAAACTCAATACATAAGTAAGAAAAAAAACATCTATTATCATATAATAAGGGTGATAAGATAACCCTTCTGTAGAAACCAGACACTTATTTCGCAAGTTGTTTCATCGGCGCCGTGGCTTAGTTGGTTAAAGCGCCTGTCTAGTAAACAGGAGATCGCGAGTTCGAATCTCGCCGGGGCCTTGATTTCCTACGCATATAACCTTTTTATAGTATTTTTTGTTTTTAACATTTTTCTTTTATTTTATTTACATTTTGTTTATTTAAATAAGCTTTGATATTCGGTAAATATATTTTTATCATATGACTGGAAAGTTTTTGCGGCTGTTTTTTTTTTATTATCCATATTTCGTACTTCGTTTAGCAGACAGTGTTAACAGTTTCGTTCTCCACTATTCGCCGAGTTCTCATACTTCGCCAGTAGAGTTGCGGATCTGAACGCCGCACTTGGCCTCGTTACCAGAGCGACGAATTAAAAAATATAAATATATTTACAATCACACGCCCCTGCGCCACGACTAGTCTCAACAATTTTATCAATGTTCTATAAAGTTATTGTTATGAACGAAACTAAGTTTTTGCATACAAAAAAATATTTATTTATTAAGCATTATATTTAGACGATTATGAATCAAAGTGAGTCATATTCGACTCAACCTTCCCCATTGTGTTTCGTATACTTCGTGAATTCTAGTAGCCCCTTCATTTTGAATGGTAAAGTTTATTCACGCGGTCCTATTTTTAGGTGTAGATCGTCGCCCGCGATTTTGCTTGCGTGGATTTTAAGATTCAAAATAGAAAATCCTGATTTTTTCGTCACGGTAGGAATTTCGAGTTACTATTGTTTTATAGAACTTACTATAGGATTAACAGTCGGTGTCGGCAATTTTACTGGCTCCCTGAGAAGATTTAATACCGCGGCGTTGAGATCTCTCCGTTCCCTCTGACTACCCTACTATGTGCGGGATACCGCGTAATATTTAAAAAATGTACATGTATTTCCAGCTTAATTGTATATATTTCATGTAATGTAATAATATATTTCTATAATTATTATAAGTACAATAGTTTTATAATTATTCATATATTCATTTTAAATCATCATACATATGTACCTTATATAATTTAAACATATAATATGGAGATTTATATAGTATAATAGATTTATAAAATAATAAATGATAGAACAAACATACTAACATTCTACTTGGGGGGAGAATGGGGGAGGGACAATTCAGCTTTCTGCCACTGAGCTACGAGGGCCTTTTACACGTCGTTTTATATATTAACTGATTCAATTTATTGTATAAAAACTCATAACGTACACTACGTATGTATGTTTTTATGTAAATTTGAAGATATAAGTATACATAAATTGAAATTGTTTTTAATTAGTATTAATTACTATAAATACTAAAATTGAAATTAATATTTAATTTATTAATTTAATATTATACAATTATAATTATTTTATTTCATGTCGGCATAAGTGTAGTATGAATTTAAATTGTTAATTAAATGATTATTACCATATTATAATAAGAAAATCTAGTAAATTATATTTGTTTGTTAAATTTTATGTATTTAGTGCATTTTATTATATTAGTTTGAGTTATTACTATTTTTTACATCATTTATTTTAAACAAAATGTGCATAGCATTTTTTTCATCAACAGGGCGAAGTGCGCTGAACTTCCAAATTTCGGCAGGAAGTGGAGAACGTCTGGAGAATGGGAACGGAGTGTCTTAACAGGAGATTTCCAACTTCCCTTTGCCTACCATGCATTATGCTGGATACAGCTACAGTTTTTGGTTGGATTCCTACTCGGAAAAATTAACTATTATTTATTAATATGTTCGTTCAATTAAAAACGGGGCCTTCCGCAACTCATCAAGTAAAACTTAAATTTAATAAATAATAGTTAAATTCAGTTTTCTACCGAGAAAGCAGGTGAACCACAGTTTATTATAAAATACAATTTAGAGCACAAGAGGTACCTATGCAAGTTAACTAGTACTTTAGATATGTATCGGTACAATCGTAAATACCTAGTTTGTTTTATCTATAGCCGCGGCTACATTAAATTTAATGTTTCTAATCACATCATCTCTGCTATTATAGGTACAACTACTATTGTGCTATGCCTTTAAGAAAGGTCCTGAGGCTATCGTTGCGAAGTGGTTCAGCGTCTGATTGTAAATGCGACGGGTATGTGTTCGATTCTCTCTCTCTCTCTCTCTCTCTCTGTAATTATTGTCTTGATATTAAGTTATTTAATCCACCATGCTATATATATAAAAGTAGATCCAGGCTAGTCGTAGCGCGGTGGGAGAGAAAGAGAGCCAACACTCAGTTCTTTACGTATTTAGTTATTTTGTGTCGACTTTCATTTTTTTTTAATTTAAAATAAACTTTATAAGAAACAATAACCAACGAACTCACCATTTTTATCTGTTACCAAAAAAAATTAAAGCCCAATTTTAATAACCGTTTGATAAGCATATTATCATTGTATAAAATCTAAATAGAATGTAAAGTTCAAGCCGACTGACTCCTCCACCTGTAACTGCTAATATCATAGTACCACAGTGTCAGCCGACCAAAAAATTGTCTTATTAAACACGCTTTGTGAGCTTTCGTCGGTTTGGTTATACGTTAACATAAATTAATATGATATTTCGTTTTAATATTCATTTCTTCGGCGGATATGAGTTTTATCCCTAAGAATATTCAAAGTTACACTGAGAACTTTTTTAATTAGCTGCCTACCCTGTTATATTATTTTTGTACAGGTATGCTATGGTCTAGTTAGATGGTAATAATGATACTTGAAATATTTTTGATGTAGTTTCAATCAGCTTTTAAAATAGGCTTTGTAGTCGGTCACGCTGCATTCTGCATATAGCTGGTAGGAACAGGGAATCTAGTGGTAACAGCGTCCTTAACTTTTGCCCAGATTTGGAGACCTTACTTGTTGAATGGTGGAAATTAACACTGCGCTTTTTTTTGTTATAACGTCAAAAAATATAAAAAATCAAATCCCTCGAGAAGGAATTGAACCCGCCACCATCATATTTACCGACCCGGCCCAACCCAATAACAATGTAACAATATCTCAATTTTTTTTGCAAACCTTACCCCAAGCATAAAGTTTAAATACAAAAATCATAAAATATCAGTATAATTACGTAAACTGAAACATACTTCCACTATTTTAAAACAATATTAATAGCACTTTTTTGTTTATCTGTTTATCATAGTTGCATGGCATATGGATATGGATGCACTCATTTAAATTGTTAATTATTTCAATACATGGGCTTTGCTCCAACATTTCCTTTTCTAATAGAAATCAATTAAACAAACATTTTAATTGGTGTGTAGTGAGTTCATATTTACATAATAACTGTTTTAGACTTTTTTGATTGAAAGTTGGATATTAGATAATAACAACACTGCTTATTCTCAACAGTAAAGTGCACGCATCGTTTGATTTTCATTAATTGAAAATAATAATTAACAACTTTTTCCGCTTTTAGAAATAAGCAGAAATAATTTACTGATAATTTCATTTATAGTACCGTCCGTGTGTACCTAACGCCGCAGTTAGTCACATCAAGCTATAAATGGAAATTAAGAAAATTAAGTTTTTCTTTCAACATTTTTAGCTATAAAAATAACACAAGCAGTACTATTTTCTAAATCAAACAAATAATAAAAATTAAAAAAAACATTGTGTTGAAAAATAAAAAAAAAGATAACTCGACCCTGCCAGGATTCGAACCTGGAATCTTCTGATCCGTAGTCAGACGCGTTATCCGTTGCGCCACAGGGCCACTATCGAGATGTGTAGCGAGAGCAAATATTCCTTGTAGATTGAGTTATATTTATTTTTAGACCATGTTTATTTAAAACTATGCAAGTCGGTGCTATTTGTTACAGATATGAAGTGATAAGAAAATTTTCCATATCATATTTATAGGCCATCCGTAGTAGTAGAAGGCGTCGTGGTGCAGTGGCGAAGAGTGGAAAACTCGAAGATTATGAGTTCGATTCCCAGTCGAGAGAAAATCAATTCACATTAACCTTAACGACAATACCCACAGATTGTCAAACTAAAATTTCACACCGGAAACATTTACCTTGTAAACTGTAACTGCCTCTTAATTGTGCCCGTCTCGTTATAGCCTCCGAATAGCGGTCGTTTCGTGCTGAGAATCCAATTAGAGGCTAAACTTACCTCAGCAATTTGACTGGCGACAAATCAACGGTGGTCATACTACGGAACATCAAAAGGCGAGACATGCCCAAATATGAGTGAAGAGTCACTTAGTATCAACAAGTCAATCTATTCAGTGCGGTTAGCGTGACCGCTGCTTGCTTAGGTAAATCAAATATGGCTAATATGAGAGTCGCATTGGAGAATATGTTTTAGAAAATTAAATTATTACGAGAATTAACTTCATTTTCATTCGTCGTTTCAGTAAGTAATAATTTTTCTACGAATTATAGAGTACGTTTTTACTTAAGATCTTTAGATGTAGTGTGTGTTGAATAACTTGTAGTAAAGCCTAAATCGCAAATATTTATTTATTCGCTTCGATATATATGGCGAATTAAAAAACATTATTCCTCTTTAAATAGTTTTCTTGGTAAATTATGGCATTGCTTCAAACCTTGTTCCGCATATAGCAGGATAGGTAAAAGGAACCTAGTGTACACACGCCATTCTCCACTAGTATTTACCTTTAAATATTTTTTTGTACTTAGACGCAAAAGTTTGAAAAGCCCTGTTTCTAAGAAACGGTGAGAACCGTCCAATTACCTATGGCCCTAATTTAATTATAAACGTTACACATCATGTGCTCGATGACCATCTATCTACAAATAACGTTTTTAGGGAAAATATCTAATTATTAATATATACACTTTGAATTTTTTATAATAAGCTTAGTAGCTGCCTGTACCTGTAGAATATAAATAATAACTTCGAAAAGACAAGTGCCAACAATCAAACGATTCCTTTTATTTAAATAGGCTACAAGTAAAGCATATTATAAAAGTACTTATTCGGCGAAAAGTGGGGAGCGGAGTGTCTTAACACTAAGCTCCCTCTGCCCACCCTGCGACATGCGGAATACAGCGTGAAGCTGTTAAATTAAAAGTACTTATTATACATATTTTTTATAATCTGACTGTGGCAATAAATATATTTTTTAATATACTCTTTAAAATAGTTTAAGGGAATTTGCTTTACTTGTTTATTCATTTCATACAAAATGAGTGCATATGCCCGCAAACTTTTGTTGATTTTTATAATGACCTGTTGACTGAACCTTCTGCAATTGGTACGGAAACCTTGATAGGCAAATACGACTTGCACTTAGCCGGTTTTTACTGTATCTTTTTAGGTGTTAAAATCATAGAGCTTATTATCAACTATAGCTTTTGAGTGGTAGGTATCAAGAAGTGCAAGTTCTGATTACGGATATATATTTTAATATAAATATTTTAAATGTATTTATGGCATAATGTATTTCATAAATTAAATAAAATATTTTGACTATGAAATTTGCTCATTAACATTAGATTTTACTGCAAAATAAATAAGTATAACGTCGTTTGTCCCACGGCACTTTATTTACATAAACAATAAAATTTACGTATGTGACATTTTTTGTGAAATTTTTAATAAGTTTTTTTTGTAATACCATTGCATAAATAAGATTTGTATAATACAGCTATAATTAAAGACCTACTGATACAGCGTCTGACTTTAAACCCGATGGGTAGAAGTTCGATTCGCAATTTAGGGAGTGAATTATATCATGTTAATTTTCTAGCATTGGAAAACTCATATTTTATTTCAGCACAAAAGATCAAATAAATTTAACGTGACGATTGTAGGATTCGAATCCAATTTGCGGGAATAAATTGTTTTAAAGGTAACAAGACAGTGCAGTGATGAGTTCCGCCACTTAAAACGCGACGTCTCGACGAATAGAAAAATGTAAAGTGGGGAATGGAGTGTCTTAACACTGAGTTTCCTCTGCTTACTGTAGTATATGCGGGACAAAGCGTGAAGTTAGAAAAAAAAGAATGTTTACCCATTTTCTAGCGCCGTACGATTGCCAATAGGTATATACATATTTAACTAACATAATATGACGCATAAAGTAATTTTAACTTAGACAAATTAATAGTATAAAAAAATCAAAAGTAAATCACAAGCGCCTTATAAATATTTAATTAAAGACCATAAAAAAAACCAAAATGTAAAACAACTAACGAATATATAAATTAATAAGTATTATAAAATTCTTTGGAGTGTAACTAACTACGATATAAATGTTCATTATTATATTTTTTTTATTTCTATTTCATTTTTTTTCATCATCTGTATATATTAATGTAATATAGTCCATGCCATTCGTGGCGCAGGGGCCCAATCATGAAGCCAGATTGTGAGTTTGATTCCCGCTCGTGGAAATGAAACATTTAATATTTTAATTAAATATTTGGAAATTGAATATTTAATATTTTCATTATTACATATTCATATTTGCTCTGGTGTCGAGGCAAAGCGCGGCGTTGGATATTATCTTGATGGCGCCATAGTAAATACTGGGGGAACCTATTGTTAAGTAAAAGTACAACATTTTCGAAAAACTGCTGTTAATAGAGCGAGAAGATACTTATTTCCCATAAGTGAAAATAGAACCTACAAAAGTCGCATTTACAATGTTTAGCATTTAATGATAAAAAAACTATTAAAGCGATTCATTATAATAGATACACAAAATTCGTAATTTTTATATTGTATCTAGCAAATATCTAATAAACTTCAAAACTTGTATGGACGGAAAGCCTTAACACAAAAAGGGTCTCAAGCAAGGGGACGAGAATCAAAATATTTATTCATAGCTAATCAAATACCCACTGTTTACAAATAGAACCCACCGAATAAAAACATGCCTTTGCATATTCGATTAAACGTTTTGTCGCGTGCGGCCGTGTGCGTTCTAAGCGACACGACTGTTAGGTGCATGCAATGATAAATACATGTAAATAGCAGTACTTCACCCATTTTTAGGGTTCCCTACCTCGAAACGTAAAAACGGAACCCTAGGATCACTTTGTAGTCATTTTGTCAAGGCTATTTATCTAAAAATTGTGTGGAAGTATTAAGCTGAAATTAGCACAAAAAAAAAAGAGGATTCTAAGTCAACGCAATAAAAAGAAACGAGGTACGTACAAACGTAACCGTACGAAATTTGGCACGAAGTAGAGAATTTACAATGTAAATAAAGAAAAAAAAATTATACGTATTTCATTTCATTATAAAACATTTCATATTCAGAAATAAATCATTGAAGCTTATATTTGTTGCTTATTTCATACAAAATAACTAAAATCTAAGTTGCACTTCCCATTAACCTACAATCCTGAAATTAGTATAGAAGTCTCAGTGATCGAATCCGACTCGAACTTTACTGGTTTTTTATTGTTGTTTATAAAGGAAAATCGGCCGTCACGGCGCAGTGATTCAGCGTCTGAATCTAAATGCGATTGTTGTGAATTCAATCAGGATTAAATTATTTCCATTTCCCCACTTTGTTAAGATAGACTCCAACATTGGATTCCGGTATTAAACATCTAATATTTCAAATTCGGCCGGAAAGGGAAGAACAGAATGTCTTGACACTATGTTTTCTAGCCTACCCAGCGGTATGGAATACAGCGTGCAGCTGGAAAAATAATCAAGAAGAAAGTTGCTTTACAGGAACAATAGATAAGCGAATAATATACGTAGCCGAAGTATGTCACAAATTAGTTCAATTTTATTCACAATAAAGTTAATCATGTTTAACTTAGATTTAATAAAAAATGTAAAACATGCTGTCGTAATTATTACTTATAATCTGGTGTTCCTCCAGACTAAAGATATAAAGCGATGTTTTTTTTAGTTTCACGCTGTAGCTTAGGGTAGGCAGAGGGATCCTGGGAATCTAATGTTAAGATTTAATTTCCATTAAGACACTTCTTTTCCCCACTTTCTGAAGGCATTGTGTGTTGAGTGGCGGAAATCAACACCACGCTTTGCCTCGTTACCATAGCGAGGAAATCAAAATATTAAATAATGCATTTCATCGAGTGATAATCGAACCCACAGTCTGTCCTTGAAAGGGTGGAAAGTTAGGATCAAAATTAATATTTATCAAATGAAAAAGAGAAAAGAGAGAAAAAATAAAGTTGACTTCAATAAACGATATCAATCACGGAAGTATCATCTTATCACCAAACGACTTGTTTATAATATTACACATGAACCAAGTAAGTTGCAATTTATCTATTTTCTTAGGATGTAGGTCAAATTTATCAATTATGTAAGATAGCTTGTGCACTCTAGTCATATTTTAATTTAAGTAGCTCAATGTCTGCCAGTCTAGCTTTGCGACAGTAAACTTCACAGCTTGTGGGTTCTATTCCCACTCGAAGAAATTGAACTATTCAATATTCCAACCAGTGGTACCGAATCCACTACCATTGCAAAGATTCTTTGCGAGAACCTTTTCCAGTCAACTCTATCTCACGCCAAGAAGGCGGCCTAGTTAAACGGCTCAACAAAGGAAATATACGCGTGAAAATTTTCTCTCGTTTGCATATCCAAGTGAAATATAATAGTACTATTAACACAGTCATAAAAACATAAAGAGAGACAATTAACTAATTAAAGGTCCCACTAAGGTACCAATTATTATGTATTGTATACACAAATACAAAGTGCGTTTTTTTTTATTTTCGTAACTAACTGTAGAGTTTATTTAGTTATTGTCGCATTGTTATATAGTTATAGGCTAACATTTTAATTTAATTGTAATCCAGCTAGGAATATTCCACTACGGTTAACAATTAAGATTAGTTTTTGATGTTTTAATTAACGCGTTATATATGGCACATTAAAAATAATTCAACAATGTGTTAAGTATATGTAAATTTTTGTTTAGAATATGTTGCCTAGTCACTTTTTACATAATTTAATTAAATTTTGTAACGTTTTCTTGTGGAGGTCGCAAGTTCTTAGTTCGTGTGAAGCAAATTTTTGAAATAAATGCCATTGTCTCAAGGCGCAATGCAACGGTAAATTCAGGGAAAAGTGGAGAACGGAGTGTCTTAACACTGGGTTCTCTCTGCATACCCTGCTGTGTACAGGATACAGCGTGAAGCAATTTTTTTTAAATGCCACTGTATTACAGTTTGCACGAAGTTGATAAAATGCGACTTAGTCATTATACTAAGAGCATCATCATAAGACAAGACTCTAGCGCTAATTCAAACAAGCGCTACCGCTGTAGTCCAGGGTATAGGATAAGGCGGTATCCGTATCTCTAATTCCCTTACCCTAGAGGAGCTACAGCGATATAAAAAGTTTGGTTTACGTTTTTCATACTGTACCTCTAGCATATCATAATATCTTTGCAATGATTGAAAAGAGGAATATATCGCATCATCATCATTGTCGCATATATAATAAAAATGAATTTTCCTTTGTTATATATATCTAACGCCAAAAATAATATGTCCTTTTATACCTACATACATACATATAGGCCACAAGGCCTACAATGCTTAGTAACAAACTGTATACAAATAGGCTAATTAAATAGAAAAAAAAATGGTACTATAACAGATAATTAATTTCCTTCGGTGAACGGTGTGAACTTGAAATTGCCTAAAATTACGAGTCCGTGGGACGAGCGCTTCCGGCACTGTAGTTATGAGTCAACGGGGCGTCTACAGACTAAAAATGTAGATCATTTATAAAAAAAATATTTATAAAATACTGATTTAAAATATTATTGCTCTTTACCTTGCTTTAATTTTTAACTATTGTGTAGAATCCGGTACTTTTCCTGATTTAATGAAATATAGAAAAATAGTGCCGCTTTACAAAAGTGGAGATAGATCTGAGCCTGGAAATTACTGATCGATTTCTGTTTTGCCATCCTTAAGTAAAATATATGAAAAAAAAATGTTCANAAAAAATATTTATAAAATACTGATTTTAAATATTATTGCTCTTTACCTTGCTTTAATTTTTAACTATTGTGTAGAATCCAGTACTTTTCCTGATTTAATGAAATATAGAAAAATAGTGCCGCTTTACAAAAGTGGAGATAGATCTGAGCCTGGAAATTACTGATCGATTTCTGTTTTGCCATCCTTAAGTAAAATATATGAAAAAATAATGTTCAACCAGCTCACAACTTTCTTAAATATTAACAATTGTTCCCATAGTGAGCAATATGCTTTCACCAAAGGCAAGTCCACTACGGATGCGAGCGCCGCACTCCTAAAGCACATTTATGACGCATGGGAAAAGTCACAGAGTGTTTTGTGACTTATCCAAAGCCTTTGATTGCGTAGACCATGTAACTCTGTTGTTAAAACTAAAACATTATGGTATACAAGATACTGCCCTTGACCTTATTGCCTCATATTAAACCAAATAATCCAGAAGGTTAGTATAAATAATGTAAAATCATCTGGATCTCCTCTAAAGATGGGCGTTCTACAAGGATCCATTCTTGGTCCTCTTTAATTTCTTCTTTATATTAACGATCTACCTTTTTATGTGAAGAACCTATGTGATATTGTACTTTTTGCGGATGATACCTCTTTAATATTTAAGGTTCACAGAAACAAAATAAACTATGACGATGTGAATAGTGCATTATCGCATATTCTTCGTTGGTTTGATGTTAATAATCTAATGTTAAATAAATGTATTAAAAACTAAATGTATTGAGTTTGCTTTACAAAATGTTAAAAAACATAATTTTAGTCTACTATTTAAAGGAGAAACTCTCAATTTGTCGGAATCAGCTATTTTCTTAGGTGTAACTATAGATTCCAAACTCCAGTGGAACACTCATCTGGAAGCACTTGCGGATAAATTCAGCTCTGCCGCGTTCCCAATTAAAAAAGTATGCGTCAAATGACGGACGTTGAAACTGCCCGACTAGTCTACTATAGCTATTTTCATAGTATTTTATCTTATGGAATGCTGCTATGGGGCAGTGCTGCAGATATCAATTCAATATTTATTCTCCAAAAAAGAACCGTGAGATATATTTATAATCTAAGAGCTCGAGATTCTCTGCGAGATGTTTTCAAAGATACAGGTATTATTACAGTTGCTTCCCAATTTGTATATTATAACATACTCTTTGTCCGACAAAATATACATTGCCATAGCAAAAATAATGACTGTCATACGATAGGAACGAGAAATAAATATAAGCTTGTTACACCATGTTTTCGCCTCCAAAAAGTTAGTAAATCCATAATGGGGCTGAGTATACGTGTATATAATAAAATTCCGCAGTGTATTCTAGGTTTGCCACTTCCAAAATTTAAAATATCAGTAAAAAAATTCTAACAAGTAAAGCTTATTACACTGTTCAAGAATATTTAGAGGACAAACATGTATGTAATTAATATCTACTGAATGTAATGCAGGATAGCTGCCAGCTAATGTAATAGATTGCACCATTAATTTTGAAAAGAGCCACTGTTGAGTTTCTTGCCGGCTCTTCTCAGCAGAACTACCTTCCGAACCGGTGGTAGCTTTTTGTTCATATGTTCATTCGACGATTCAAAAGCGCTTATAATAAGTTTATTTGAATAAAGAATATTTTGAATTTGAATTTGAATTTATGAAAAAACTGTATTATTACATGTGAAAATGATTTTTTTCTATTTTAAATAGAAAAAAAAAAAATTAAAAAAAATAATTCGAAAAAAATCACTTATTTTTATCTATTGATATACAATGTGTGAACCCACGCCTCTTAAAAATCTTATGTTCAGCTTTTTCTAGATTTTTGATTACTCAGAGTGTGAACAGCATATTTTTTAATTGAACATTATTAACAAAAGTATATATTTTTTTGGTTATTAACATTTAGTATTAATTTTGTGTATTCGAATATCTCGCATAAATATTTTCTAGTACCTACCTGTTATTTCAAATCATAGTATTCATTTATGTATAATATGTAACATTCATGCAAACATACATATTATTTCTAGTAGCTCATAAAAAATAATTTAGCAACTACAATACCTCACTGGGTATAAACGTCAAATATATTACAATTCAATCATTAACAATCAAAGTTTACATAATAAGGTTGTTTTATGAGCTGCTAATGCCAGATCCTATTCAACTTGGAGGTCCGTCCTTGGCATACTTATGAAGTATGAGATAACCACGCCCCAGCGATGAGTGTTTGTCTTTTTTTATATTGGCCCTTTATTGTAAAGTTTCATTCAAATCTGCTCAGCATATTGTAAAGTAAGTAGGTATAGGCATAATAGTACTTATTCGAGTAAAGGAATTTAAGGTATGACTGTCGTACAATGATGAAATTAGGTCGTTGTTTTACTAATATTTTGGTTGTAGGTAAATATATACTGATGTTATAAAATTTATTTTCATTTTCTCGCTTTGCTAACGAGGCAAAACGCGGCGTTGAGTTCCGCCACTCAACACGCAAACCCTCCAGAATTCGGCAGAAAGTAAGGAACCTTATGGTATTAGAAGTCAAAATTGCAAAGTTTTGTGGTATATTTAATTAGTATTAATTATTTTTAAACCAAATATTATCTATACACATACGCACATATGTACATATATTGCGCGACATTAAACCTTGTTGGCCTTTTGTGGTAATTAGCTTTGTGTTAACTTTTCCTCAAAAGCTATACATAAACCATAAACTACGTGATTTTCTAAAATTATTAATTAAATTGATATAGAGGCCTTCGTAGCCCGGCAGCGCAACGGTTGTGAGTTCGATTTTCACTCGAGAGAATGAGTTATTTTCATCTCCTCGCTCCGGTGATGTCTAGAAAATGGAGCAGAGTGTGGAACGGAGTCTTAATATTAGGTTCTCTCCGCCTACCCTGCTTTATACGGAATAGACCCTAACCGTAAAAACCAAATCAGGGGTCAATTTCTAGTCAAAAAATGATCGCTTAGCAACAGGCCTACCAATTATATAGTAATGTATTCATAGCCGCTGCCCGCTAGTGGAGTACGCGCCGGCATCGCGATATACATAAATAAAGACTGTTTCATACAGACGTCGAACTAATATTATAGTATAATAAAGTTGGTTTATTATTATTGAGATTACAAGTCTTTTGCTTTTTGTGTTTATCTTTTAAATAGTTCTTTTTTGTTTAGGAAATTTATTCTTTTATATTTTGTATGTTAGGTAGAGTTAGCATATTGTTAATTAAGACTACTTTCTCCACTTACAATTCCATTAAAAGATTTTGTTCCATTGCTGCATCCAGCAAGTAGCAGCCTAGTGTTAAGATACTCAGTTCCCGAAGAAACGCCCCATTTTCAAGACATTGAGTGTTACGTGGCGCAGCTCTACGAGCAATTTGTCCTCCTACCAGAGAAAGAAAATGAAAACAATTTCTTCATCCGAGTGGGTATTGAACCCACAACCATTTCGTCACATGCTGTACAGGCACCAGTAGACCAGAATTATAAATCAACTAAATTCCCCAAATTTTGATTTTAGTTATAACTACAGTCGTCTATAGTCAATATAAAAATAAAATAAAATTCGATACAAAAAATAAACAAAATAAAAGCTATAGTGGCGTCCTTGAAGGGCATCTTAGCCCCTAGCAACAGCATTACCATGATAAAGACAGCAGACTCGACGCCGCCAGCCCCTCTCCCTCTACATCAATTATTTATTGTCCAACAATACATTTCCATGGACTATTTGGAACTTCTTTAGATACGTATGGTAAATTGTTAATTTGAGTAGAAGTTTTGTGGTTGTCGGTTCAATTCCATTATATAATAATGAAAGAATTGTTTCATTATTATTTTAGGTGTGATTTTTTTAGTTATTCGTTTAAAAAAAATGGGCTTAAAGCCAACAAAAGTTAAAGTATTGTCGTTCATATACTACTCGCACGTAAGTTGATTTGCATAGATTTTAAGACGTAAAATAGAAATTCCGCTTTCTTTCCGTTTGAAGCTTACCGTAAAAATTTTGAGAAATTCACTCTTAGTAGGTCTCCCTAATCTAAGTTCATGACTTTCGTTTGTGATTTGTTTGTCTAATAAGTACTTTTACAATAGTGCTCTATACTATTGTAAAAATATTTACGAGAAAGCATTATAATAAAAAAAATATTATGTCAATCATAAATTACAATGTAAAAATATATGTATAAGTAAAACAAAAAAAATATATTGTTCAATATGAATAGCACTTTAGTTCACGTTACTTTTATAATACATACATATGTATATAGTAAAATAGACAAAGAAAAACGTCACAACTTCAATGTAACCTATATTTGGAATAATAAGCGATCTACAGAAACAGAACAAAAGTAGTTAATTAGGTCAGTAGGCCTGAAATCTTTGTGAAGTTCACTAAAGTAATATAGGACAGAACTTATTGTCAACTGTATCCAGAGTCACAGTAGAGAAATGAAAATAATTCGTTTGCTCGTGTCTAGATCGAACCCTTAAAGAGCGATTTTGTTTTCAGACAAAATATTATCTTTTCTTCTCATATTTTATGTAAATGTGTTATTTTTTACGAAAAAAACAATAATATAGAGGCACTATAAACAAGAGAGAGAGAGAGAGAGAGCGATGAAATGAAATATTTAATATTTTTATTTCCTCGCTCTCGTAACAATAGCGGGAGATAGTTTCACCAATGCAAAGCAATGCCAGAACTTAGCGGATGTGGAGAATAGATGTGCCTTAATGTGGAATGGGATTCCTTAACACTAGGTTCCTAGGTTAACTCTGACTTCCCTGCTACGCACAGATACAGCGTGAAGATAAAATAAATAAGAAGACGAGATTTTAAACCATGACCAAGGTAAATGTGTATTTTTCTAATCTAATCTACGTATTTTTTTAAATAATTGCTACTGCATCTCCTTCATAGGCATTTTATTACATTAAACATGATGAAAATTCTTTCTCCGATATACATACTCGAACATATATCCATGGCACAGCGTATGATTGTAAATATAACGCTTCTGAGTTCAATTCCCACTCGATGCAATGATTTATTAAACATTTTCATTTCTTCTGCTCTGGTACCAAGACACGCGCAATGTCTCTAAAATTCTACGGAAAGTGTCTCTAAAACTAGGTTCACTTTACCTACCCTGCAAGTTTGGCAACCCGGCATAAAAAAATAAATACCTATCTACTTTAACGTCAATCAAAAATGTTACTCGTTACTACAAGAAGCAACTACAGTGAAGTAAGTGAATTACCTCGCAGTTATTAATAAAGGAACATTAGCATGTTTTATTTATATTTTTTATTACAACGACGTATACTGAACGTTTTTAACGTTAGCTGGCCTTGTTAGTACGAAAATATAGTTTTTGTAGCTTAAAATATCATAATGATATTATGATTTATGATATTTCTATATTGTAGTGAAAAGTCATAATGATTATATGTTAATAGAAAATTAGTATTAAACACAAATTGCACAGGACTGCGTGTGGGTTTCGATTTATATCTTCATTTGGTGACAGTGAATTATCTTCATTTTTCCATTTCGGAAAGACAAACTGTGGCATTGAGTTTCACTATACAAAATGTCTAAAGTTCGGTTGGATTGCGGAGAAACCAGAGTCTTGATACGTACGTGTGTAAGAAATGTAGTTCGAAATATTTTCAGGCAGATGGTACATGTGAACCTAGTGTTAAGAAACCCCGGCCTTCCTTACTACACTTCCTTTTCCGATTTACCGCCGAATATTTGAGGCATTGCATGTTAAGTACAACAATAGAACTCAGTGCCGCGCTTTATCTCATATAATTTATCTCTCGAATAATTGTATCTAACAAAATGAAAATATTAAATATTTCATTTCCCCAAGTGAAAATTGAACCCACAACTGTCACGATACGATGGCCTACTTTAATTAACTTACAGTAGGTAGATGATTTTTAAAAAAATGCGTCTTTACTGTTTCTCACGGTTTTCCTAAAATAAATTGACAATAATAAATAATAAAATCTACACAATACAAAGGAGTGATCATTTTAAAACAAAAAAAAACTCCCGATGGTATTCTACTACCTTTGAATCTACCTACATATAGTACCTACGTATAGTAGTGGCAACGGAAAAACTTGTCGATGAGTATTTGCACGTAAAGTATACACACACATATGTAAAAGTGTGTGTGTTTGTATGCTTGTGTTGTATTAATACGATAAATAATTCGGGTTTATCGAAGGGGCCGCGTTTGCGATATAAAGTACGGTTGCCATGATACTGCGGTTTAATTTTAATTAGCATTAATTTTGGGTTATTATGAGATTTTAATGATGGAAAATGGAAAGAGGAAAGATTGTTATTGATCATTTATTCTGGTAAGGTCTATAATATAACATTTTACGTAAATATAAATTATGAAATTTATATGATTATATCAAAGTATATAAATTTATTAAAATTTGTATTCTTCAAAAGTTGAACAATAGAACATCTTATCTTTGTCGATAGGATGAGAGTAAGTACTCTAATGGATTAGAGAACTTTGAGCAGAGGGAACCTAGACCTTTGGCGGAATATCGTAACAACGACACTCCGCCAATACATATAGCACAAATTAAAAAAAATGTTCACAAAATAAAACAAACAGCATAGCCACCCTACAATCGGATAGTAAAGCCAAGGTCAGTACACACTGGCAAACTACGAAATCCTCCAAAGCGGTCAGAGACCCGCGGAAGTTGAAACCACCAACATAACCTGAGACGCCGCCACCCATACAAATGCCATACAAAGGCATATAAAAGCCCACTGGTTCTGAAGACGGGGGTCTTGGTGGCTGGTCGCCAGTTTTATGTCATCATGTCAAGCGGCCTTCAATTCTTGTGTTTATGTAAATCACGTGGACAAGTTCTACGATGTTACGGCATTATTCTTTTATATGTATTAATATAATAATATGTATATTTTATTATATTATGTATGGGCGTTTGATGGAAATTTTGCGGAAAATGTATGTTTTTGACGCGGATGTCGCTGATTGTTGATCTTTGTGACCCAAATATACTAGAAATAGTTAATTGAGCTTCTTAACCAAAGCGCGGTGTTGAGTTTTGCCACTTAATATGCAATGTAAAGGGAAACAGAATGTTTTAACTCTCCTTCTGACTACCTTTTTTATCGGCGTCCAGGGTCTTATCAAGATCCCTTTGTTCTTCTCGTAAAACAAATGGATATATTTAGAATATAATAGGTATTATTTCATATAATTTTTAATTTCACCTAATACTGAAAGTAGTTATCTACTTAATAAACTCTATAGTAAATATTATTAAATAACTGAAGGCAACCTCTCTCGAGTTTCCCTTAATTTACAGATATTATGAATTTCATCAGGAAATCGATTACTGGAATTTACCCAACTACACCGCGACAACAAAAACGATTTCTAAAAATAATTATACCAAGTAGGATTTGAAGCCAATGTCGACTCTACTTTAATTCTCTATTCTAATTCATTTACTAAATTATTATTACTAAAATTCTAATTCATTTATTGTTATTAAACTTAATAAAGAATACTTCAAAGTGTGTCAATACTTCGAACGAAAAGGAACTTGAATCCGCTTCTTAGACGCATGAAACACGGTCAAGGGCTCTCAATAACTAAGCATATACATACATTTATCTCTACGAAGTATTTACATATATTTTTACTATACAATGCTTCTATAAAAAAGAAAAACTGCTAAGAAAAACTTTTATTTTGATATTGTGTTATATTTATGCTTTTCACACATTTTGTAAAAAGAAAAGATAAAGACTATGGCGTAGTCAGACAGCATCAAGCTGCAAAAATGCGGTGTTCGTTGTGTCGATCTGGTAAAATTACAAAGCACGGCGTTAAGTTACGCCACTCAACATGCAATATCTTATTGCGTACAACTGTACGATTATCTATTTAATATTATTTAAGTGTATTAATGATAAATTGGTTAATTATTTTAGTATGGTTATACACTTAATATATCGTAATTTTAAATATTTTGAGATTTTATTTTATTTTGTTCGCAATAATTGTCGTAGGTAATAGAAAATCGTTTAATTATTTCATATCTATATAATTTGAAATCACAGAAAGACATTTCAATTTGATTTATATATATCTATGTATAAATGAAAATTAGTGACGTGAGAAGGCCAGTCCTATGTATGTCCTAGTAGCCTTTGATATCTTATGCTATTCATAAATTTTTATAATAAAATTAGTTATTTATATAACAAAAATATTAAATAATTGCCTACTCTGCTATATGCGGAATACATTTTAATTTCGTATTATAATATCATATTGATGAAACTTTCGAAAATAGTTATTATTAATAAATATTATGAGTTAAGAAATAATGCAACAAAACTCATATATTTTAAATCTTCTGCATAAAACCCGAAATCAATTTGCAGTTCAAATTTCAATCAAATAAATATTTCAAGTGAAAAATTAGAGCTACATAATATTAAATATGTTTATAAAAATTAAGTCTCTCAAATATATCTAATATTATATTAAGCATAGCATTTCCAAATGTTCATTCATAATATGTATTAAAATGAAATTAAATCAGCTTCACGCTTTCCACATATAGCATGGTAAACAGAAGGAACCTAGTGTTACAATACGCCATTCCTATTGAGCGGCGGGACCTAACGCCTCATGTTCGTGCGCGCTGTTTAGACACCAGAGCGGTGAAATGAAAATAATTAATTCCTCCGAGTGGGAATCGAGCCCACAGCCGTAATTATATATCGTTTTAAGTGCTTCGAAACGAAGGGGAACGAAGAAAAACCCGCTTTTAAAATAAGATATAGCACCAGTGAAAACACAAAAGCTCCCCACCTTTATGTTCATCGCAAAAATATTCATTGAAAGAGCAAGCCATTCATAAAACTGGTTCGATGAATGTTTTTCAAATCCTGACATGTTTTCGTCGCTTTTGAGTTATATGACCCAATTTGATTGGGTTCTCTCTAATCGCCCGTCTAATTAGAAGGTGGCGTAAATCGAAAAGATACGAGTATATTGTGGAATGGATGGAACAATGTAATGGAACCAATAACATTTTTTAAATTATTTTTTTATTGCAGCCAAATCATTTTCTTTAAATTTTCTGTACGTTCATTCACGCTAAGTTCAGAAACGGTTAACATTACCGTTAAACTTAACCGATTTAATTGCAGTTTTCACTATTGTATTTCGACAAAATTAAATTATTATTACACAATGAAAATAATGCCGATTAGTAAATTAAAAATTATATATTTCACGCAAGAGAAGCCGCGAGCGGGTCGCCAGTCTAAAACATAACAAAATACTAGCACGATAGAGAAAAAAAAAACAAAACTTACCTTAAAACTTTTCGTCTGTTATTTGGATGAAGTCGCGACGCCATTTCAGGATCAACCACCTTCAATCTAGCGTGTATTTCTTCATTTGTAAATTTACTTTCATTATCTACATCTTCTCTAATCCGATCTTTTCTACTTTCAATAGTGGTGTCAAATTTCAATCCCTCGTCCTTTATATCTCCATGTTCAATACTTTCAGAATCTCTACACTCTGCTTCGACAGTAGCTTTTTTCGAGGGATTTTCATCACTTTCAAAATGTCGTTTTCGCTTGCTCTTTTCCCAGAGCAAATTGTCAGTATCTTCGGTGTCTTCAACGAGTATTTTATAAACAATCGATTCTATATAATAATTTGTTCCACCAACAATGATAGGCATTTTCCCTTGTTCTATTAAATTATCTATCTGGTACATATTTAAGGAAGTTACAACGGTTTATGGAGTGGGGACTATAGTGAGTCAATGTGACGATAGTGGGGCTTCAAATTCAAAAAAAACAAATCGAAAATTACACCAACATAGTTGCTGATATAGTATTAATAAAATTTTGTATATTTTAGATTTGAAGGTCCATACGAGACTAGTGGTTCATGTGCTATTAGTAGATAAATGCGGTGATGAGTTCCGCAATATATACGGAATACATCTAAATGTAGAAATGGATAAGCTCTACTCAATTGTCTCTACAATCGTTAGAAATACAAAATTTAAGTAAACAGTACAAAATACAAAGTACTATTACAGTTCAATAAACTTGTTTTGGTATCCTCCATTAATATCAAAGATTGAACTAAGATAACGATGTTATTTTATCATAGAATTATGGATACCACTTACTTTGTGTCAAAACTAGTTTTGTTCCGAATTTTCCATACATTTATAGAATACTTATAAATTACCTTTCAAGCAATAATTTTATGGTAAACTAAGCTGATTAAGTTGTCAGTGACCAAATACGTTGAGAGTCATCTATTTAATCTCTTATAGTATTTATATCGTCGTCGAGGGTCGTATGTGACAAAAAAACAACGTTCATGATAGTTTACTTAGGGAAACATAATTGATTTGATGTCATTATTCCTTATTATTCAACTGTCAAATACTCTATAATGCCCATATTTTTCAAAATTCTCGATTCTGGGATCAAAAAATATTTTGACTGTTATTTCTTTTTATTTACTCATATATGTCGAATATGTCAAAAGAGTAGGATAATAATGACATATGCATTTTAAGTTCCTTTCGTGTTGAGAGATGGAACTCAATGTCGCGTTGTTGTTGTTAGAGCGAAGAACTAAAAATAATTTATTCCCCCAAGTAAGAATCGAACCTATAACCGTCGCACTTACAGTCACAACATCACCACTCAGGCCAACATGACGCTGTGGAACAGCATCCGACTATACACGTGATACTCATTTGGATATATATCGTTTACAATAAGTGTTTTTTTTTTACATTTACCGCTCACTAATTTAATTTAATAAGAGCCTTAGGCATACAATTATTAAAAAATGGCAACACAAATAATTGGGGTTTCCTGCATCGTGGACGGCTATTTTGGTGATTGTGGTTGCGAACCATCACGTTTTGATTACACTGTGATATCCAATGAGCTTTTATTTTTTTTCGTAAGTGGTTAATGAACGTGCTAATTGCATGTATTTTATTAAATTTTAATTAAAAAATAATATTAGGAGGGAACATTCGATTATTGCATTTAACATAATAATAATATAATACATTGAGGCCAGTCACTGTGCAGGGGTACAAGCGTGCGACTGTAAACGCGACAGGTTGTCAGTTCGATTTCCACTCAAGGTAATTAAATATTATATGTTTTTACTTCCTCCCTCTGGTAAAGCGAGACATTGGGTTTCTCCACTCAGCATGCAATATCTCAATGTGTAACGGAAGTGTCTTAATGGAAATATCTTAACACTAGATTCTCAGGTTCCCTTTACCTATACTGCTATGTGCGCTGAATGCGCTGATTATTTAAGCCTTATTGATTTAAGTTATATAAAATGTAATTAAATGAAGCATACCAACATTGCAGGAAAAAATCTATATGTAAAATATATTGAGCTAGCCTCGTCTATCCACAGAACCAGTTATAATTAATAACTAGATTTTTTAATATCTATAACAAGATCGAAAGTATTCTGAGAATCCTGTTGACCGCGATACAAAAATTAAACTTCCACTTTCTTAGATGGATTTTAGCGTTTCACCGGAAGGCGTAGCAACTGTTACTGAGGGACAAAGACAGACTTTATATAAGCCTTATTAATATAAAAGTTCGAAGAAATTTTATTTTTAATTTTTTTAGCCATAGTGATTTAGGTTGGTTTCAGCTTAATATGTAAATGGTTGTAACCATCGATTTTTAAATACTTCAGAGTACGGTTTTCATTAAATTTTATTCAAATATACATAATGCAGCGTTGAGTTTCGCCGTTTGATACGAAATTATAGTGACATTTATCACACAAATGAATAGAAAGTGAAACATAGCTGATTGTATCAAAAGATAGAAAAAATCCACCTTTTGCTTGCCTACTATGCATAAGATAGATGTACGACAATATTTTTTTCTTTCATTTAATGTTTATAATTCTACAATAAAATAAAGTGAGAGAGAGAGAGAGAGAGATCAAATCACCACAAAGCACTATACTACATCGCCCTTCTACTCATTCATTTCAATCTTAATAACAATTACATATTTAAGGTATTCTTCCTGTCGAAAAGATCAAAAATCATAGCAGCCACGCGACACTGTGCACTCCGCTTTAGATCGTGTTTGACAAATTAACGATGCCGAGAGCGTGACTTTTTCTATCAAATAGAGATTTTATCCGCTGCTTTGCTTTGTGTCAGTTTACTTTGTAGGGTCCTTCAGTGGAAACATGCTTAATAATCATTGTGTGGGAAATGGCACGATTTTTTTGATATTTTTGTTTACATTTACGAAATTTTATGTTCTTTAATAAGATAAATATTATTGGGAAATTATTTAATAGTTTGAAAGAAGATAATTTATAAGTCAGATTTAAAACTACCACATTTAACAAGAAGACAGCCCGATAGAATGAGAAGATAAACCGATCAGACTTAACTAGTAAACTAAAAAAGATTAGAAACAATTCCATGACATATTTTCTACTTAGTATTTAGTGTTTGCAAGAGTTGGAGGTAATTAAACGCTTCCATATGTCAACGTAAAATCAAGACACTTCCCAAAATTCCCAGCGAGATTTAAAGCGATCGGTTGACATAACTTAAACCTATAAATAGGTAAGTACTTTCATACGACCAAATACGGCAAATATATAAAAAGGATACAATTTTCAACGCCCTATTTCGGAAGTCCACGACAGTAAACATTTGATTTGGTTCTAAAATATCCAACAAGTAGTGCGGCACCAGTTTTCGTTCCTCTTGCGATGCTTTCGCGGTCACTATGTCTAAGCCTTTGTAGATCTGTAACAAATAGAAGTTAATATTAGTTTTTAAATTATAAAATTCTATAAAGATTGTCGAGACAGTTGTGCGCGGCACAGTTTATGATTGTAAACGCGAAGGTTGTGAGCTCGATTCCCATTTGGCTGAATCCCACATAGGGTGAGTAGACGGAGCTTAACTCCTCATCTTGCCTTTCCTTCCCGAATACGTGACATTCCATGTTGATGAGAAATCCAACACGCCACGCCAATTTACACAGTTTTCGATACTTTTTGAGTTAATTGAGTGTCAAAACGTAACACCATCATGAGTCTAACAGAGTGGGCAAACGAAAGTTATTCATCACTTGAATTGAGCCCAAAACCACCAACCACACGCTGCCCCATTCTACCACCACCACCTCATCCATATAAAATCTAATAACAATGTAAAGCCACACGCTATCACAAGTATGGCCGGAACGCGCAATACCTAAATACTGGAGAGCAACAAAGGGTGTTCTCTTTAAACCAATACCACAATTATGTAAATACGTGTAAAATGTATGAAATATATGTAACAGGGGCGCGGGTGTACCAATGATGTCACGGTTAAATATTCATGAACCATTCAAATTAACTTGAGATTAAGTGGAAATATAGAGACGTGGCGTCGTCCAGTCGCATGGCGCTTGGTGCTCGCGTGTGAATGTAAACGCGACAGGTTTGGGCTCGATTCTTATTCGAGGAAATAAACTATTTATTATTTTCATTTCTTCAGCGTTGGAGATGCACAGCCTCTAGAATTCAGCGGAAAGTGGGGGGTGGGTGTTTTACTACTAAACTCGCTCTGCACGCAGCTACCCTGCTGTATAATACAGGGATACAGCGTGAAGCGGGAAAAAAAGGGTCGTGTTTGAAACTGATTTTAATGTATGTTCAGAAATAAATAAAAAATTGTTAGACAACGCAAGACGTACGGGAACGCAAACTAACATAAATTAATTTTTTTACCAAAAAAAAACAACTTTCTCAATTTTGACCGGACCGGAAGTGTATCCTTTCAGATAAAAAATAATCATCAAAATCGATTGGCGCGACATTGAGTTATTCGTCTATTTGTCGCGCACATACCTAATGCAAATTTAAGACTTATGTGATTTTCTCATAGATACCATTGCCAGGCATTAACTAAAAAAAAATGGGACCAAACGGCAAGCTTCACCTTTCAAATTATTTAAATCGCTTCACCCAGTCAAAAGTTATGAGGTAACAAACATAATATATATATATATATATATATTATTTAATTTTATTAAGAAAAAAAACAGTCGAATTGATAACCTCCTTTTCTTACAGAAGTCGGTTAAAAACTGGATATAGTATGCAAAAATATGTATAATTCTTCTGAACAAACCGAATAAACAACTTCCAAGGACTTATTAATTAATAACAAAATCATTTAAAACAGCGAAAAATACCAAATTTCTTATTAAAACATAAGATTATGTACATATACGATAAGGGATATTTAAATTATACATACATACCAATGTACATATTTTAGCAATTAATTCATTATCAACATTTGCGCAAATGAACCCAGTAATACGTCCGAAAAATCTTAATTTACCAAAACTGATAAGCTATCAGGGGTCAAGCGATTGCACAAAAATGTGGGCCTTCCGTCTCGTCTCGTCGACAAGATCAAATAAGTCACCTTGCTTCTTAAAGCATAATCAAAAACACTTAAGTAAAATAATCATTAAGTAAAAAGAATTATACTTAATATTGACATTAAATAGATATAGTAAAAAATATACGAAAAATCGACGTATCTTAAGTATTTCTGTGATATCCAATATGTTTGGGGCAGCTTAGACTGAATATAAATGATTTTTAACACGTTAATTAATAAATAAGTTATAAAATGAGTGTTTTGTTTAATATAAAGCTTTCGATATCCAATTTAATATTAAGACAAAGTTTTAATTTAGATTAAAAACGTCGACGATCATAAAACTGTGTCTACAGTTTACTGTAGCGGTTTGAGGTAAGGTAGGGAAGTTACCTAAAAATATAATTATATAGAACGTTTAATTCCATTCGCCATATTAACAATATTATTTATACGTTATTGCCAAACCAGTGCGCGGACCTAAAACAATTTGCTTATTATAAATGCTTCACCTCACCGTGACCCTTCACTATTATTTCGCACGCAATTAGAATATAATTAAGGGTACCTATAGTTTGATAGAGCGGTTTTGTTTGAAAAAAAAAGATTTTAACTATTTCTCTTATTTAATGCAACAATGATGTATTTGCACTTTTTGGAAAAATTGTAGGAGACGTACTCAAAGTTTCTAACTAAATAGTCTTCCTACATACATTGATATGTTTAACTTTAAAAAAAATGTGCAATTACTCACATCCTTGACTAAATTTTGCAACTTCCGCCTAATAGATAATGCATCTGCTGCAGGAATCTAAGAAAATGCAAATCGTCTTTAAATCAATAAAATTACAATTAACACATACTGACTGACTAAATACATACTGACTATCTCGATGAACAATAAAATTATATACCTATGAAATAAATTTCCACTTTGTATATTTTCAGTACCTAGCTATAATATTTAGGTCAAAAATTAACCGGCCTCACGAAAAGGGCAGGCTTACATTATAATTATCTATTCTTACAAAATCCAATACAATTTCAATTACTCATTGTGTAAATAAAATAAAATCCTTGAAATTGGTTAATTGTAATTAATTTTAAATTACATAATAAGAGTCTTGTTTACGCATAGGGCTCAGCGGCAGAGTGTGACTGTAAGTGTGAAGGTTGTGCGTTCACTTCCCAGTCGGGAAATTGGCTATTTAATACTTTGATTTTCCTGCTACGGAAACAAGACAAAGCACAGCGTTAAGTGCCGCCTAGGTTTCCTCTGCCTATCGGATGTATTGTTAAAATTTTCGAAACATTATTTTACGTCATTTATGTTAATTCCCTATTAAAACCCTGAACTGTAATCGAACCTATAATCGTTGCGCTTACGGCACTAAGACTCATATCCTTTAAACTTGGAAATTGATATGATAAATATATTCTTCTGCGGAACCCACTGTATTCCTCACGAAACCGGATATAGCGATATAACCAAAATCATGTAGTCAACAAGGGCGAGGCCGTAAACGGAACCCTATTTTATTTATAAAACGTTAAAGATTTTAATTTAAGTTTTTCTTCGAAACTTACAAGCGTTTATATATTTAAATATATAAATATTTTTGTAAAGATTTTTTTTTTAAATTACATCACCGACATTTTGGATCATGTTTGTTCATGCACACGAGAAAAACGGATGAAATTTATATGTGAGACTTTATTTTCCTTTATTATTATACTATACAAGCAGTTCTCCCACAGATTGCTTGAGATTTATTATATTATTTAGTTGTCAGACATTGGAATTTGGACTACACTACTATCGTAGTCATATGTCTTTTGCATTGTATCTTACATATGACAGGGTAGACAGAGAAAATCCAGTTTATCATTTAATAATCAATTTTCAAGGCACTACGTTTTAAGTGGCCACTTAAATATACTTAAGTAACATTCTTAAGTGAAAATAATTCTTTCCCTAGAGTGGGAATCGAAGTCACTGACGTTGCGTATACATACTAACAGACGGTGTGAAATAACAAAAAATATAATATAAGACACCAAAATTTCTCCCGCCAAAATGCAAAGTAAGTACTTTCACTAATGATAATAAAATTATGTTTTTCATTGATTTAAAGTCGTAATGCAGTAAATAGATACTACGCATTGTTTACTGATAACATGACATTGCGTAACCTTCATCAAAACTTTTACCCGCATTTGAAGTACATGTGTCTTATATATATAAATACGAGTATATAACTTAAGATAAGATAAAAAAAAGAACAATAAAAAAAACATTCGCAGTTAAATTAATTTATTATTTATTCTTTAAGGAAGCTACGAATTATGCCAAAATGAATCTATTATATTTAACTAATCAAGGTACCCATAGGAAAGTCAGTGTTAAGACATTTTGCACTCAACGCCGCGCTTTGCCTCGAGACCAGAGGGAAGAAATTACAATATAAATTTAAGTAAATATTTCATTTCCTTGAGTTTATTTATAGACTAATCTACTAGGTACTAGGTTTTCTGGGGAGTGAAGCTTTATCCAGTATCTATTATACGATAGGACAGCACAGCATCAACATGCAATCCTTCCGGAATTTGATAGAAAGTCGTGAACGTCGAAAATGTCCAAATTGGAATGGAGAGCTTTACAATTAGGTCTCCAGATTCCTAGATTCTAAATACCTAAATATCATACTTAGATTGTATAATTGAAAAAAAAAAGTTTGTAGTGTTTTTTATTTTTAAAAAGCACAAACATACATTAAAACGAATGTTAAAAATGAATAAAAGCACAATTTTTTGAACCCAGTCTGACTAGCTAACACTTAATCACATTTAAGCTGACAGTCTAAAATACTACATAATGATACGAGTGTTGCGCAAAAAGAAATCACCTTGGCCATATACTTATCATGACCTGTTGCGGTAGGACGGAACGAACCACCCTGTATAGACCTATAGTTTCAAAGGAAACGTATTTAAACAGAGTTCTTTATATTTTGGTTTCATTCTCTGAGTGCATCCAATTTGGATAGACCTCTTATGGCATTATTTTTTAAAATTTTCTTAGTTTTTTCTAAGTTGGTCGTAACAGAGTGTATAATAAATATATTATGACGTAGAAACTTAAAAGTTGTGGGTGATATATTGGTTTTGATGCGAGATTTTAATTCATGAATTGTGTGGCGTATCTGTTATATATTTGGTCTTATTTAATTTCGATTTCTATACAAAAGCGAAATTTTCACTACTCATAAAGTGATTATTTCTAGGTACAGTTTTACTCAATTTATTTAACAATTTTGTTGTATTAAATATGTAAAAGAAATTATAATATATTTTAGTTGTCTTCTCTCTTTCGTCTTTTTAGTAAACCTTAACTTAAGAAATACAAGAACCTGTGATACATAAAATAAATTTATTTCAAAAGACATTTCAAAAAGACAAACATTTTTAGTTAGTATACTAAAAAATCTAACTCATATCAATTCTCTCGTCTATGTAAAATGTCATATCCGCATAAAAATTCCACACAATATTTATATGTAAAAAAAAATGTAAAATAATCCACGTTATACAAAAATATGATATATACATAATTAGAATTAAAATACTCCTTTCTCAAAACAAGTAGCGATAGTTTGGTATTTAAAGTAATTAGTATTTCTAAAAAGTTATTGCGAATTAGTCTAGACTCGTATGTGAAATTAACATTAACACTAGGTTTCAAGGCAGATCAGTTCTTGTAAAGTGACCTGAGTCTCCTCTAACACCGTTCACCAGACAGATTAATAATTTGAAGGTTTAAGCCGAATACTTTTACATAATATATAATATGTAATAAAAATTTAAGGAATTTCTAATTAAGATGTTAATTAATCAGGAGATAAATGTATGAAATTAAACGAGTTTAGCAGAGTCGCTTTTATAAATTAAATTCGCTATTAAATTATATCAAGTATGTAGGGTACTACATACATATATATTTGTATATATTTTACTTTTTTTAAATAGCTTGAATAAAGATTCTTCTTTTTAATTCTAAGTCTGCTTAAAAGTGTGAAACTGTAATAGTAGAAACTGTCATCTTTAGTTCAACTTTAGAAATTTAGATTTAAAGTTTAGAAACATCGAATGCGCCATGGCTAATTAATGTTTTCCAGTTTTACGCTGTGCCTCGCATCTCGTCATCATTGCGTCTTACCAGATTAGAAAACTACAAATAATTATTTCTATCGGGTAGGAATCAAACCCACTACTATCCGCCCACTGCGTCACAGTGGCCTTAAAGGAATGTACTAAGTCTACTTACTACGATATAATTTACTAAATGCGCATATATAGAACTTTATCAGGTTGCAGCCTTAATTTTTTAATCTACTAATGCTAAATAGTCCAAAACATTGCCTAGCTACGATTTAATAATACATATTTTATCTGTACTAATAAAGAATAAAATATATGATAACTTCTAAGCTATATCTTCATATATAATCTGACCGAATTTGATAACATTTTTATTACGTTTTACAATAAAAAAGATAACAAGATGTATGTATATAGGTAAGTTTATAAAATATTCGTATTTGTATACCTAGTACATCATTCGCTACAAAACTGGGATCCCATCCTACTATTCTGTCCTATTAATTTTATAAATGTAAAAGTTTGTGAGGATAGATGTTTGTTCCAGTTTTACGTAAAAATTACTGATCAGATTTAGCTTAAATTTTGTAGTAATATGGATTATACATTAGAATAACACATAGGCTACAATTTATGTGAAGGTTATGTATAATTTGGCTAAAATATAACAATATAATTCAGCGGGCGAAGCCGCGTTTCTGTCGATACTTAACGACAAAATGTAAGATTTTATTAAGATTTCCAACAAAGTTGTACAAGGTTTTTAATATGTTTATCCAATGTTAATCTTGTGTGGTGTTGTAGAGACTTTACTTCAACCGATTCACCTTAAAAATATATGTTTTACAAACAATAAGTAAATGAATTTACTACTGCTTCGGCTACTAACAGTATCTGAATCAATTTTCCTTATAAAGAGGCGTAATTTGCAAAAGCAGTATTAACAAATCTCTATACATATACATATAACATTACAAAAATAACAAGGAACGATCATATAAAAAACATATTACGCAGCTCTTTTCAAAAAAACGTAATTGAGACAGTTCATTATCTAGAACACAGCGAGTCTGATAACCTTTCAGAGCCACGTGGTCATGTGAGCTATCGTGTGTTATACAATCCGTCGTAAAAAACTTAAAATTGCACGCATTTACTAGGTATTGTATTGGTTCATTCAGTTGTTACTATGTTAAACTGATAGGACTGAGTGTAAGCGGGTTGATGAATTAATTAATATAGCAATTCATTATAAGGAACCGATATGATGGAATTAATATATTCTTTATATATATATATATTATTTACGAAATATGCCAGCATTGGTGGTTGTGAATAGCCGTATAAATCTGTGTTGGACTCAACATGCCGACGTATACTGCCGATTGGAGTTATAAAACGTATATATTAATCTAACCTTTAATATATTTAAATTAAAAAATAAACAATATCTATAAACATCATTCTTGTCATCTACATAGAAAGTAATTTTAGTAAATAACCATTTAAATCGGATATTAAAATAAAAAAGAAACATACTATCCGCTCCCACTGTGACCGTGCCTGGTCTACAAAATTTCGCAGATAACAGATATCTGCCAAGGCCACCCACTTATCACTACGACATTATACTATGGACAAGTATATAAAAAGTTAGGTTGTAATTCATAATTCATATTTATAATTTACTTTAATAATATACCTACAAGCTTAAAACTTCAGTATTATACTTCATTTTGTTTTATGTTAAAGCGTTTACCTCATTGTTTGATAGACAGACATTATCTACTGATAAGTTACATCGATGTCTAAATATTAATTTAGCCTGGATATGAACCTAGAATCACCACGGTTAGCACTTTCTCAGTTATGAACTTGTTTATTTATATTTTCAACAATGCGTATATAAACCTTACATTTATGAAAATCTTTCTTTCTTAAGTATGTTTAGAAAATAAAACTGCGTACATCAAACACGCAGCAGCATTGTAGTTACACAAAAGCATTATATTTTAGGCATATTGCAAATAGGGAACGTAGAGTCTTAACGTCTCTATCTTTCGCCCAATTTTCGTGCCATTGCGGAACTCAACACTGCGCTCTATTTCCCAGCGTGAGGAAAGAAAATAAAATCATAATAATTACAAAACAACAAATATCCAACGAAATGCGTAAGGGAATAAGGAAAAAGGTTAATTTAGCCAGCAATCTATGAGTGCGGTTTGTGTTTAACTGATGAAGTTTAATTAACCTAACAATCAGTATAGAATTTAAATGGTAGATATATCCGTATGCAAACACTTATTTTTATAAGAAACTTTTTTTTTTATATTAACGTATCTACCATTTTGTGTACAGGCTTACGAGGCTAGTGTCAGATTATTCCACTAAATTTTACAGTGGCACGACCTCTAACTGTAAACGTGGCGGTGTTGGTGTCAATTTTCAAGAAGGTACGGCGTTGTGTTCTGCCACTCCGCAAACAATGTCGTAAATGGCAGAAAGTGAGTAAGTAAATATCTAACACTAGATTTCTCCTTACCTACTCTGCGATAACTGCCTACTCTCTGGATGCATCGCGAAGCTGAAGAAGAAGAAAAGTCGTTGAATTTGAACTCATAACCATCAGTACCATCATCAGTTCATCCAGACATGTGTCTCATTAAGCTTTACGATTAATTACAAAACTTATCCATAAAAACTATATTGGAACAAAAAATAAAATAAATATAATTAATATATAAGTATTAATTACTACAGACAACACTTTATCTAATGTTAAAGTAAAGTCAAACTGGTTTGGGAACTTTATTATGCAATAAATAAATATAGCACTAAGTCCGATAGCGTATCATCATTGACGAAGTACTGCCAACATTTGTACCTTTTAATGAATTAAACTGATAAAAATAAAGTATTTGAGAATGAAGGAATTGAAATATTCCTTTTTCAATTAAATTGCTTCAATCAATCAAATCAGCATGTTCGAGTCCACTGCTGGACCCGGATAGGCCTCCTCCAAATTAAATTGCTCCTCCCTAAATTGCTTATGTCTGGATAATTCTGACATTTTTTATAATCCAAGTAGGTACTTTTAAAGTCTAGATAATCATATAATAATAATCACTATAACGGTTTTAAATGAAATAAACTGGCAAATCTTTCAAAATAATTTGAAAGTTTCAAAGATTTGACTGACACCGAAGACATCGTTTAAACAATGTTAAAATTCACCCTCTAAAAGGGAAAAGACGCCCCAGTTGTTGAAGTTTGTTTAAAACTTTTTATTCTTTTGATGGATTGTTTAAAGTTTATATTCACAATAACAGTACCTACCACATCACTATTTAATAGGTAGTCACACTTAGGTATAGATGTTAATATGCATTTTTCTGAATTTCAAATTTAAAGTTAAATATATTAATAATATGTGCGTCATAAAAAAGGACAGGAACTACACATATATGTTTTTGGAATCAATTATTTTTTTAAATGCCCAACAACAGAAACATACATAACAGAAACATACATAACAGAAACATACTAGAAATCTAAGTAAAAAAAGAAAATTTTTATCTGTCAAAAAAGAAAATTCAACTCATACCCTATTAATCAATTTATTTGCTCTATAGGAGTGTACGGGATTTGTATCTCCTTTTATAAATAATTTGGTATTTAGTAATAATCCAATGGAGCAAATCTGTTGATTTCATAGAAAAGAAACGTAACTTTCTGAACGATACGCTTCAATCGGCCTGTCCCATAAAACAGTCTAAGTCTGAATTCAGATAAAAATTTTAGCCCTCGTGTATTTTTAGAATAAACATACAAAAAAAGAACAAAAAGACAGGATTTCTCGAAATTCCTGTGGGGATAGGAAAATCGTTTTTTTTTTTCTCATTTTACGTCTTAAAGTTGACGCAAAAAAAACTACGGGCGACGAGTAGTAGTTTTTTAATTTATTGTTAATATACTTATTAAAAATTAACAAACACAGATTAATAAGTAAATATGGTTAATGTAGTGGCATAATGGAATCGAGCGTTTGCCATTTAGTGTGGGTCGGTGACGCCACTAGATATGAATGAAAGAGGCGCCCACGCACACACGCTACTATACGTATACTATGTTGTAAGGCTTGTTATAGAATATAAAAGTTTTTTTAAATTCTTATTATATAATATTTGAGGCCGTCGTGGCGTAGCGACACTGTTTGATTGTAAACGTGATGGTTGCGGGTTCGAGTCCCTCTCGGTGGAATGAATAATTTTTATTTTCTCGCTCTGCTATCAAGGCGAAGGATAGCGGTTTTCTCACAAAAATATATCCTCCACTCTCTGTACTATATTCAAACATAAGATTTTTTAAATATAAATCTTATTTAAATATAGTATATAGTAATATTTCTTAATTATCTGTTAACTAATGTAAGTTAATATGTAAATTTAATTTTAGTAGAGCCACGGAATTAGTTATTTTAGTATGTTCTCTTATCAAACATTTATAAGTTAATTATTACAAATGTCAAGATAATTTAAATTTTAGAGGATCTGAGAATCAATAGATTAACACCAAACTACATATTTAAATATTTATAAACATTATTCCAATCGTCTATAGAGCAGCGGCTATTAAGACCGGTTTTTAGTAATTTCCTTAAAATTATTTAAAATATATATTTACCTTTGATGTTAACGCTGTACAGTTTAGAATTAAATAATTATGATATTAAGCTTACGAGTAAATAAATATAAAGTAGATAAAATCTGTACTCTCTACCTTTACAACGTATCAAATCACGATTTTCTTTACCGATTCTGTAAAAAAGCATACAAACAATAAATAAATATCAATTACTGTGTAGTATGAAACGGGCCTTAATTCACTGACACATGCACAGCAATATATTCACGTAGCGTGAGTAATATCATCTGACGTATTTGAACCTTTGGCGCTGGCGATGAATGAGATGAATGGCAGTAGGTTATGCGAAAACACGGTTTTGGCGAAATTTAATTTAGGTTAGTAATACCGTCATGGAGCACTGGCAGTGGTGGACTGGGTTCCAATTCCCTACCCTGCTATATGAAGTAACAAAAACGTTATTTAGCTTTTAGTGATGAAGCTTTGTATACAATAAGTTATGTTATAAAACGTATAGGAAAAATGGAGAACTTAGTAATTTTTGTTATTTTTTTTGCTAGTTTACTTTTGATAAAAGATACTTGCTAATATTTTCATAGCTCTACGTTTCCCGCGTAGCGATCGGGAGAGTGTCTCTCTTGTTACCGTTTCATCACATATGATTATCACCAGACCACCATATAGAAGGACAAATGTTTAGACGCTTCCGTTTCCAACTTCCCAACTTTGCGTCGAATTCTGGTGGCACTCGGCACTCAACGCCGCGCTGTGCCTCAAAACCAAAGCAACAAAACAACCAAAGCAATGAGTCATAAGCAACGTTTAGTTACTTCCATTTGTCCATAAAAGCGAAGCACCCGCGCTTTCTTTCTTATGGTCAATTTCCACACGCACACGCTTTGTCTTCTTACCAGAACGAGGAAATTAAATAAATCATTGCCCAACCGTCGCGCTTACAGTCAAACACTACCACTACACCACGAAACCTCAAATTCACACATATAAGCCACTTTCATTTATTACATTTAAAAAAAACTTCATTTAAAAAAAGTGTAGAAGCAATTAAGCAAGCAATTAGTCGAACAATAGCAACAAATTATCGTCCCGCGGAAGTAAAGCCGCGATACAAACCGCTTCCTGTCTCTGTCGCCGGTGCTGGCATGGGAACCCCGAATGATCCTTGCTTATCAGACATTGTATATGGTCTTTATTTTAGTGGGAATGGGAATTGACGTATGGATTTTGTATGTCTCACTTATTTAGATATGGTTTAAGTTTATTTTTTTACGTTCACTCTTTATCATGCGAGGGGAGAAAATTTGGTGTTAGGACGGAATGTCCTTTTCTACTTCAACATTGGGCTTTGCCTATTAGCGTGGAAGACTCACTCCCCTGAGTGGGGATCAAACCCATAACCATTGTTCCACTGCATTATAATCAATATTCATTGATTTGTCAAAGAATTATGTTAAAGTATTGTGTTACATAAATATTTTGCATATAATATTATATTTACTAGAGAATTATTCTCTGAATTTATTTAAGAAAGTACAACGAACATGTGAGATACCTATACAAAATGGTGGCATACCATATTTTTTATTTAACCAATTAAGGGTAAAACGTGTTTCAAAAGAAGTATTTAATGCACGTTGTTTGTAACCGCTACTATCGCAAGCTTATTAAGAATGTTTCACTATTGACAAAGGCACCCGTATCTACAGATTTATTAAGAGTTGTATTTATCAAGAGCTTTAATTAAAAAATAATAAATTTCCCATCCTTTCAACATGCTTCATGAATCAATTGAAGACTGTATATATAGACAGTCTTTGTATAAGCGAAGCGAACTGTATATATAGGCGAAGCAGAGCGGTCCATTCTATTTCACCAATTCACTCCCAAATATTCAAAACTAAGCGATGAGTACTAATTAACAGAATCCCTTCACATTAGGTTCTCCATGCCTACTATTAAGAAAAAGACGGACTTGTTTTAAACGGCAAGCTGTTGATTTATTCTTTTCGACACCAATATCTAGTTTAGGAAGATTTACAATTCCCCGATTAAATTATTCCATACAATTAAATTATGGCATACAATTTAAAAGTATATTATTTTATTTTGGTTTAATTTATTATATTATTATATGAGATCCTGGCAATGAGTAGGTCAGGGCTATCAAGGGTGGTCTGACTGACCTCTAGACGGTGTTGCCAACATGGAACATACTGTGCCACATTAATTATACACCATACTTCAAAGAAACATATATCCTTGACACGTCTAGACAAATCATGATGGGTGTGCATTCGTTTATACAGATCAGTAATAAATCAAGGATATTTTCTTACGCTTATCTTTAGCAACTTCAGACGACTGACTGCTCTCGTGACGGTTGTAGGTTCAATTCAGTCACAGTGGAATTCAATTTCTTATATTTGATGCAACGATCCCATTCTACATAGAAACAGTGGGACGTTTATTTCCAGAAAGTGGTAACTTTTGTGAAACATAATAAACGGAGTGTGATAGTACTCGATTCTTTCTAATCCACAAAACGAAGTAGGATAAAAAGGATTTATTATTCACACAAACATGATTCGAGGCCGTCCTCGCACAAAGCCACAGCGTCGGACCGTAAATGTGGATTCAATTCCTACTCTGGAAATTATTTCATTTGCGTTGAGTTCCCACACTATAACTAGGTTCCGTCTGCCTACCCCCGCTATATGCGGGATACATATACGTAAACATGTACCTAAAAGTAAATGAATACCATGATTATCAAGTAATCAACAGAAACGCCACGAAATTAATATTTATGTATATTTAATATGTGACGCTATTAAAGAAGATCCAAACCAGTTCCACTGACCTCCAGACGACGCGAAATCAAGAGTAGTTGTTCTGCGTCATTTATTGTTACTTTATTATACATTTAAATTGATAACACCTGGCCTAATCAGGTATATATTGGGTAGTCGAATTTCGTTTATTTTTCTTATATTGGCTAAAACTAATTGGGTATTAAATGGTCAGCGATATTACACATAGCAGTATAGGCCTCTGCCTATGGTAGTACTCTACTACCCTCCTTGGTTCTCTCTGTCTACCCTGCTATGTGGGGGTACCCCCTGCATACCCTGCAATAAGAAAAAACATGGCCTTATATACTTATTAAAAATAGAAAGCTTTTTATTGATTTTCTTAACAGAGGAGAAGCTTTTTATCATTATTTGGGTAACAGTTTCTTTATCAAATGTTTTTACATTGGATTTTATATTTTTATTGAGTGACTGAATGACAACGCATCGAACAAACTATTGGACTTAGAATATTGAAAATTGAATTTAACTTAACAAATACAATTAATTGTCTTCCTGTTAATACAGATAGAATGTACTAAAACATTTACAGCAGAGACAACATACCTACATATAATAACTTAACGGACTATTGGATTCCTTTGCCGAATCTCAAGGATGTTTTGCATTACAGAATAACAATCCAAGGTTCAACTGTGACTGGTCATCCACTCGCCATAGCCCCCATAGGCCAGAGATAGGTCAGGGTTTGCAAAAGGGCGGACCAGTTCCGTTGACCTCCAGACAGACCGCATTGTGAGACGGAGCGATATGGGTACAGTACAGTCCATGCATTGGAATGTCAAATAAAAGATTCCTTCATTTTACATTAAGACTTTTTAGGTACGTTGCAAGTTTATATGGGAATGTTCCCATCGTTTGAGTTTTATAGCGATGTTGCGATCTAAAAGAAAGCCTTATCCTTATTAGTTTTAATATCTATAAATTAACAAGTAATTTACTTTACATTTTTTAGGGTTCCGTACTTTTTAAGGGAAAAAAGGAACTCTTATAAGATCACTTTATTATCCGTCTGTCTGTATGTCTGTCAGTTCAGGAAATACTTGGAAAGCTATACATTTGTGAATAAATCCTACAATATAATAAAAGGAGGGCAAATTTTGGTATTAAAGCTGCTAGTTCAAGCGAGGTATCAGATGAAAAGGTTTAATTTAACACGATGAATGAGTATCTATAATAAAATCAGTAGTAGGTTCTATGTTTATGATATATATACTCTATAATAATATTTAAAAAATAAATAAATAATTTAAAATATATTGAAAAAAGTTTTTTAATTAAAAATTAACTTCCACTTACGTTAATTAAACAATCAATTCTATATAAACATCAAATAATAAATACGAAACATCAAATAATAAAATATTAAATAAGAATAACTCATACATATATTATATTTCTTCTGAGAACATATACAAGGATAGCGAGTGTCTGTCGCGAATGTAATCTAGACCTAGTTCGTAATAAGCTGTTACTAATAGGATTTTAGTTTTAGATTGCCAAAGACTAATTGGTTTTGAACTTGCTTATTTGTAACTTTAGCCCATTTATGTTATAATTCTCCTTTGTTTTTTTAACTTCATGTATTAAACGTATTAATTTGTTCTACTTTTTGCTCAATTTTTCTTTTAGAGTGGTGGAACTCGACGCCGAATCAAAACGCGGTGTTGAGTTCCACCACTCGGCAGACAAATATTATCAGAGCGGAGAATTTAAAATAATATCTTTATTATAATCATTGCCCCAAATAAGGACTGAACCCAAACTGTCGTGTTTACATCTCTGATTGTATTATTATCCTTTGTGATAAGTTTTATTTAGAACGGGGGTCATTTTAATATGACTAGTATTGTCATTCCTTATTTAGAGGCTACTAATGGAACCCTTTAAAAATTCTAAGCATTTATGTTTGTTTATCTATTCTTATTTATATAAACATGTCATCTGATGATATATGAAAGAATGTATGGCCCTCAATATATTTCGAGATTTGAAGAGTAGCTTATTTAGGTTAAGTACTTAGTTTCAACATTGCATAAATCGTAAATTGAAAAGACATTTGAAGCAGAAGGGTGCTTAGACATTCACTTTCTAAGACCAATTCATTAATATTTCTTCAACATGAATCCATGTATGAAGAAGCTGATAATAGTGTTTGATAAGAGGCGAAAGGGATATGAGAGGTACCTTAGGGGAGGACCAAAGCCCTCTGTACTACAGGCAAAGTGCGAAGCTATATCTATCTAAATAATCATAAATCACACTACTTTAAATTGCCTTGGTGTTAATTTCTTCAAATAGTTGCGAATTCAAACGCCATTTTCAAAATTTAGACTAATATTATAAGGAGTTTATTTGTTCCATTTATCATGGAAGTATATACATATAGTTATATTACATAACGTTAATCGTTTCGATGTAACCCATTGTACCTGCGGTCAGAGTTCCACACTTAGCATGAGTGTTAATATAAAAGAAAATTCAATATTTTTATTTCTTTACGTACTCTATACAAGGCAGAATATGTTTTTAATATAGGCTTAATATTTATCTTACAATACAATAAAAGTTTTATAAAAAAGTTTTAAAAAAGTTTTATAGTTTCACGTTGTACCATCATACAACATCCTATAGCGTGCCAAGCAGAGAGCACCTAGGGTTAAGACACTCCATCTTAAAAATATTAAGACATTACGTGTTGAGTGGTGGAGCTCAACGGCGCATTTTGTTTTGTTACCAGAGCGAAAAAAACAGAAAACATTAATAAATCATTCCTTAGAGTGAGAATCGAACTTGCAACCGTCTTGTTTACAGTCAGACGCTGCGCCACTGTCCTTCATATTTTAAGTATTTCTAAAAATAGACTAAGCCCATATTGGTTTTCCTTATACAGTTAGCTACTGCTAACAATTCAAAGAACATTGTAAGTGATTGTACGAATCAATGGAATGCGGATTTTGTTTAGTGATATTAGTATTTAATATTTAACTTAAAGTCGTGTATTTCACTTGAAGATGTTTTGAGCTCCGAGGAACATTGTCACGATTGTGGGTTGTGGGTTTTATCCCAATCGCGGATATTATTTTATAATTTTCGTTATTTTCTCATTCCAGTAGACAAAACGCGGAGTTGAGTCTCGCCACTCAACATGCAACGTTTGGAAAATTGAGCTGAAAGTAAAGAACGGAGTGTCTTGACATTAGGTTCCTCTACATACCCCTGCTATTAGGAAGTACCGATACTTCTTCCATCAGTTGTAGAAGAAATTCATCCTATACATTCCATTCAAAGTCACAGTGAAATATAAACTCTTATTTTCTAATAAGAGTTTATATTTTGCTGAAAATATAAAAATAAATAAAACGTACTCTGTAATTAACAAGGATAACTTCAAACTAAGGCAAACTAACACAAAGGTGTAAAGTATACTGGAAATGACGTTAGCAGAATTCCGCCATATACTGTTACTATTAAAACAAATTATTCTGGCAACACCCTGTGCAAATATAAGTAACTTACGACAAATAAATCTAAATTCAACTTTAATAAACATAAATAGAGTTTATTTTAGATTTTTATAAGACATTACTTGAGACATTTCAATAGTAACAGCTAAAGCAAAATTTTGTTTGGCATAAAAATGTAAGAATTGTGGAATTTTTGCAAGGGGAGCTGAACAATGAGCGGTATAGAGTTACGAAGAATGCTAGGGCGTAAGCGGTTGTGAAACAATAGTTGCTTCTCGTTCGAAATAATAGAACAATACGGATTTTCGTTATTTCATGATTCATGGATTTGTTTTAATTTGCGAGGAGATTTATATTATACTGTTTTAATTACTTTGCGATATAAGCTTAGACTTAACTAGGCTTTTATTTAAGCGGTGTCTCATTTAAAAAATCGGTCGTGTGAGTCGGACTCGCCAACGGCGGGTTCTGTACCAATTTCAGGGTTGCAGGTCGGCGGGAAGTGCAACTTAAAAGTTGAAAAACCAAAGTATATGGGGTCTATTTTGTAAAACCCAAACAACCAATATACAGGTATTATGGTACATTCATACACTTAAGAAGCCAAAGTAATCATCGTACTCGAATATCATTCACTTTTCATATTTTATCTATAATGGTCTCTACGCCTCTGTCCGAAGTTTTATGAATGGCGAATCTAAACGCCGCGCTTTGCCTCGTTACTAGAGCGAGAAAATGCATACATGCATTTCATCGATCCTCGAGTGAGAGTCGAAGCCAGCCGCACGCTTGTGTCTCTACATCACGATTGGCCTATAAAATTAAATATTTATTCATTTAATAGATGCGTATTTAGAGATAGTAGTTCTTGTGTTCTTTTCTATGAGGATTTTTTTTTATTTTTCAGGCTTTTGTAATTTTCACTTTCCGTCGGAGGCATAACTTCGAATGAAAATCGAACCCAGTCGCACGGTTGTGCCCCTACGCTACAACTGACTTTTGTTGGTTAAAAGCTTAATTTTGGCCACATTATTAGTTATTCAAATTAATTTTCGGTAGGTATCTGCATTTATATCTAAGAGTCCTTAAGCTCACTAATTGACCACTTTTAATATTAAAATATGATAAACGTAATTGAGTTAAAGTAGTTACATCCAAAGATATCTCTTAGGACCGAGTCGTCAAATGAAGCATTATTAATCTTTAATTAAAACGATACTAAAAGTACGAGACGGTGCTTTTTGATTACTCCAAATCGATTAATCTGATTAAAATTAAGCTAATATCCAACGAATATTATCATTTATGTGAAAATTTATTTATGTAGATGCAAAAAATATAAGCAACCAATATAATAAAAAGCATATTACTTGATACCTATATATATTAAAATATCTTGTATATTAATATAATAACATACACAATATTACCTATATTATATTATTTATAACTTTTCAAAGTAATTAAATCGTTATTTTACCGTCTGGTTATGATTATTCTTCATCGTAACATAAAATTAATAACTTCATTATAAGAATAAGTACGATTTTGAACAAATTTGACTTAAAACGACTTCCAACAAATTTTAGTTCGCGGCGAATTTAATACAAAATTCAGCAAAATCGATACAATAATGCTCGATCTTTTGATTACGCTCCAAATGAAGTTAGATTTTTTCTATGGTTCAAGGGTCCATAGGACCTAAAATATATAATATTAATTTCAATTTTTATAATATATAATATTAATATCTCAGATCAATTTTTATAATATATAATATTAATATCTCAGATATCTCGAGATATCTCTCTATATCAGATATCTCGAGATATCTGAGATATAGATCAGTTCCTGACAAACGGCCGAAAAAAAATCCTATAAAGAAAGAAGCACGCTCGGATGACACGTAACCCAAAAAACACCTTTATACAAAAGTACTCCAAACATAAAGTCGAGTCCTCCCTGGAAATTATATCTAAATCCGCCCACGCAATAGTCGAGGTTTCGATGTCCGCTGTATAAAAATTAATTTTATATTTAAATGAAAATACCATTTCAGCGGGACGGATAGACAGTCCACATCAACGATGTAATTTTAAAACAACTAGAAATTATAAAAGATAAATAGATATATAGGTAAGTGATAGATATATAGGGATATAGTGAAAGAAAAAATCAGCTTTAATTTTTTTTTCTCTCTTGAAATTAGAAGCTTAATGAGTGTTTTTTTCCGTCACACCGGAGAAAATAAAGAAAATTAAATATATTCATTTCCGAGGGAATCGAACCGACGTCTATCCCACTAACTGTGCCACGGTGGCTTCAAGTATATCATAATTACATACCGGTTAAATTATTCAAATATGGTCAAGAAATGTACAGTTCTGTAAAGAAAAGATTTAAAAAATTAAACGCGGCGCGGCGGTGCGCTGTTCGTTTTTGGGGATTCGTGTTCAATTTTATGTTATTTCAGATAATTACGTATGGTAATGTAAGTTAATAGTATAACTGTTTGTTAAATGTATATTTCAAAACGTTTTAAAAATAGTAATTTGTTTCCGAAACAACATGAAAGTAAAGTCCAAGATTGTGAATTTAAATAATATCTTTATTTTATGCATCCTGTATTTTTTTATATAATAGTAGCGACCCGCGCGCGGCTTCGTCCGATTTATTACTATTCATCTAAATCAGTTTAGCAGTTTTTGCTTGGAAGTGAAACAATCCATCCTTACAGTTCTACATTTTCAATGCAAGTAGAATGTAAACTTCACTCTGTATCCCGCATAAGGACAGAGATAATCTAGTGTCAAACTATAAAGGCACTTCTCTTCATGTTCCCCTACCAGCTTTATAACCTGAACAGCAATTTATCTTACAAGGGAGAGGATATGAAAATAGTTCAATGCCTGCCTCACAAATAATGGATAACGGAAACTTAAAAAAACCGGAAGGTCCAAAATATTCTGGAAGGTCAAAAACAGGATAATCCAATAATATTAATTAATTCATTAGTTGTAGGCGTTATTTACAAATTTGATACACAACCAATTATATTTTAATTGATGATAATAAATATTATATGCAAAATATATTACCTTAGCAACAGTAATCTATAACAGATGTTAACATAGAATTTTGTAAGACCAAAGAGGAGATAAGAGGAGGAGGAGATGTAAATTATTTTAACATTAAAATTTCTATTTCTTTCATGGATTATAATTTATGAGATAACTCTCTCTCTCTAAATGCCTTCTGCAAACCCTAAAGTATGTCGGTTTCTTCTTCTTCCTGGCATTAATCCCGGCTATTACCAGGGTCTGCCTTCCTACTTAATCTACTCCACTTTGCACGATCTTTTGCGTCCTCGGTGGTTAGACCATTGGCTCTCATGTCCTGCATTACGACATCCAACCAGCGCTTCCTTGGGCGTCCAGGAGGTCGCGCCCCAGGAACTAGTATAGCAAGGCACTTGCATAAAAAGTATGTCGGTTTATTAGGTGTAATTGGAGTTACATTCTACGCCTCGTAGTTGTCTGTCATTCTGTAGGACTGTCACTACTGACATTTCTATGTAATTCAAAAGTGCTTGTACTTGTCTAATTGAATAAAGAATATTTTGATTTAGTGACGAAAGTTTAATCTATACCTACTAGTATTATAAATTTGTAAAGTTTTTTTGGTTGAACGCTATAATTTCAGGAACTACATGTTCGCATTGAAAAATTATTTGTATATTTAATAGTTAATATTATCTAGAAAGACTATATAGAGTATATAGGCAATAAAATATCACATTAATCATTTTGATATAATTTTTTGTGTTTTAGAGTTTCCACGGGCACACGCAAAATGTGTCGTTAAATTAGTTTATCTATATAATAAACTTGCTTTTCCCTACAGCTTCGCCCGCATGGTTAAATGGAAATACTTACAAGTGGTTTCCTATAGCTAATTAATTATAGCGGGGCCAGTCCTGCCGCAGTGGCACAAGCGTGCGACCGGAAACGCGACGGATTGTAGGTTCGACTCCCACATGAGGGAATGAAATACATAATAGTCTAATATATTTAATATTAGAATATTATGTATTTCATGCGGTTTCCTCATGCGGCAAACCGTGCCCTGAGTTTCGAGTTTCGACAATGTGTCCAGAAAATATGAAGAAGTATGTCAACACTAGGTTCCCAGGTTCCCTTTACTTAACATTCGTTGTGGGGGATAGAGCGTGACTCATAATAATTATATCTAATGAATTACATATATTATAGATAAACTAATCTAACTAAAAAATAAAAATAATTAGGTCACAAAAAAATATATTTTTTAAACAAGCATTTCGTACTTTAGGCATATTACCCAAATTGGGCTTAAATTGTAAAAACCAATAGATTACAGCCATATTGTTAACCTTAATGAGTTATTATCAGAGGAAATACAATGGTGATATCGAACCGCAACTTCCCGGTCCACTAGTTTAGTCATTTCATAGTAGTAGCAGCGATATGAAATAAAAATTGTAAGGGTAATATATATATATATATATATATATATATATATATATATATATATATATATATTCCTGCGAAAAGTATATTAGAACATGTTGTATTAATTACAGTAGGAAAATAAGATCTTTCCGAGTTGCGGAACCCAACGCCGGATAATATTTAACCAGTAGGACGTAATAAACATTCATCGCGTTTACCCAAACATATATATCAACTTATTAATTGATTTATTAGATTTCGCAAGTGGCAGGGATGTGTGAAAATAAGAAAAAAATAAAAATAATTTCACGCTGTAACCCGTATATATAAATAGTAAGGTAGGCAGGGGGAAACGAGTGTTAGTTAGTTAAGACATTCACTTGAGCGAGAAAATGAAAATACTTCATTATCCCGAGTGGTAATCGAACCCACGAGTGTGGCCTTACGATACATATGGAAATTAAAAAAAAATAAAAATATATAAATTACGTTACAAGAAACATATTAATTATTTCCATGAACATAGAATAACCTAGTTGTAAATTTATCGGTAATGCATGATTTTCTAGAAAAAGACACCTGCATGAGGGTCACATTTCAACGTAACTCATGTACCTAATTATCGAATTTAATAAAGCTACAAGCATTTAGAGATATTATCAGCTGTTAAGATTTTTTCAGTTTCATCCTTTTTTCGTATAGCCAGAAAGTAAAAGGAACGTAGTATCATATTCATTTTCCATTTTTCGCCCAAATTCTACGTCGCGCTCGATGTTGCCAGAGCGGGGACTACCTGTCCCCGCTCTGGCAATAATTCTGGCAATAAAATAATTTCTGTGACTCAGAATCGAACCCACAACTGTTCTACAACGCCAAAATAGGCTCCAAATATTATTATTCTTTGTTTCTATTTTCGCGGACAGACGCAAAAAAATCGTGTATAATATATACACGCCCATTAAAATACGTAAGTATTACTCAATGCATGTCATTGAACTGTTGTTTTGATTAAATATTCGACGATGCGCTCGCTGACGCCTGAAAGTTGCATAATAAATATAAATAATAGTAGTTAAAAAAAACCTGAGGCACAGGGGCACAAAGTATAGGTGTAAAATTTTGTTATTTATATATTAATATTTTCATTTCTTTGCTCTAGTGTCGACGCAAAGTGCGGCATTGAATTCTGCCACTCGACACGCATTGCCTTCAGAATTCGATGGAGTGTCGCCGGAGTGTCTTAACACTGGGATTCTTCTGCCTAGCTTGCTGTGGGCGGGATACAGCGTAATTAACATATTTTAACTTTTTTAATAAATCGAAAATACTTAATCAAAGTTTATAAGCAGTATTTCCGCGCTTATTTCACAAGTTTAACTTCATAAAAATGCAATTACGTCATAATCGCACCAAATGAGCGAAATCATATTCTATGTTTGTGCAAATCTGAACGAAAACTGTCTTATTCGACTATAAAATTAAAATCGTTAAACACTAAAACCTAGCTTTACAATATTTAATCATCATTCATCAACATAATGCGAGAACTGGTCGTAGAAATGTAGGTAGGTGCTGTACGTTATTTTAAAACAGAAAGAATAGCAAGGCGAGAGGTTTAAATATGTGGTTTTATGGCCTCCAGAGCTATGGGAACGCTATTGAATTGCATTCTACACCTTATTGCTATCACGTAAATCGATTAGTTCATTCATGCGTCAAAAACTTGCAAATTCTAAAAAACATACCAGTTTTTTTTAATAATACTAGGTATGTAGGATCGCTAGACGATTCTCATTTGATAGGCTATTTAAGGAATCAATTCTTCATGCACTAATATAAAAATTGATAAATGATAGCATTATAGATAACTTAAATTCTTAGGATACAATTCTAAAATAGCATTTAACATAATTGAATTTAAATGTGAAACAAAAGTGCAAAAGTTTTATTCTTTAACATAGAAGAAGCGCAGAAAGAATCTAGCGTTAAGACATTTCGTTTCCCATGCAACGCTCAAGTTTTGAGTATTTTGACTTCATGATTTATTTCAAGCCTTTTTGGCGCAGCGGCACAAGGGTGTGAGTAACACGACGATTGTGGGTTCGATCCCCACTCGAGGGAGTGAAAGTGAAAGTGAGTGAAATATTTATTTACGTTTATATTTCCAATTTTTCGCTCTCGTGTCGAGGGAAAGCGCAGCGTTGAGTTCTGCCAATCAACACGCAAAACCTACGGAATTCGGCAGAAAGTGAGGAACGGAGTGTCTTAACATTAGGTTCCCTTTACCTACCCTGCTGTGTGCGGCATATAGCGTGAAGTTGATTTAATTTTTTTAATTTTAAGGATTTATTTGACTTAAAAATGCTAAGACTTATATTTTACTACTAAGCTCTACTCATAAGAATAATGACCTAAAATTAACATATGAAACAAGATATTATTCATAATCGAAGAAAAAAAGAAAGTTTTCAACTTTTGTTCGAAGTTGATTAAGAAAAATCTCTCGAACTCGCGCATATCGTGGCGCTATTCTGAAAGCGTTCTATACGACAATAGTAAGTTTGAAACTTTAGTTTCAAATTCAATTGTTTTCAAATGGCAGCTAATTATTAGTTATTCGTTACTTTACGACACGCAGTTACAGTACAAAGGATTTGGAAATTCACTCTAGTGTTCCCGGCTTCTCGCAACACCGTTAAACGGATGGTCAATCTGTCAATCACTGCTACTTTCTATATGTGAAAAATGTATTCGACATTCCTCAGTCGTTTGTTTTCAATATATCAAAGTTTTCGTGATTTATAGGTTTCATATACACAGTCGAAAAAAGTCGCAGGCTTAACTATTTGGCAGGTTTTTAGGATAAGCGCTGAGGACTAAAGATTTCTAATGTACTTGACGACATGCACACAGTTTTTTTAAACGTAAGTAAATATCGTATGATACGTTTTTCATAAATCCATACCTATATTATAAATTCGAAAGTAACTCTGTCTCTGTCTGTCTTTTACGCAATCAGGGCCAAACCGCTAATTTAATTGTGATAAAATACTCATATAGAGATACTTGAGGGTCTTGGGATGAACATAGGATACTTTTTTTTCTCATATCATATTAATACTCATGGAAATATTTTCGATATATACCAATATATTAAAATATTTATTAATTTGACATACAATTTATTCCGCCATGTTAATAACAACCGTCGTTGCTAAGCAACGATTTGCAAAGTTTGTTGTTAGAAAACGTCACTCAAAATGAGCTTGCTTAACGCATCTCTCTTTTGAAAACTGACAATAATAAATATATTTAATAATTCGTATAGTTCAAGCGGGCGTAGTCGCGTTCGGGTCCAGTATCAATCTATAAATATAAAATGTTTCAAATAAGCTTGTGCTGATTAAAAAGGACTCAGCGATGTCTCATCGCGTAATGTCTTAAATTAACTTTAATTCACATTACGTACGATCTTACGTAAGTAAATTACTTTGTAATAGTAATTTGAATAGAGCGCTCCGCGTAAATTCCAGGTACGACAATAAAACTACAAATAGAATGCAAACAAGATAAGAAATGCTATCAACACTGAATACCGTTATCCTGCAACAGGCTATCGAATTAGATAGGTTACTTGAACGTACTTAAATTTTAAATAGCAACATTACATTTCAACTCTACCGGTTATTCGAAGTGCGTTAACGCGACCGAAAGGAATAGCTTGTGCCCTTTATAGCTTCGGTTGAATGTCTGCCATTTTACAATAGGTCGGTTAACAGTGACGTCAAGTCGCATTCCTTCGAAGAGGAAAATGAACGTAGCCAGTTCGCAGAACGGTCTGTTGCACTATTTATATAGTGGATGCGGATAGAATAACAAATATTAAGCTTTCGTGCTTAGATCATAAAGCTTTTAATAGCATTTAGACGTAAAGTAGTATTGTCAGAGCGGACTTTGCGCGGGAAATAAGCGCATTCGACGCCGGTGAGTCAACCGCTAGCATCGTTATATGCATCTCGTGTCAGTGTTTCAAATTCGCGAACGAAATCTAATGGTAGGGGGGGCTATTATGTTACTTATTACAGGTTAATTTAGTTCTTTTCGTTTTGTTTTATTGCGAAATCAATTTACATAATATTTCGGTTTGCTTGTACATTTTATTGATATTTTTTTTATATAATTACTAAAGCGTGAGCGTTTAGACGCACGCGATTATTGTGAGTTCAAAATTTTGAATATACTTATTTTGTATTATTATTTCTTGAGATTGTTAATTTTCTCACTTACTTATTTAATATACACGTTCAACATAAACAAATACATATATATTCGACCATGTATATACAAAATACATGTATATATGTATGTACGTATTCTGTATGTAGTAGTTTTTTCAGCTTGACGCTGTATTCTGTATGTAGTAGGGTATGCTGACGGAGCCTAGTGTTGTGTCAATCCGCTTCCTAATTTTCGCTTAATTCTGGAGGCAATGCGTGTTGAGTGGTGAAACTCAACGCCGCGCTCTACCTTGACACCAAATCAAAGAAATGAAAATATTACATTTTTCATTTCCTCGAGGGGGATTGGAACCCACAAGTTATCGTGTTAACTTTCACACGTTTGTGCCTCTACGCCACGCCATATATATTATAACTTGATCATTATTATAATAACTAATTGCAAAAACATCACTATTATAATAATTTAAAAAACTAAGATACAGTTAGGTCAACATTTTAAATTGCCTCATAATGAGAATCACTAAACTGCATTAAATTAATAAGACTTTCTAAAAGCTTTTCACGATCAATTAGCCTAACGACAAAATTGTTGTAAGTAAATAAAATTAAATACGAACCATTATACATTAGTGCATGCAAGCTGTAGCTTATTTATAAATTCCTTAGGAACGACGCGTGAGGTCTACATCATAAAAGGCAAGTCCTAAAGGAAGGAAGGACGTATATGGGGCCTAGAAAACAATATATTTATAACAGTCTTACTTATTCATGTTTTCTATTATTTTTACAATATTATAGCGACTGGCCTCAACCAAGTATTTTCATCTATGTTAACTTGCATACTACCATTGTTATTATACTCGTATAATCAGATTTTTAACGTCAAATGTACTATATTACTATAGACAATAGGTGATAAGTATTTACAAGTTAGTTGAATGACTGAACGGAGTAGTTTCTACTTAGTTTAGAGTAATTGTTACAACTGATAGCGGACTACGGCATTCTTATATATTAATGGTTAATAAAGTGACTTTTATGCAAGAATTTTCCAGGAGAACGTGACGTACAAAATGACTCATAGGATATACAATATGCTTTTCGAATGACAATTTGTAGCTTCTACTTCTTTTGGAATGTTATTATTTTATTCACTGACTGTATCAAACATCTTAAATACAAAATATAAATAATTTTACCTAGGATTTTTTTTTTGTCAAATTATATGTCGAAGATATATATGTATATGCCACCAGCCACCTACCAAAGCCATAGCTTACTAACAGCAAGTGGCAGTATCACAGTCGGGTTTTAGAGAGTAGAATCCCGGATATTCCGACAGGAGTGCTAAATATCCTGTTTGGAGTCCTCAATTGGGACACGTGATGACGATGTTACTATATACTTAACTATATACTATACTGTATACTATACTTAAAATATTGATTGAAAATAACTTAAAATATCCAATACTACCATATCGTGGACCAAAACATAATATTAAAATATTCATTTCCAAAAAGAATAATATATTAATATATACTCAATAAAAAAAACCAACATTAATGTACTTCACAATTGAGGTACACCACTTAAAAAAACTAAATAAAAGACATAAATTACCCAAAAATTCTGGTAACTTATTAAAACTCCAACTTAGAATGTGCTATCGCGGCAGCATAACAGGTTGTTAGAACATAAAAGGATTACATTCAATTTGTCGCATGCGAAAAACGAATACAAAACTGTTTTATGTCACATAAATAAAGTGTTAATCTGGTGACGCGTATCGCTTGGTTTGAGAATATTCGCCCGTTTCAATTTTCCGTTATGACTTTTAGTGTTTTTGTGCACCTATTGGCATCGTTAGAATGTTTTGAGAAAATAAATAAAAAAATCTAATATCTGTTTAGCCGTTTGACCAATATTATGTTAATTTTAAAAAAATGAAGGTGGAAAAACCTTGCACCGTGCAAAAATGTCAAAGTTGGCATTTTTTAAGATTTAATTAAATATGAACAGATAAAATAAATTAAAATAAATATAGCTACTATATTAAACTCTTTCCTAACTGAACGACTGACAAGCGAAACTACTGGATTTAGAAAATAGGGAGAGCAAGCACTAAAACAAATCTCTTCGACAAAGGGAAGATATGGAACTTTTCATTATAAGTTATAAAATCGACTTAAACAAAGTTGCGGGCGACGACTATTTATGAATTATAAATTGTATGAATTAAGCTCGATTCCAATGCCAGGCACTTGGAATTTTGTAACTAAGCAACAATAAAGAAAAACAATATAAATACTAAACAAAAATAAACTAAATTTCACGCAGCTTCTCGAAAAAAACAAGAAGAAGAAATCGTTACAAAAACATTCGAAACAGCCATCAGAGGATCAAGTAGTCCGCAAACAAATGTCATTCCCTTACATAGTTGACGGTGGGCCAACAAGTTCGCAAAACGGTTATACTTAACTTAGCCGATAAGGATAAAGTTTCAATATTTGAGGGGAATGTGTGTAATGTAGTTATACCAATACTAGTGACTTGTACTGTTTTTACACGATATCTTTACTTTCATATAGGTATATTTTTTCTGTTAAAATATATTTAACTAAAAATAAAAAAGAAAATATTTAGTTAAATGTATGTCTTCATTTTTTGGCTCTGGTGTCGAGGGAAAGCGCGGCGTTGAACGCCACTCAACACGCAATGCATCCATAATTCGGCAGTAAGTGGGGAACGGAGTGCCTAACACTAGATTCCCTCTGCCTACCCTGCTGAGTGCGGGATACAGCGTGAAACTGATTTGATTTGGTTTGACATATGTAGAGCAACTACTATAATATTATAGGCAAGCAAGCCTTATAAAAACTATAATATAATAGTTATTTTAAAATTGGTTTAGCGAAGAGACAAGTGTAAACAGACGGATAAACTTATTTTTACATATAGTTATAATATCAGGTACTTAAGGCTTAGTAAGTTGAATCAGTCGGGTGTGTCGTTAAGAAGGCTTCTGATACTTTTGTTTCTCATGCATTGGAATTAGAAATTATGATTATTGAGCTTATTTCTTGGGCTTTACATAAAACCAGAGTTTTGCAGTTTTCATTTAGTTTTTTTCTGATATAAAGACTTTGATTTATGTTTGCTCATCGACATTTCTATGTAATATAGCATGGTAAAGGAGAAGAAGTCAAAACTACATTTTGTTCTTTAGAGGCATTGTGTGTTAAATTGTCAACTCAATAATCGTTAACTACAAGAGCGGGGAAATGAAAATAAATCATTCCCCCGAGATCGAATCCACATCCAATTAGTATCGCGACATATTACGACACGGCGGCAAAAAATATTTATCTACATTAGGAAGACAAAAACTATACCTATTTTTTTATCTTAAAGCTGTATCCCACATGTATCAGGATAAGCTGAAGGAATCTGAAAACCTTATGATAAGACACTCCATTTCCATTAAATCACTTCCGTTCCCCCACTATTCGACCAATTCTTGAGGCGTGTTGAGAGGCGGACTCGACGCCGCAATTTGTGTCCTTACCAGAGCGACATAATGAGAATATTAAATCCTTCAATCCCCAAGTGGAAATCGAACTCACAACATAACGCGTTGAGTCACACGTTATAATATTTTTAAAAACATTTTCTACTTAAAATATTAAATAATTTTAATATAAATTCCTTAATAAATATAATATTTCTATAGGTAATAACGTGAGTTTCTAGACTTTTGAGCGTCACATTTTTGATTGATCGATGACACAGAAGTAACTGAGGTCGACGCTCCTTCACTGCGGTTACATTTGTAAACAAAAGTGACACGCATTTCGTATATAAGCAGTTTTGTAATTTTAGTCAAATTTATGTAGTCATGTCTTTAAATATAACTATAGTTAATTCTAATACCGAATATTTATTTAATTTGTATATATTTTATTTGCCGTATCATGATAATAGCCGGATAGGCAGAGAAAAAGTTAGTATTAGACTGTAAAAGTTCGTTCTAATGAAATATTTACATATTTTTGTATTTTCATTTCTTCGCCCTGGTGTCGAGGCAGAGCGGCGTTGAGTGCCGCCACTCAACACGCAATGCCTCCAGAATTCAGCCTCCAGAATTCCTCTGCCTATCCTGCTGAGTGCGGGAAGCTGATTTGTTTTTTGATTTTTTAAAGTCCATTCTCTACTTTGCGCTCAATTTTCAAGACACTGTGTAGGTACTTGTTAGAAGAGCGGGAAATTGATTTATTTAATTTCCCCGCTAATGGGAAAGTGCAATAGAAATCAAACCCACGACCGTAGCGTTCACGGTCCGACGCTGTGCTCTTGCGTCACACCGGCTTCAGTATATATTTTATAATAGCACTAATAACTATGCCCATATAATTTTCTTTAGCTGCATACACTGTAGACATTTCCGTTTCCCACTTTCCACATAATTCTGGAGGCGTTGCTTGTTGATTAGCAGAACTTAACTCCGCACTTTGCCTCGAAAATATATCATTTTCTCGAATGGTAATCGAATTCACAACCTATCACATCTAGAGTCGCATTCGTTATAGAGATAAATTATTTACAGCTGTATTAAAATTTACAAAACATATATAAACAATAAGTTTCTATAAATATGTATACATATCTAATTGCTTATACAGTATGAACTAAGACAGATGCTTTGACGTAGAACGACTAAGGTCCGAGTACAGTTAGTCAGTTTTTCCTCCTTCCTTCAACAATGATCGCAGTCATATTAAATCAATATGATCACGACGATCAAGTACTGCAAAATAAATAAGGCTGACGATACACTTATAATATTTTCTCTAAAAGTATTTTAGAATTGAGTCCGCCTTTTAAATTTTTTTTGTTAGCTTCATTGCGCACTTTGCAGCCTGAGCAGGGGAAACCTTGAAACCTAGTGTAAGACACTCCTTTCCTATTTTTGTTATCACCGAATGGGAATTGAACCTATAACCGCACGCTTGTGCCCTTGCGCCAAAAGTTCCTAAATATAAGTATATTTAAATACTGTGTAAAAAGTAATATGACAAATGTCTCTTAAATGTTTTAAGTTCATGTAGAGACGCTAGTACTAGGTACCTATTAAGTTCTATAAACAATTCAGTAGTCTTCAAATCTTAGATTTTAATAATCTATAAACATTTTATTATTAAGTCCAAATAAATTACTATAAAGTACTTGGTTGCAAAAAACTACTTAATGGCGGTTAAATTTGGTTCCCTATTATTTTTACTTCAAAAACAGATACGACTTAAAAATAATATTTACTTCTTATCTTTAGTCTGTGATAGACTTAACAATATGTAAATGTCATATATTTATATTTACACAGCCGTAACGTTCCTAGAACCATTGGGGTTCCCGCCACAGAAGGAATGATAATAAGATGCAATTACAGGTAAACTATTTGCGTAGCATGACAGGTGGAAAAAGTGGAATTGGTGAACCGATGGAAAATGCTGACTGAGGTAAAAAATAGTATAAAAGTTTTGCTGTCCTTTTCTTTTTAATGTAAATTGACGGAAACATACATAATTCCAATGCTTATTTAAAAACGTATAACCAAATTACAACATAATATTCGCCTTTGGGAAACTAAGATAATTCTTTTCTGTGTATTTACATAAGATATATTCCAACTTAAATCGCAGTTTCAGTTTCATAGTAATTATCTTAGTCGTTTTTAGGGTTCCGTACATCGAAAGGAAAATATGGAACCACTTTGTTGTTTGTATACTCGCATTTGACCAGTATTTTATGAAGCATTGGTTCCCACAAACTACACTTTTCTGGAGGGGATATACGTACTTGTACCGAGGTAATTAGCAGGATATATATTTGTGTCGATGATTTTTTTACTATCAATGTAATGTAGACCAAAGGTCTACTAATACATTGAGTATGAATATCTATAATTATGTATAGCTTCTTTTTTTGAGATCCACACACATAGATAAAATTCCCATTTTTTATCTTTGCCGAGATCTTTTTTGAAGTTCATGCCGTATCCAACATGTAGCAGAGTAGGCAAAGGGAATCTCGTGTTAAGTCCCGTTGTTCCCTACGCAGTGCTTCATTTCGAGACGTGGAAATCAACGCTGTGCTTTGTCTTGTTACCAGAGCGAGGCCATCATTATGACAGATTCCTGCATGTGAGAATAAGACCCACAACCGTAGCATGGACTAGTCTCTATGCTGATAAACTACGACGGTCTCCGATTAAAATAATTATAATATAATAATTCCCCTGATCAAACCTGCAATTGTAGCGCTTACAGGCGGACGCTGTGCTGATGGGCCATGATATCCTCATATGTATATTAAGAAACTTTCTTTGTAGTTATATGTGTCTGTTAATTATATGTGTACTTAAATCTAATTATCTTATATAGCCTCCGAGCTAGACAAAGGTCGGGTACCGGTACCTAGCGGACAAATGTGGCAAATATATAGGAATTGACTCACATTCCTCCCGTTGACAATCAGACACTGTACCACTGCGCCACGGCGGCGCGGCGTCTAAAACTAATTTAAATCTACTTACAACACAAAATAATTATCATTTTAAAATAATGCAACTACCTACTTCAAAGGGTCATTCTAAGTTAACAAGAGTGGGTTGCATCCGGCAATACCAGCGAGTATGCAATACATGCCCACGCTTAGCGTGCACAGTTAGTTTTATTAAAATAGTTTTAGCCCATTTCGTGGGCTAGCTGGTTGAAATCTCAACCTTTACTGGGGTTAAGTAATAGCAGCCATTTAGTTAACAACTTTACAAATATTAATGTGGTACCAGACTCAGATTACATACTATTTTAAAGAAGATAATTTCTAGTTATTGCAAACACCAGAGGCCAGTCGTAGCGCAGGGGAACAGGGGTGTAACAGTAACGAGACGGTTTCGGGTTAGATTCCCGAGATGTGATGTGAGATGAATTACTATTTAATAAAATTTTAATTTTTTCGCACCAAGGCGAAGCCCGGCGTTAAGTTCCGCCAATCAACACGCAATGCCTCGAAAAATTAGGCAGAAAGTGGGGAACAGATCATTTTATCACAAGGTTCCCTCTGCCTGCTGTGATAGCTTCACATTTAATTTTAATTTCATTTCATTGATAACATGGTTTTCTACAACTACATATATATTACCAATATACCTACTATGCTTTGTGCTCAGAACTATAAGTTACATGTGTCTAAGTTCGAGTGGTCTACTAGTAACCTCTGAAGAGTTACACTATTCAGGTCCTGGCTCTCTATCAATAGAAGAGCTCAATGATACCATATTATTTGTATTGTCAAGAGATACACATAACTACCAAGTTTCCTGATAATACAAATGGGTATTTTTTTTCATTCTGTTACATGCTATAGTTACAAGTCGATTCGAAATAAAAGTAAACTTTATTCATAAAATAAGAGACTTGTAATGAGCACAAACTCGATACTTCGATCCCCATTCGCGATGATGAAATATTTCATTATTTTCTATTTTCGCTTTGGTAGATAGAACATTGCATTATAAAGGTAAAATCTCTAAAATTTGGAGAAAAGTTGGGAACGAAGTGACTTAACAGTAACACCAGGTACGTGCCCTGCTATGAGAGATAACCAAAAATATTTTTTCGCATATTTAACCCAGTATCTACAGTATTACCTATTATAATGTTTTTTAGTAAAGGTAAAATAAAGTCAAAGATATATCGACACATTAACTACAAAAAGTAAAGTATTATAATATATGAATGACACAATTATTTGATTACTTTAACAGCATTAACATAATCGTGGTTAACAGACCTTTCCGGCCCGGATTTGAACCGACACCCACAAACTCCTACGATTTGATTATTCAGAGCAACGATCTTAGGTGATTCATCCATTAAATAACAAACAGGCAATACGTAAAAGGTATTACAAATAGTATTTGACTGTTTATTGTTAGGAAAGAAAAATTCTGAAGCTTTTATAAAACTAGGCTCCCTATGTCTACTCTATTTTATGTGGGGTACAAAATATTAACAAAAAAAAAAGAATCGTGATGTAGTATGATTCTTTTTTGCACATAATAAAAGATGATCGGTATGTTGGAATGCAGGAAAGATCCAGTAGCTATGAATTTTTGAAACCATTTCGATGATCGACCAAAATTATTAATTATTAAAAGATATGATAATTTATTACCTATTACTGTTGTTAGTTTTTATTTTAATCCAGTAAAAAATATTTTACGTTATTGCATCAAACAACAGAAGTAAAAAAATCAGCTTCACGCTATTCACGCACGGTAGCAGGGTAGGAAGAGGGAACTTAGTATTAAGACACAACGTTCCGAACGTTCCAGTGGGGAAATATGTAATATATTTCCCCACTGGAACGTTTCTTGTAATTTTGACATATATTTGAAAAAATAAACTACACTGCGAAAAACATATCCTTCAATAGAAGTAATAACGAAAGAAAAAACCATATACACCACTCACACGTTTCAAGAAAATCTGTTTTATGGTTTTTCCCTTTACCTTGCTTTAATTGTAATATACAAATAGTTAGACGCCATCGTGACGATATTGGAACTTGTTTAAATAATTGTAAAGGGTTCAGGGTTCAAAATCGATTCGGGGTAATCTTTACATCTATGATTTTATAATTTTCCAGGTCTATTTAGAAATGTATTCAAATTTAGTGTTGAAATTATAATCTAGATTTACCTACTCTGAAGACTGAATGAGTGAGTCCACTCACCAATTACTATCTTAAGAATAGAATACGAGTATATAGAAGGGGAATAAATCTCCGCGAGAATTATAATTTTTTTTAAGCTGTACGATATGTATGCCCATATCGGGGTAGGCAGAGTTAGCCCATGAACTTCGTTTAAAGACAATCTGTTCCAATAAGACACTTCCGTTCCCCACTTTCCAATGGATACAGCGTGTGGCTGTAATTGCGACAGGCTGTGGGTTCGATTACCACACGGGGAAATGAAATATTTAATAATTTCATTTAATCGCTCTAGTAACAAAACAAAAAGCGGCGTTGAATTCCGCTTAATACGCTATGCCTCCAGAATTCAGCAGAAAGTTTTGAACGGAGGTGTCTTCACAGAAACAAAATGCATTAACACTAGGCTCCCGGGTTCTCCCTACCCTGCAATGTGCGAGATACAGTGTGAACCTAAAAAAAACACATAAATACTTCACGATATAACTAATACAGAATATTATTAGAACTATTACTTAATAGGAGGCGGCGCCTTGCACTCATTCGTCATACGTCGGGGAATCCGGAAGTTTCGGCGGTCTAATAACGTGTTGTCTCATGACTGGTGAATATGTTGGGCGCATTCTATTTTCATACATATTTATATTTAATGTGGATACGACTTCTGCTATATCGAAGTTAAGTTTTTCATTTTCTTACCCGATTGCGACGCGAAGGAGGGTAATGTCTTTATTAGTCTATGTATATTCACTGATGATAATGTGTTGAGTTTTACTCATCTGTAGTATGCCATAGCAACTATGGTATGGCAACATTGTTTATTGATAGGCAGCCATCTTGTAAGCAAATGTTATATAAGGCCGTTATTTTACATTTGCTATAAATAACGTTAACCTTAGATATATATATTTTTTATAATAAATTGAGTTTCCGACTAGCAATGTATGATGCGTAAAAATATACAGTGATGTGACAACGAAACTAGACGCGAAGAAATGAAAATATAAATAAATAATAATTCAATACCTTAAGTGGAAAGCGAACCCACACCCGCCGCGTTACAGCCCCTGCGCCACGAAGGCCTCAACGAATAAATCATATTATTTATACATACTCGTACATACATATTTGAAACCGGACATAGAACCAATTAAACATGTAGGTGACCGGTTAATTTCGGCGAGCCACTACCCACCAGTAGATACGTAGCCGCCAGATAACAAGTGACGGCGCTCTTTCTTCGCTAACGGTCCGCGCGTCCGATACGTATCAGTAAGAACAAAGCAATGAGATGTCATGTCCGATATTGAAGAGTAGACACTGACAGAGGCTTGTTGAATGTCACGTTGAAGCTGTTTCACTTATTTTTTTCACAGGTTCACGGTTAGCATGAATATATCAGTCATCTTGCAGCAGAGTAGGCAGAGAGAATCTCTTTCTGTCTAATTCTTGCACTGCGTGTTGAGTGGCAGAACTTGGCAACGCTTTGCCTTGTTACCATAGCGAGGAAATAAAAATATTAAATATTTCATCGGCCTGAGATTTAATGATTTTATATACAGAACGGGAGTACCACGAGATTTAATCATTAAATAGAGGAAATTAAAATATTTTTAAATTATAAATATTTCCTGGAATGAGAATAGAATTTAGAGCTATGACTTGAATTGGGGGACGCCAGAAGAGAGCATTAAGCCACGGGACCAAAGCTTTTAAAAGCTTTTGGAAAGTGCCTTGACAGGTCTCACCTACACATTTTGTTTTCTTAAGTTTTAACGTATATTGTGTTACTCGTAAATCCTCGTGATTTTAAGGAAGAAAACAACATATACTTTTAATTATAGACCTATATTTAGGCGTAAATAGTTTAAACGCGACGGTTGTGAGTACGATTTCCACTCGGGAAAAAAAATATAAATAATATTTCGAGTTCATATTTTCATATCTTCGCTCTTGTAAAAAGGTCAAACGAGGCTTTGAGTTTGGCGAAACTGTGACTAAACTGAAAAAATGGCGACTCAACACGCAGTGTCTCAACAATTAGGCAGAAAGTGGAAAGCAGGGAGTCTTAACACTGGGTGCCTTAACTATGTATTTTCTTATAAAGGAAACACCGAGGACGCGAAAGACCGTGCAAAGTGGAATGGAGTTAGTAAGGAAGATTGAGTAGGACGGCAGACCCTGGCAATAGCCAGGATAAATGCCAGGAAGAAGAAGAAGAAGCAAAAGACTATACTTTATACGCAATATAGCTTTAGGCTAAAAAAAAACTTACAGATAAAAAAAAATGTTTGGACATATTTTTCTTATCAATTTATCACACTACAGTATAAAGGCGTTACATTGTAAATGCAATAAAATAAACATCGCCTCTGATTTTTCGGTGACCTGTGCTTTATCTTGAAATAAGAGCGAGTCCGGTTGGCAACTCAATCGTACATACCAATGGACACTCCGATTTTAGGGATCCTGAGAATTGAGACCTAGAATAGAAACGGCTTGTAATTGACTTGAAATAGAGAAAGAGAGAAAGGTTAGAAATACTTTTTTAATAACTCCATTTTTTATTAATATAATACTTCAAGAAAGTAGACTAAAAGGACATTAGGGACATAAGACATAGGTTGAATAATGAAAAAAGACTTACTGATAGCTAAAGTGTGGGTCAGATAAAAGACCCAAATTGTAGACTTTACAGTATAAAAAAAATTTAGAAAAAAGATCTAAAACAAATATCAAAGATACGCCTGCAAGCTTCCAAACAAATACTAATCTACTATAAAAAACGCACACACACAGTCAAATTGACAACCTCCTCTTTTTAGAAGTCGGTTATAAACCAATTGTACTCTATACAAACATAAACTACGACATATACAGAACTTGTTACATACAAATATATATACATATCATTTATGATCTCAATTTTTTGTTCCTTGTGTCGTACGTCGGCAGGTCAGAACTCGGAACATTTTTTCGGCGTAATCGATTGCCGAAATTAATTAGTATGCATACTGAATATTCTTATCTGCAAAAAAAACTTGATAACCCAGCTAGGTTACCAACCTTTGCTGGCTGCCGTCATTGAGGATGATGATGCCTAGATATTTATAGTTAACTAGGCTTGACGCTCGTGGCTACGTGGCTCGAATTGTCTTGGTGGACTCAACTTTTGGAAGCTACTTTGCTCGTGCTTAGATTAAGTTCTAATGATTATTTTAGTCAAACTTATGTTTTTTTAAATCCTTTTTTTCTTTTTATTACATTTGAATGTAATTTAGCATTCTTTGAAGTAAAAGAAATAAAAAAAAATTGTTGGAAGGCACATAATTATAACTTTTATCCTGTTTATATTTGTGTATTTATTTAATTTTTAAATAGTTTAAATAAATACACAATTATTTTGTATATTTCTGAAATCTTAAGAAGATTAATAATAGTAGATATGAGAACTTGACTTGAAGGGACTTGACAATCACTTCCGGTTTGCCACTAAAGTCGAGAGATTTAATATAATTTTATATTATTATTTTTAGGCAGTATCCTTAAGATTTCTCTGGATTTTATTATGCTCTCTGCTCCGAATAACACGCAATATGTCGATTATTTTGGTGACGATAAGAATTATCTTAACACCAGGTTCCTTCTTCCCTCAACCGCAAAAAATAAATCATAAAACATATTCAATATTGTAAACCCAGACTCTCTCACGTTCGTTACCTCTACATGTTTTAGGTACCTACCGCGTTATCCTCCTCAGAAACAAACGAAGGCACGAAGCGAAACAATCCCACGCCAATAAAACCTGACAAATTTAATAACACATTTCCCATTCGATAATTATCCAATTTCATTCGCCTAGCGGACGATTTTATGTAGAATACGTCAAAATTGTAATCGAAGGTGTTGTAGTTTCTGTTGTTTGTTTATAGTTAACTCATATATTTTGTGTGCGGTGTCTTACCTTACTATAAAAGCGACAGTTGCGAGTTTTATTTCTGCTCTGAGAATTAATTATTTTAATTCCCTCGCTCTGGCAGCAAACCGCGGCGTTAAATTCTATCACTGAACACGCAATCTCGAATTTTTTTGGCGAAAAATGAGGAACGGAGGTTCCCATTGCCTACCTCGCAATATGAAGCTAAAAATCAGGCTAGAAGTTAACAGGAATGGTCCTATTAAAAACAAGCTACAATTCTTATACAATTTGATAAACAAACTACTATAACATCCAAAAAACAATTCAAGCGTCACGATAAAACCATAAACGAAACATACAACATGAATTAAACATGAAACAGATGCACCAACATAGCAACTTAAACAAAATCCACACACAAGAAAAAAGAGAAAGAAAATAAAAAAATTACAACTCGCGCGCACCATAAAAAAGCTTAAACACTGTATAATAACTTTGAAATTTATGTATAAATTCAAAAAAAGAGAAAAAAAAACGAAAGGGTACTTAATAAAAAAAAAGAATGCGTTGTGAATGCATAACGCCGTCCTATTGACAGGTTGGTGTGACGCAACTGTCAGTCGAAGTAATGCCAAGGCCCGTGTCGTTGACCGCCTCGCCGGCATCTCGGTTAATTAGTGACCCCATATAGACGTGGATGATTCCGGACACCTCGTGACTCTGAAGGTGGTTTTGAATGTATTTCCCTTGTATTTATTGTGTGGTGTTAGTTTGTCAATGGTGACAATAGTATATTCACAATTCACTTCTACCCGTTGAGGTGAAGGAGAGGTGCTAAAAATATTTTTTTGAATACAATTAAAATTGCAGAACTCAACGCCGCACGGAGAGCCTAACAGTAAACTGAAAATCAAACAGAATGTGTTGATCAAATCCACATATTCATTGTAATATTTTATTTCAAACACACAAAAAATAAAACAAAAATTATAAATTCCTCAATAACACCCAATACCTTAAAAAAAATTAAGACCGACCACCCAAAACCCAGAAAAGCCCAGAAAAGATTGCGCAAGTCCGTCAAAAAGGCCCATGTGTGGTCACAGCGTTAATCCATCTCAATCAGTCTCTGCCACAGCGTTTACGCTGAACATTTATTATGCAACTACACGCGTACTACATACCTAGCTAGAAATCTACATAGATAGGCATCTAGGTATTCGGTTTTTTTTTAAGATTATCTATATATTTGTTAGTGTAAATTGTCGTGTGTAAAAAATGTTGGGAATAATATATTTCTACTAAGAAATCTTTATTATGTTAAATAATTTATATGAGACTGTGAGCGCCGATATGCAATTACATTCATTCATGTGCGATTCGAATATCAAAACGGGGTTTTTGGTGTTTTTTTTAGATTAATATGTATCCCTCATGTAGGTGGACAGAGTTTGAAAATGAAACTAATTCCATAATTGAAACAATAAAATTTTCTACATTTTGATTAACGGCGCGTAATCTTTGATACTCGTGATTTAGCATTTTGTATTCAGAACGCGTTTCCCACTTCCAAAGACATAATTCGATCGTTAAGTCATCAATGACTTACGTATTCCACATTCCATCTTTGGAAGTTTCGCATATCGACTTTATGGAATTTCTATAGTATACTCAGACGATTATTCCGAGAAAATCAAATCTAGGACCTATAAAAAAAATCACAAAGATCATGACTATTATAAGTTGAGGTGCGCCACTCGACACGCGATGGTTCCAGATATCGTCTCGAAAATGGGGAACAGAGAATTTTAACACTAAATTGCTCATCTCTTCCAACCACTACTGGAACACCTGGCAAAGGTAACTTAAGGTTTACCACATTATTACGTAAGTATAGTCATTGATACCTATTGAATATACCCAAATTTATTTAACGTGTAGTGCTAATGTTATAGCACACTAAACACTGAAAATCGTGTCAAAGTAAACACGTCTGGGCCATTCGTAAACATAACACTTTAAAGAACTAATAAGAGTGGGCTGCTGTTAGACTGTGCGCGATTTATATTTTTTAAAAGATTAAAAGAAGAGGATTAAAAAAAACAACATTTTTAGATATATTCCTAGAGAAATGAAAGAATGGTATAAAATATTCTAGGTCTGTTGATCTCGTGTGATGATGCAAGCGGAGGACATGTATGTGGGAGATTGGGAGTGATTGCGGTGAAAGAGGTAAATTAGCTATTTGTTCTGTTTGTACACAAATCAAGAAAATTATAATTATATGACTAACAGATAATATCTGTTTATAAACGCGAAGGTAATGGATTCGATTCTTACCAGGGTAACAAGACAAATCCCTGTGTTGGGTTCCGCCAATCAATACGCATCATCTATAAAGTTGGTCGTAAGATGGGAACGAGAACCGAGGAATATACTATACTAACAATAGGCGCCCTTTTTTATAAAAGCCTTAAGCTATAAAAAATGAACAACTCGCGTTAGACTAACAGAAATATTCAAAAAAAGGTTTAGGTAAATAAAATATCTTAAAATAGTTCATTATCGCGTTCGTAAATCGTACTTATGTCATAATCTACGCAATACACTTTATACCGGAACTGGCTAACAGCCGTACAATATATTAGCATAACGCGTAGTAACCGACCACTGAAACTAAAAGTGACTTCAGGAACACCTATTACTACGCATAATAAAGATTGTTTGTAATATATTAATAAATTATACATATAATTTAATTTATTACGCAAAAAGTTGATTTCTCCGATTACTCCGATTTGTCAACAATTCGTCTGAAAGTGGGGTACGGAAGTGGCTTAATGGCAACTGTTTTAACACTAGGTTCCTGGGTCTCCTTTGCCTACCCTGCCATGTGCAGAATACAGAGAGAGTTTTTTTTTCTGTTTATTGGTCCACAAAACAAAACACAAAACAAAATACATTGACATAGAGAAAAAAACATAAACATAGAAATTACACGTGATTGCATTTTTCTAGATGTAGACACAGCATGCATTTTAGTAAACAAAAATAGCCTAACTTATGGTAACAGTAAAAAAAAACCAATACACATACATATATATGTAAAACTAAAATTTTAAATCTTAACAATTTTAAAACGTAAATTCAAAGACAAAAAAAAAAGAAAAAAATCTAATTATTTTTTACTAAAACCCTTGAGCTGGATCCAAATACTCACGTCGATTAAACTATTTGTACACGTCACTGCACAATTAACTAGAAAGTCCCAAATCTCATTTAGCGAAACATTTGTATCAAAATGAGAAAAGTAGAGAATCAGTGACTCGACTCTAAGTCCTTATTACATGAATAAAAAATGAGACGACACACTAAAATATAAAAAATACATTTGATTCATATGGATATTATTAAGATTAATACCTTCCTTTCATACCAACCGTCTGGAACACTATACAAAAATTGCAATCGAACCCCCTACATCCTCTGTACGTCATCAAAATGCAAATCCGTGAGCGTCGTAGAACCCAGACATTGTAAGGTGAAGGGCAAAGTGTACGCACGCTGCATGAGGGAGCGATGTATTTCCGCTCCGAATTCGGCAACATCCGTCATATGATGTCATTACATGCAAGGCATCTTTTGAGTGTATTAGATCAACTTAGTAAGATATTATTTATACAAGTACATGGCAAGTCAAATGATTGTACTGACTTTTGAGAAATGTTTTATTAAGCAACTTCAAAAAAAGAGGTAATCAGTTTGTCCTGTATGTGATTGGATAGGATAATACTTAGGTAGAATGATCTATTTAGACTTCTAAGCAGGTGTGCTAAATTTTGTAAGTGTATGCAAGTTTGCATGTTTCTCTACTTCTCGGGAACTAAATATCATACCGTGATGAACCTTCCAACATTCGAACCTACGCAACAATCTACGTTTCATCGAAATTAATTCAATAGTTTTTGATTTATTGGAGTATTTCTGGAAGAGATACGTTGTGATGATGAATTTATGAATGATGAATTTAACTAAAAAACACAAATTATGCAAATTTTCCAAAGAATCTTGCAAATTTACAATTCGGTCCTAACCTACGTATGTACCTACTATGTACCTAAAGTAACTAAAATTCATGTCATTCATCAAAAGCACTTTAATAATCTTAAACGGTTATACTTGTTTTAGTCTTAATCTGCACGTATTTCTTACCCTTGAAAAATAAAACAAACGAATATTTAAAATAAATAACATGCACCCGTCAAAATTTCAAGATATCAATCTGATCACAAAAAGCATGTCGGTCGATAGCGATCAAACAATGTTTATTTGATAAAATATATAATTAACAAAATAAACGTTTAAAACTTAATCTTAAATAAATGAAAATTATAATGTTTTGTATTTTAAGTTAATCTTTAATGTTGTTTTTTGGTAAAAAAACATAATGTATGGACCATACATATGAATCACAGAGTAGGTTTTATTAACGCATTTCTCGCATTTTACATCAAGATTCGGGCAATCACGTTCACGTTCACATCACTACTGGCGATGACGTTCAGATTCTGTGCTAAGTAATTTTAACATATTTACAAGTAATAATGGCTTATTACTTAAGTAGTAACTTGATAACGCCAACGATAACTTTAGCTGGCAAAAATCTTATGCGAATTCGGAAATACAAATATCTCAATTCTTGGTTAAACGAAGAACAGGAATCTGGCTAAGAAAACAGAACCCGGAAAAAAATAGCTCGTGCTTCATTTGACAAAAAAAGCCTTGTAGAAGCGATGATTACACATAAACCACCGTACCAGAATTCATCAATATTAAATCTGGCGTATTAAATCCGTGAAACTAAAAAAGAGCATAGTTAGGGAAGGTAGCGACTTACCTTCAGGACTGAAGAGACACTTGAAGAAGAATTTTTCAAATGCAAAGTCCATTTATCAAAATCAGTTTACAGACTATATTATATCACGTTTATCGTTTCGATGAAACCCCTTGTAACTACGATCAGAGTTACCTCGGTCACTTAGAATGTGTCATACACAACTGTAAGGTATTTCCATTCGACCAGGCAGCCGAAGCCGCAGGCAAAGCTAGTTGCTCCATATAAATACATATAGATATCAAAAATACCTCCTTAACCGACAGATGGAGATTATTGAAATACAGGGGATACCTAGGACCGGTTCGTAATAAATCGCCATTGGGGTTTACATTCGCAATATCATCAGCAATGGGATCTAGTTCCTATTACTGATGTATTTAGAGATTATACTGCATGTAGGTTGGTCTTAGCATAACATAGTGTAGGAAAAACAGAGATTTACTTTTTACTTTTATTTTTCAATACTAAATATGATTGTAGCGGAATTGAACACGCGTCTCTTGGAAACCAACCGCTTCATTAACGATTAGGTTCAAATTTTATGCGCCTTCTTCTAAAAACTATTTTTGTTTATAAAGTGTAGAATATCACTTTAAAAATGTTTAAAAAAAGTTTTGCTCCCATTTCCTGCTGCGTTTTGTCTCGCCACAAAACATTTCTAAGATAAATAATCCGCCTCTCCGTCTACTCATTCTGTTCTCCACTTTTCATCCAAACTAGAGACACGTAGAGAATTCATGTTAAATATCAAAACTCAACGTCGTACTTTATGAATATGAAATTATAATAAATAATAAATATTATAAAGCTCTACGATATATTTAGTCTATGTATTGCAAGATATTAATTTTGGGTTGTATCATCTGTGCAGCCCAGATTGAGGAAACTTTTTCTAAGACAGCTTTCTGGAGGGAAGAAAGTTCGCTATAAACTTGTTACGATTAACGCAACTTATCATATTATACACACATGCTCTTAATATCGATAAGTACTTAGGTATGAAGTATAATATCATCCAATGTATGTATGTATGTATGTTTGTATGTATGTATTTAATATAAGCACATTATATTACTAGTATAAAAATATACTTGAGGCCACTAGTAAAAGTGAGGGTTATGAGTTCGATTTCTACTGAAAAGAATGAATTTAATTTTCATTTCTTCGCTTAAGTAACAATAGATAAAAATTATAAAATAGACAGAAAAAAAAATCATATTTAAATTTTAAAAAAACGCTCAGCAACGGCGTGTTTACGTTTCCATTTATACAGTATCGACAGAAACAGTAAGTTACCCCAATAAGCCCCGTATTTCCACAGCACTGTTGGAGCTTCCCGTCTTAAGTAGGAAAATGGAAATCCAATTTGATTGCCGCGGTCGCCGTGCGTGTACGTTTAATACTACAAAAGAGTTGTTACATTTCAAACTAATCCTTTGTTTACAAATTGAGCTGGTTCAATCCCGCCTGTTTACAGATATTTTGAAACGTTGAATTAAAATTTAGTTGAATTTTGGTTTAACTTCTAATTAACGGTAAGTAAATTCGATATTTAATCAATTATGGTTATCACCATCTCCTGGATGATTGTAGGACTATGGGTTCAATTGTAAGTCGGTAGAATGTTTAAAAAAGCTGACTTTGAATTTGACTTGACTTTGAATAGATTGCTTCTGCCTACCCTGAAGTACAGACCGTATAGCTAAAACAAGATATTGTGGATAAATGGACTAGATTATCTACAATATCACTATATAGAATAATTTTCATTCAAATACAAATATTATATGTGCAACGATCACCTTCAATTAATTAATATTAATAAAAAAATGCTTAGAATCGTCACAAGACTTCTTAATGGCCGACAAAATGCTTTTGTTGATATAACATACTATATTGGCCCTTGTAAACCTGTTCTTGAGTGTACGTCATGTTTAATTATTTAACTATGAAGTACCTACATCGTAGCGGTGCAAATGAGACAAGTTAGTGTAAAGTTCGAAAAACAGTAAGTTTCAAAATTATTGTGTTTTTTATTCGCAGCTTCTTCCTGTATCTTTCATATGCAGGGTGGACATACTTGTAGGTCACTTAATGTCAACAAAGGTAACTCAAGACTCACTGGTCTTCATCTTTCGTCTTCTCATATAGGGAAATTGTAAATAATTCATTTCACTAAGCGGAGATTGAAACAGGAACCATTGCGTTTAAGATGAGACGTGTAATTGTTTTTCTATTTTCGTCAAGATTTCGACTGTTTCCTTAATCTATGTCAAATTTGAAGAACGATGATAATATTATATTTGATTTATCACGTCTAAAGATCCTTCTTCAAATAATCATTAGATTCAACTACAAGTACAGGATAACCAGAAGGACATACAATCAACTTAAAACTAATTCGAACAATACATAACATCTAATACTAACAAAAAAAATATTAAAGTAGTCATCGCCATCTATATTAGGGAGTGACTAAAACCATATCAAACGTTTAACCTGGCTTCGCAATCAGGTCTAATTCATACAAATCGTGATCAACCTATGCCTTTTACGTTTAGATTTTCTTTATCCACTAGGAAGAGCGCCCGAGAGCCCAATGTTCTTCTATATAAGAGCTATAACGAAAATCTTATAGGATTTTGACCCCAGTCGGATTGGCACGTTTTAATTTGTACGAGCACCTGGCCAAATAGCATGACTGTTCATTTCAAATGAATCATTAAGCCATTAATGTATTTGACGACGCGTGTTGAATCCTAAGCACATCAATTTAGATTTGAAGATCATCTTCTATATCATTAGCTAGTGCAAATTACAAGCAAAAGGAGAGCGGAAAGAATAATATATCGACAGAAAATTTATCTGAAGGGCAGTAGTCTAACCATACTCCTATTGAAAGAAATCGGTGCGAAATGGGATTGTCTGTAGTCCCAACTCTTGTTCTGATAAGGTTGAAGCACAGCATTTAGTTCATTTTAGGCGAAGACCAGAAAGAAAATCCTGGTAAAAGGGTATACATAAATTAGGGCATTTTTGCTATTACAAACATGCAAATTATGAAAAAAATATACAAGTGTGATATACAGTAGTTATTGTATGACACCATGGATATTGCACTAGTTAAAATCGCATTAAAATTCACTCAACAGTGTTATAATCAAAGATGAGCGAAGTTTAAACATGTATTAGTTATAAGTATTAGTTTTTCTCCTACCTTTTAGAGGGCATTAAAAATATATATTTAAGGTTAATCGTTTATACTGAAATTACATCTGCACTTTCTGGATGATCTTTAAATATTTTATTTAAAATTATAACAATGTTACTTAATATAATAATTATGCACTATCTATATATTTATTAAATGATACTATTTCCTTCCATTCCCCTGGCATTCCATCATCAGGCTCTAAACTAGTGGCAATGGCACCACAATATCAATACACTCTTTGAAATGAAAAAAATTGGTTAAAACAGAAATGCTCAAAGTATGCGCCTGTAACTCATGGGAGAATAGAAAACCATTCACAAGTATCTAATACAAAAAGGAATTTATACATAGGAATGTTCTTTGAGTCCGTTGTAGCTCAGCGGCACAGCGTCCTTATTGTAAGCGCAACGATTGTAAATTCGATTTCTATTCAGAAGAATAGATTAATTTCATTTTGTCACTAACACAAGAAGAACAACAAGAAGAAACGAGGTGTTGAATTCCACTACGAAACCTGCATGTCTATAAAATTGAGCAGAGAGTGTTTCAACACTAGGTTCCCTCTGCCTTCCCTGCCATACAACGTGAAGTTATTTGAATTCGCAGGTACATCGTAACCACTTACGATTCGGTATACCTCGTCAAGTTTTAATGGAACCGTCGCGTCGGCGGACGTGGCGCATATTAAACACATTCAAATTCATTCATTACATTTCATTGACTAGGCCTTTGATTTAGGGAAGAAATAAACCAGCATTGAATTATTTAATAGGTTTAAGACTATCACTCAATTGTTAATACGTTTATAAAATAAATTATATGATAATGAGAGTAACATTGTTTTCATTCGTAGGAATAGGATTGTAGAGTTCATTTCTTTACAAGAAAATTATACATATAGCCAACTATAACAGATAAAACCACTTGTTTCTAGATTTTTTTTAAGCAAAAAAGGTGGAAACGAGCCGAAAAATCTGATGATAACCGCTTATCATCGCCCGTGGACATTATTAATAAAAATAACTAGGCGAAACATAAAAGTATATGCTCTATTGCCACTGCATTTGCTGCATTCCAAACGCTTAGAACAATGAGAAAACTTACGGTTTGTGCCAACAAATAGTTACATATTACGGAATAAATGTAGATTTTATATAACTTATAAACTTGTAGATACTTTCTGAGTAAAGGATGATTTTTACCATATTATTTTCTAAAATCGTGAAATAGACCCAATAATAGTAAATATTTACATATATTATCCATATATATATATGTATATAAATATTTATATATCTTATCTATAATAAAGTCTAGTTTATAATAATAAAGTCTAGTTTTTGTAATCAGACACCTCAACTCAAATTACGGGCCAATAAACTACAATTGAACAAAGTTTATATTTTTGTTAACTTGTTTTTGCCGTAAATTCGATGTATTATATTATACGTTGTCAAGCGGTCTGAGATAGAAGGCATTAGAATGTAATGGTGTTAAATGCAATTAGTATTATTGTGAATGTATCGTTAGACATATTTAATTATATTTATAACTAATCGAAATTTCCTATATAACCGACTTCATAAAAGGATGTTGATTATACAATTGTACCGAGGTGATCCTTTTTTTGATGGTTAGAAGATCCTTAAATCTTCTGTCTTTAAGGAGCCGGTTCAAACTCCAACAAAATCAGTTTGGTAGTTTTTGAAGTATGCCCCCCCTCTGCCCCTCCAATTGGTTGCCTTCCTAATCTAATGTTAACCTAAGTTTCAGTGTTGAATGACAAGCTTGTTCATATTGTAAAAGCACGAATATCACATATAAAAGTACTGAAGCCAGTCATAGCGCAGTGGCACAAGCGTGTGACTGTAAGCACGACAGGTCGTAGGTTCGATTCCCACTTTATGAAACAAAATATGCAAAATCGTAATTTTCTTTGCTCTGGTGTGTTCCATTTAACACGCATTGCCTTCAGAATTCGCCGGAAATGTCCTTACCTCTGTTAAAAAAAAGTAATTTATTTAGAAATACTTTTGTTTACACATTCTTACAGAACACTCTCGTCTACTAACTCGAGGTCGAAGACCCACCATGTACCCTGGGCAACATACAACCAATATGTTTATAACAAATTAAATATTAATTGTTAACAAATAAACTCGCTCGTGTCGTTAGCTGTACGAGTACGTACAAAAAGTGAGCACTAATAAATAAAAACGGAGTGCAAAAAATGTTTGGCCTTCAACCCAACTAGAGCGTTCACCTGGCTATCTCAAATAAATCTAGCACCATTACTAGCTTAGATTATCATTACTTACGTCAGTCTGTGCACAATTATTCATTCAAGTTCAAATCGATGTAAATTTTGTATAACATTTGGATAATTTTATACAATTTTATTTCTAGTTTCATTTTTTTCCAGCAACACAGAAGAAAACTAGTATCAACACATTAAGTGTTGAGTGACAGATCTTAACACCGATTTCCCACATGAAAAGAAAAAAAAATATTTGATATTTACATTACAGTTTATAGTAAAAATATTTGTTTGAATCAATTACATAATTGAAGTGGCTTATTCAATTCGTTAACAACATAGCAAAAGTACATACGTATTAAACTAAAGTACAAAAAAAAACTGAGTTAAAGATCAAAATCGTGACGTAACTTATATGAGGCACAACTATTTAATATTTCATTTGTACGTCACGATCACGTCACGTCACGTCAGGTAAAGACGATCACCAATCAATTCTTCAATTTATAAGTGAGTGCTTGTAAATGTTAACAACAGAAAACTAATCTTACAAATACTATATATTTATACGGGGTTTATGGTTTATATCCAATTCTGGGGATGTTTTAATAAATTTTCATTATAACAGGCAATGCGTTCCACAATATTCGTATAATAAATCTCTCACAATTAGTTACTTTTAACACATCTCTTTTCACCCACCCACACACCCCACTTTGATTTCCATGACATAATAAAAACAAAAAACATATATGAAAAACAACAAGCAAAGCCATAAAACACAGCCATAGTATACATTTCGATTGCCAAATGGTCGAGAACGGTTCTAGCAAGGATCAGCTATAGTACCATCTAGCTTTGCTATCGCGGTGTCCATCCTAACAATGTTACATATCGGGGGTTCGATTTATAACTGCGACTGCGAGTTTTACATCCGGTAAACGCCTCTCGTATTTTTAAACTGTTACTTGCAATAAATTTTTAGAGTGGCTGGTGCGGAGGTTCTGGGTTCGGTTCTCTTTCGGATCAATTATTTTCATTCCTTCAAAAAAGAATGGCGCTGAGATCGGCCGCTGTCTCTTAAATTGGGCGTTAAATAGATAACAGAGTGACTTAAGGTTAAGCTTCCTCTGTCTATCCTGCTATTTACAGCGTGAAGCAAAAACAATACAGTATAGGTACAGAAGCATATTTCTTGCTTATTGCGATTAAGGACATTACCACACCGCACCTTATGTTGTTACCAGAGCGTCCTCCTCTATAATATAAAACATCACTCCCCTGTGTGGCAATCGAACTCACAGCCGTTTACAGCTGTGCAAAACACCACGACCGCCCAAACAATTTCAGAATAATTAATCTAATGAAAAGTCACGACAGAACGAAGGTTGGGAAAATAGTTAAAGCCCACGCAACGTAGCCCAACCGTGACTGATATCTTTATAGGCTACATAAACATTTATCGTATATAGAAATTGAACTGTCCAAACGTAAAAGGCAGGTTGACTTAGGTTGTAGGATGGATTGATCGCTATCTCCCGCTGTTGGTTTGTATGGCCACTATCAATAACATTAGTTCGAAATGAATGACATATCAGTCAGTATACGAGTATATTGTAAATTATTATAAAGTACAAGAAAATTTGATAATTTCATTTAATTTCTGTTATGGTGGATTTAGTTTCAGCACTAATAATTTTCAGATGTTTATGAACTATTGCATATAATACATACGAATAACTCGACTGTCCTATTGACCTAGTAAATCTGATTACTAGCCGGAGCTACGAGTTTCATCTCTAACCGGAAGAGGCAGTGGTATCATAAGAATGTGTTGTTTTTACTTTCGGTTTAAATGATATTTTTGAGTCGCGGTACTCAACACCGCACCGCAGAGGGAACAGGATATTTTGAATGTATCTACACATTTTAAGATACAACAAGATATAGTCGTAACCATAAGGATAGCAATAATTGATTAATTTGCCCAGTGTCTATGGAATTGTTTAGCGAGGATATAAAAAATATATTAATTTTACACTTCCTCGAGTGGGGATCCAACCCACTACTGTTAATTTTCCATAAGTAAGCCACGAAACTGTTATGTTTGTGAAGATCAAAATATTCCATACATGGTATTCGTAGAAAAGCGAATCTCAAGCGTTGCCGACATTTTAATCAGGGAATATTGGAACATTTGGATTCAACCCGCGCCTTCGAGTTGTAGTGCGATTTCCGTAACTACAGTACACGTACTTACTAGGCATGTATTGTATGTATTGATACCATATAGAGGTTGCCGAGTTTGTATGACAGGTGCTTCAAAGTGAATATTTGGCTTGAATTTAATATCAATTATTGTTGTGTACAAGGTAGCCTAGCTATAGAAGAATAATAAAATAATATTAATTTTAAAATAAAAAATATCATTCTTTTTATCCTGTCAACCTGTCAGTCCTTTCATCTGTTCAATATAAACAGCACGTAACTAGGTTATTTATTGGTTTACAATTTTTTAGATAGACGTTAAAGAGTAGTCTTCACTAACAATACACTTATTTATTTCTCCATTATTCACCAAGAACCAAAATAAAAAAACCACACACACATACAGGCGAAAAACTTAAATAAAGCCTATTTTACTGTCACCACGAAACTAAGGTATGCGGAAATTTACCACCATCGCAGCGATGAAAAGCCAAAAAGGGGAGTTCTTGAGAAACAGCAGACTTGATCGATTAAAAATGCAATGCGGCTTAATATTATAGCGCACGCGAAAGGGAGGAAGACATCAAACGACGTAAAGTAGTTGAGAATGTTCGCGAAACTGGCGTAGAATTTTTGACAATGGGCCTCGCTTATCGCGCCGCCATAGGTACAGGATGTTTGAACTTTGAATACATTTTATACTCTGTTCAAATAGAGGGTTGATTTTGACCTGTTATTTGTAAGCTTTACGCGGTTAAGCCTGAATTGTTGAGAATTTATATTTATATTACGTTTTCATATAACGAAATACGTGGTGCGTAAAATTGGACGTTTTGAATTTTTTATGAACTAGGTTTTCTTAGGTTCGCAGTGTATCCTGAGCATAGTAGAACACTAGAATTCCCCACTTTATATTGAAGTCTCGAGGCATTGTGTGCTGTATGGCAGGACTCAAGACCGTGCATTGCTTCGTTATTGGAGCGTGGAAACAAAAATATTAAATATGTCTACATTTTTGTATTACCACCAAGCATTTTCCGCAATTTTCCACATCATTCTAAATTATTTACTGTCACAGTAAACCTTTACACGTGTTCCGCTTATAAAATAGCAAACTATACTAAATATTTATACATTACATAAGTTATATACCTACCGAGGGCAAAAACTATAGTAAACTTAAGTAAAGTAAAGTAATATCAAAGTAGTATGCCATTAATCAATTTAACGTGCGCACGTTGCGGCCACGTGACGCAGGAGCACGCTGACGTTGTTGGAAAGAATTCGCATTTCTAACGCAAGTGATAAGGGCTAATTTGATACACGGCGTTAACTGCATTAGAAACTACCAGTTCACAGGTATTAAGCGAACATAAATTTGCTTCTTTTTTTTTTAGTTTCACTTAACCTCACTAGGTTCCTGGTTCCCCGGTTTGAGGCACCCCGTTGTCCAGCTTCCCCTCAATTCTCAAGACATTACATGTTGAAAGGCGGAGTTTAACGATGCACATTGTCTTATTACCAGAACGAGGACATGAAAATAATTAATTCTCCAGAGTGGGAATCAAAACCCACACCTTGTACCACTGCGCCACAGCGGTTTTAAGCAAGATTTTCCAATAATTTATTAGATACATAATAATCAAGTGCTTCTCAATTCCAACGACAGTACCTTCTATAAACTAACAATGTACCTAAAAGTTACAAAGGTACCTCGGAAGTTGTAAATCGCGCAAGGTGTCGCCGTAGCCTTGGAGTTGGTCGCAAGGCGAGTGACGAACTAAATTATATTCAAATTATCTAAATCCCTTATTATAAACGATTACAATTGAGTTAAATCTATATCAATATCTATCTATACTTATAGTAAAGTCGGATCGGTGTCCGTACGGTAATATATATATATAAGAATTAATGTTATTAGTTGACGAAGCTAAAGAAATTCTCCTAATAACTTATTTATTTATTAGGATGATTTTTTTAGCTTCGTACTTTATCATGTTAAGCAATGTAGACACGAGAATCTATAGCAGATCCTTTTCACTTTCCCTCCAGATTCGAGAAACCGCATGTAAAGTGACGGAACTCAACGCCACGCCTATTTGTGTGGGAATCGAACATGACAAAACCTTCGCGTCAGTCAAAGCCACTGCACCACAATGGCATGCATTACACAGTCATAAAACTACAGTTTTGATATTAGACGTAAGTAACATTATTATTTGTTTTTTGCTATTATAAAAATTAAAAAAATATATATTTTTCCCCTTGTAGAGTCACATGTAGTAAACATAAAATAAAACTAGTGAAACTTACACGTACCTATAGTTTATTATTAATGTTTTTTTATTTTCGCTATTATGTATATTTAAACAAACATTTTTGTAAGTTTTCAAATAATACAATAGAATAGAATTTAACGCAACGCTTCGTACATACCAAAGCAGAGAAATAAAAAAAAAACAATCATTTCCGGCTTCGCCGGCTTGAATTATGTACATAATTATTAACTTACTAATCTGCATTAGGTATTTTTTTTTTCTAAAAATAATATCTAAGATTTGCATGAACAAGCACACAAACTGACAAAAAAGTCATAAATTTTGGTTCTATAATTAAATGCCACCAATTTTCTTTTCTTATATATCTAACATGTACAGATAACGATCCGTTACGATTTCACCCTATGTACAGATTATATACCTAATTCATTACAGACCAAGATTCAACGATGATAAGTATCTTTCAACAGCCGCTTGAACAATGTCTGAACAAATTTATCAAAATATTTTGCAGCAAATTGCCGAAAACAATTTCTCGTAAGATTAATTACTCGATTCCAATGTGGCGGGCGAATTACTTGGTGTCAGTAAATAATTAAGCTTGTGAAATTACGTTATCCTCAGCTCATTTGACAGACATTTGGTTCCGCACCTTCGTATTATAATGGCATGGAACTGGTGGTTTTATCTGGTCGTTAAAAGTCACTACAGTAGACAGACTATAACATTTAGTAATGGACAGACAGAAAATTAGTGACTCACGTTTTGTCAAGGTGCAGGTCAAGCATCTGGTTAGACTGAGTTAAAATTTGTCATACAAATAGAAATATTTTGCTTCTATACCTGTATTTGTTGTGAAAAAGGAGGGCTGATTGGTCTGTGACGACCCCAGAAATTTTACTAATAAAAAAACCAACAATTACATGAACATATCTGTTAAAAGCTGAATCCAGATTTGGTCCAGAACCAAATTTACTAAAATACGAGTATTACTTAAATATTACATTTACTTAAATATTAAATACAACAAATGTCCAACTTAAATAGTTATATACTCTAAATAGAAAGTGTTCGATATCGACTTATCAAGCCAATAGCTTTCAATCAAAAATTTAAATATGCTGAATAATCGGAACCCTCGCAATGTTAACATGCACCTCCGTAGCCCGTTACGTGTATAGTATCAAAATAAACATATTTTAGGCCCTAACATCCGGCGATACGATTGAAAATAGTGCTGAGACATCAAAAACACCGTCACAGCCATTACTTTTTATTTCAGGGGAATATTAATGGGGTTGTATGAGTATTATCATTGCTATGGGACCCTTGGTACGGTAAGGGTACTTCACGTCCGGGCATAAAATGGTATGTACGTGGCGTTGAGAGCTGATATGGAATTCACATTTTTTTTTCCATTTTAACTATACACCGACCGACCGTCCTTTTATTAGATATTAGCATTTGAAAAAAAATTAATTATGTTTGCCAACTTAGGGTGTGTCTACACGTTTTTAATTTATTCAATACAACATTTAAATGTTAATGTTTTAGAAACGCACGATAGCCTAATAAGTTGAATATTACACACAATAAAAATCCATACAAATTCGACACGGAATTGTTTTTATTTCGCTAAATATAGAAGTCTGGGCGTCTGGCGTCTTACAAGGTCGCAAGTTCGAATCTAATTCCGTGACCTATACTTTTACTTTTCGGTCGCATGGCGCGGGTGTTTCGATGGTATCACCACATATCCTCTGTAGAATCAGCACGTATTTTAAATATCTTCCTATCCAGATTAGATCTAGTCGGACCACCGGCCATTAATTCTAAGCGTAGCGTCATACATAAAATTCGGAATGGCGTCGTATAAACGGATATTTTGGCCTTGTCGGGTCGTTGCCGTAATCTACGCGACGTCACGTTATGCCAGTATTCGCTAGCAACAGTACCACAAGTCTGCCGGGCAAACTTTGAATGTATTGCGTCATATACCTCGGAAGTGTGGGGAACAAGAATAGCCATCTACAATGGGTTTTGGTTCATTTAAAAAGAATACACTATAAGTTATAATTTCTATACGAACAATCCAGTTTAATGAAACAAAGAAGGGTACGAATATTGGACCATGCCTATTCGAGATTGGTTTTTTTTTTGCTTCACGCTGTATCCCGCACACAGCAGGGTAGGCAGAGGGAACTTAGTGTTAGGACACTCCGTTCTCCACTTTCCGCCGAATTCTGGAGGCATTCAGTGTTGAGTGGCGGAACTCGACGCCGCCCTTTGAGTAGACTACCAGAGTGAAGAATGGAAATACGAGTGACCTCACTTCAGCACTTTAATATATTTGCATTTATATTTGCCCTAAAATATAATAATTCCAAAATGGTAGCCTGTATCAATCTTGTTTAAAAAAGACACGCCCGATAGTTAAACGAATTACTAATATTTATCGATAGGTGTGATGTCGTCTTTCTAGTTAAATTAAGACAAATTATAATTACTATTCATATACGTTCTTTCTTACTAATATTATAAAGCTGAAGAGTTTGTTTGGTTGAACGCGCTAACCTCAGGAACTACTGGTTCGAACTGAAAAAATATTTTTGTATTGAATGATCTTTTAATCGAGAAAGAAGGAAGGAAAGAAGGAGTTACGAATGCGTCAATTGTTACAATGTAACTCTATGTACCTGCGCATAGAGATACTTCAAGCCCTTACATATCATACACAACTCTTCTATACAGATGTTATCGAAAACAACTCTTCATGCCTTATTTCTAAGATCGCTCTCAGGATTGATCTCATTTACTTTTGACCATGAGGGCGACACCGCGGGCAAGCGCTAGTGGAACACATAGTTACGACGTTATCAACGGTGTTATATTATCAAAAATTAACATAATTCTATATGTTTCCATTCTGAATAATAACGATTCGCAGACAGAATAAATTAAGTCAGTAACGTAGCTTCATTAAGAAATTATTACGTTGAATAATTTTATCACCAAAATGAATGATTTTTTTTAAATATATTTTTTTATTTTAATAATAAATAATTTCTGTTTCTCGTCTAATTTATTAAGAAATATAATCTCATCAAGTATAAGGGAAGAATGAAAAATCTCGTTTTTTTGGATATGTGACGATATCACTATAAAAACGTTAACAATAAAGTTTGTGACAACTGTATGAGAATTTTGACATAATGAAGTATGAACGTATTGATCCATTGAAGGAAGCATTAGGGTCCCAACTATATGTACTCGTACCTATTCAAAAATTAAATACGATATTTTGACATATATTTCACTAACTTCAAAATCGTCGTACGTGTATAGTCTATAATACAATTTTAAATGTATAGAAAAAACGCGCTTTTTCCCGACACTCCGATCCCCACTGAATTTCATCAAAACACATAATGTATTAGATAATAGAACTCTAATCGCACTCTGTCCACAAGAGCGGGTTTTCATTTTGATAAAACCCCCCAACGAGAATCGAACCGACAACCATCACGTTTACAATTAATCGCTGCCCACAAACATCTTCAATGTTTAGAAGATAAGCTAAATCAGTATCTCAAGCTAGACGGGAAGCTGGGAAGTAATGTTTCCTGTGTAATTCAAATGTATTGAAATAAAAACGAATCTGCGGAAACCAATAATATAAAACCGAGGAAATGAAACAGGCTGCAGTAGGTATTGGAAGTGTAATAAGAAATGTAAAAACCGACGGATAAAAGGCAAATTGGAATTTCTGTATGAATATTGTCAGTATGTCCCATACTTCTATACTAATATTATAAAGCTAAAGAGTGTGTATGGTTGAGCGCGCTAATCTCAGAAACTGTTCCTGTGAATTGAAGACATAGTTTTGTATGGGATGATGTAATTTATCGAAGACTAACTTAATAAATTATTTATGTTTAGATATCATAAATAACAGAAACAAAATAATATTTTTCATACTTAAACATATTGTATACCATGTGGGCGTGGCCTACCAAGGGCATGTCGTGCTAACCATCACAGGTCAGGGGAAACGTTTTCACTTTCGAATGTAGAGAAATTACTGAAGCATAAAAAACCAGTTTCACGCTTTTTCCCGCGATGCACTGCATGCAGAGATTTCGATCCCCAAGCACCGCCTTATTGTCGATTCATCGAGTGTTAGATGGCGGAACTCTACACCACGTTTTGTCAAGGAAATGAAAATAATTTAAATTCTTCCAAGAAAGAATTGAACTCACAACCTTTATGTTCACATTCTAACACTATCCAACTACGCCAGGACAGCTTAAAGTCACATAATTTTTCATAATCCTAATTATAAACACAGATCAATACATAATAATTCTAGAAATAAACACATATATTTATCTGTGTTTATATCCATTATATGTACGAAACAGCTCGTTTACCATGCGATGTGACCTATCCAAGGCCGTGTCACGGGCCAACCATCACAATGGGTCAGACAACGGTTTCACTTTCAAATGTAGAGGCAGCTATGGATTCACGGTTGACCGTACGATCTTACGTTGTTCTGTTTTTATTGTTTTATTTCACCATCTTCTATGAAATTACTATGGAAGCATTGTTTTTTTTTTGGATTTCGTGTAAATGATAATTTAGATTTTACCTGTTACTACTTTTTTTTTTATGGTCTTCACGCTGTATCCCGCATTAAACAGGGAATCGAAAGCACAATCGTGGCGTTTACACTCAGTCGCTATGGAGCGTCGCCACGCTAGCCAGTAGTTATTATTTATTAATATGAATTCTCCTGCATAGCGCGCAATAAATAAAGAATAACATTTTATCTTTAATTTATATTCATATGTGCCTCGATAACTTTGATTCGTTGTATTTTTTTAATAACCTACTGCATTATTAAAATATTTAAATAAGAATATAGGAATATATTTAAGACTTTAAAAAATATATTGTTAAAAGTCTAAACTAATAACATCATAGCTGCGGTAAAAGATCCTTTGTGTGTTGAAGACACTTCAGACCAGACTCATTACGTATATAAGTACTATTTAAGTAGTCTATTGATAATAATTAAGTACAATAAAATTTAAATGGAATGTGCTTTTGAATATATTATGCTCAGATATTTTTAAGTGGTATGTATTGCAATTTGTAATTATTATAATAATATTATAATTTATCAATATTTCTAGATTCATATGAGATGTTCAAAATTCGACGAAAGAATTAAATCAATTAAAAGAAAAGACGAAGAACGAAAGATATTTAAAGTATAATGATAGATAATTTATGTATATCTATGTACAAGTCAGGAAAAATAAAAATTTGTTAAAGCCCGCAACTTCGTTTGCGTAGACTGAAATTTATAAAATACAGTATTTTCCATTCTCGAAGAATTTACGGAAATAATCTCTTAGTTCTACGCTGCGTAGATAGATATGTCTGTTAGTGACTCAGGCAACCAATTATGTATTTTATATAGATATACAAAAAAATATTCACTACAAGTCATGGACCTATGAAAAACAATAGTATGCCAACTTTATGCCAGTAACAAAAATAGCTACAATACAAATAAGCCCATTTACAGCATGGTGTGACCTGTCGTATACGCCAATAACATCATAAGGCTTTCATCACGTAATATACGAATCGTTTCATTAATATTTTACATAGAAACAGTTGAAAGTAAAAAATATATTGACGTCAATGACGCCAACATGTCTGGCTACGCATGGATTATGGGTTCAAATATCTTCGCCTACTTGAACAATGTCTAAATACAAGTATATTTATAGACACTGTCTAAATGTACGTCTAAATAAACACAGCGAATAGTGACGCAGCACGTAAAGCGTTCTATAAAAACACGAGATATCCTAAAAACTAAAATCTAGGAGAGAAGATGCATACTTAATTAACATCATAATATAGTATTTTTCTCCTCTTTCTAGCGTCCCATCACTATCCAATATCACTCAACGCAATTGCCCAACCAATCAAACAAAATAGATATCAAAGCAAATTAGTCTTACATATTACACCTATCTCGGCCGGTCCCAGCATAAATATTTGGCGAGCACTTGGGAAGTCCCTTGCATGGGGGTCCCCAAAATTATACATTATAGTGCCATACCATAACTGTTATAGAGAGCGTTCTGTTATTCCCATAACATCAGGTGCCCCCTAAATTTTGCCTAGCTTGACTTGACTTGGTACTTCTATTTTATTATTATGTTACAGCTGTTGCCTTATAAAATTGATGTTTTTGTAAGAGGATGTGCTCGAGTTTCTTTTACAAACCAATTCTATATACAAAAAAATAGTCTATTGTAGTAGATTTTTTTATTCGTATTGAGTGAATCAATTCAGGACTGTGTAAGTAAATTATATGAAAAAAGTGTACGAGATTCAAACCTACACTAAGAGTGTGTAATAAATATGCTTAAACTTCTAGAAAATTAAATAATTTAGGCCATCGTGGCGCAGCGCCTCAAGCGTGCTACTGTGAACACAATGATTGAGGGTTCAATGCTCACTCGGGTAGTAAAATATTTAATATTTTGATTTCTTCGCTCCGGTAACGAGGTAAAACGTGGCGTTGAGTTTCCCCACTCAACATGCAATGCCTTCAGAATTCCGCGGTGAGATACGGAAATGTCTTAATGGGAAACGGAGTGTTTTAACATATTCCTAATTCCATTCCATTTCCCTACTCTGCTATGAGCGGGATACAGCGTGAAGCTGTTATTAATGCGTTCAACCAAACGGAGCTTTATAATACCAATATAGATAGAATATAGACATTAAAAATTACTCAGTTGATTTCAGAGCAAAAGAAGTGACTCGAAAAATTGTCCTGAATAAAAAAGGCCACACAAGAAAAATGTAGAAGAAAAATTATATATTAATTAAAAAAATAACATAAATAGTTGAAACGTGTCGAGTTCGTAAGCGATTACAAAATCGATAGAAACACGATACCCTTGCGGGCTTGCACTTTCCAACGTATCGTGTAAACCAAAGGTTTATTTTTATATCATTGAATACCGCGTACAACACGGATAATTTAATAGTAGCTTTATAGGTATTTTAATTTCACTTCAAAGAAATTATAATGGTGTTAAAAAGAAAATCTTCACTTTATTTGTGTTTATGTTTTAGAGCATTTTCAAATATATTTGCTATCTTATAAGCTGTTAATTTTTGATTTATTTTATTTGGTAGAACTTAACACTGGGATGGAGCCTTGTAGAGCCAGATCCCCCGAATGAGAATCAAACCCATAACCGTTATAGTTAACGCACAGAGCCTATGCTCTATATACATATTAAAATAAAACAGCCCATAGATGTGATCATGTCGCCCACATCCGTTTCCATCACGCACCCTCTATTATTGAAATCTAATATTTATGTTCAAAATCACAAAAATAGACCCTCTTGGGGCAGTGGGAAATTGACTGATTAAAAATATGATGATTGTGGGTTCGATCTTCACTCGGGGGATGAGTCATTTCCCCGCCCAGCGAGATAACATGACAAATAGTTTTTATTGTATTTATTTTAGCGGGTACCTAGTGTTAAAACACTCCGTTCCCCTTTTCCGAATTTCGGAGGCATATAGACTAGTTCTATAAAGATGATTTAAAAACCGACACAGCGCCTAACATAAACGACATAGTAGGTAAGACATAATTTTTAGATGCAAAACAGATAAAGTAAGTGTCACAAGTTCTTACTATCTAACCTGCAAAGGTAAGAGCGTGAAACAACAAAAACTGCCACAGCACTGATAGCATCACCAGTGCTGTGTGTGTCGATGAATAAGTTCTTTTGAGTGCACAGACTGTGAGTGACTAGCTGTAAATGAGTGCATTGTGGTATTAAATAATTCATTTTAGTCATATCTCGATGATAAATTCGTTATTTAACACTAAATGAATGTATTCTTTTGTTTTGGTTTTTCAGAAACTCGCTGTTTCCCGCATGTAGCAAGGTAGGCAGAGGGGGTCTAGTGCTAAGACATTCCGCTCCTCGTAATCAGAAGGCATTGCTTGTTGAGCAGCGGAACTCAACGCCGCGCTTAGCAGAGCGAAGAATTGTAAATATTAAATATTTCCTTTCCCCCCAAATAGAAATCAAAGTAAATGTTAATATTAAATATTTCACTGCCCCGAGTGAGAATTGAACTGACACCGCCACGTCTTCAGCACAAGCTTGTACCACTGCGCCACGACGGCATCTTAACTAATAATCACACTAATAAACGACATACCACATATATAACAATAACAACCAGCCATTACAAAACCAAATATATTTTAAGAATTCCAAGTAGGCGTTCAATTAGAAATTCATAAATCATACATATGTATGTATGAGTGACCGCTAATTAACTCTACCATAGTCTGTAGTATGTACGTCGTGTTAGATTTGCATAGGTAATTGCCTCACCAAATTCAAATGAAACGTGATCGGATAGCCAAGTTCAGATCTACTTCTAATTGTTTCTATGTTGATTCGCCAATTTTGGGAGGTTATTTGACTTTTGATTTATAGATAGTACTTTAGAAAAGGTGAGTTTACATTTGTAACCTTCAAAGAAAGATTTTAAAAAGCATATAATGGCTTTTTATAATGTAAGACTGAAGCCACTTTACCGACATTGTTAACAGAATGGTATATATCGTCAGGATAGACAATGGCAACCTGGGTACAAACGAAGTTCAAACCCATAACTGTTGAATTTACAGACTCCTGCGACGACTTAGAAAATATAATTAAAAAATCAAATCAAATCAGCTTCACGCTGTATCCCTCACACAGCAGGGTAGGCAGAGAGAACCTAGTGTTAAGACACTCCATTCTCCACTTTCTGCCGAATTCTGGAGACATTGCGTGTTAAGTGGCAGAACTCTATACAATATAATAATATCAAATAATTAAATAACATTATCTGCGACATGTGCGCCCATTTATTATTTGCAATTTTTTAATTGCAATCTTTCTAATCCATGTAAAATCCTCCCTAATAGACCATACAGTCATTCCGTCATACATAGGCCATTTCGTTACGAATTACAGTTACTTTTATAAAAATTATTTAAACATCAAAATTTTAAAACAGAACTAAATAGTATTTTAAATGCAAATCAAATTGGTAAATTATTTATAAAATCAAAATTAAAAACAAAAATTAATTTGTAAATTTTCAATTTTGAAAAATATATTCCAAAAAGTAATAAAATGTCAATAAGACTAGTTATAGAAGACAATAAAAGTCACCAAAGAACATTTAACTAGTAAAATATTAGAATATTTAAAAATTTCCATTCCAGTTTCAGGATCTATTAAAGTAATAATAAAATAAACCAAATTTTATAAAATTATAATTTTCATCGCTTAAATTGTAAAATACTTATAGTGTTTCTATGATTAGCATAAACTTAACTAACTACTTCAAATAAACAGCTTCAATTCAATTCAGCAGGGTAGCCAGAGGAAGCCTAATGTTAAGACACTCAGTTCCCCACTTTCTGTCGAATTCTGGAGCCATTACATGTTTAATGGAACTCACCACCTACGAAATTACGTTATCTATAATTATTAATTAAATTACGTTATCTATAATTAAAAAATAATCCTAATTGTGGAACAACTATTTAAAAATATCCGATAATAATAAGTCATCGAAAATTTTTGCGTTACACTATCGTGAACGCAACCCTGGGCCCAATCACTGCGCGGAATATTTGCGTTAACGCTAGTGACATCACACTATGCCAGTGACCTAGCGAGGCCGTTTTAGATTAGAGTGTTCGGCCATCGGTACAGGCCTTTGTTCTAGAATTCTATCTAAATATACATTATAGCTATATAATAGAAGACCAGACTTTCTTTTGCAGCGTTGGTCTTCGATAAGCACAAATATTTACATAATGAAGTTTTGACGTTGTCTGATGTTAGTAGACCATTAATATCCTTCGTATCCTTTAAAATGGATTTGTATAGAAATATGCATGTTGTACAGGGTTTTAGCTATATTTAAAAATCAAATTTAACTAATTTTATTTATAAAATATTAAGGTAAAGTCTCGTGGAAATCAAAACTATAATTTTTACACGTAATTAATTAAAACATTCTGTTATCTCTGCAGCATTTATGATTGAGATACAGAAAATCTTTTTATATACACGAAGACCTCATACTTTCCAAATATAATTACTGATAAAAACTGGAGGAAAAGATATATTCAGCTTTATTTTAATTTACTAATTTAATAAGCTGGCACATTTCTGCAGCTTCACATTTTTCCGTAGCATGATAGGCAGATGGAACACAGTGCTAAGATATTCCGTTCCCCACTTTCAGCGTAACTTTCGTGATACTGATCGACTAGCAGAATCCAATCCCATGCTTACATTCCTGGTTTTTATTGGGGAACATTGTGAATTTCGCAATGTCAAGGTCAAATATGATAAATGATATACATTGATTAGCAGGGACGAATATCGTTGTTTCAAATTACAAATCACTTTATATTCAAATTCGTTCGTGTTTACTGATTTCTGAATAAAGAGTTGGGTTCCAATATTCCAATTGGGTTCCAACCATAGCACAATAAGATTAACCAGAGTCATTAGACAGAAAATGGAGAACCGTGAGCCTTCTTTTATAAGGCTCGCTTTACAATAAAATCTAAATTATACACAACGATAAAAGCTTACCAATTAATTAATTTATTTTGAACTGAAGTAGTAATCATAATAGAACACCCCCAAGTTTTTGCCTAACTCCAAATAATTAATTCCTAAGGCGTGTCTAGTAGTAATAGAATATGAAACGTTCAAACAGACATCACAATTGCAAATCAACGATATTAAAAATAATTACTTACACAATAACGATTACTTTCATAATTTATGAAATATATGGTCGGTTCATTAATTTTTATTGCTTATTAAATTCCGAATAAGCTCATATTGTTTTAGAAAAACACGCTCCGAAATGTCTACAGATTTTTATCAGAAACAGACAGATTCTTCTATTACAGTAATTAAATATCAAAATTTATATTCGGACAAGTACATTTGATATAAAGGAATCACGGTGAGTTGAATATGGGAGAGTGAAAAAAGTCGAATATCCGCGTCGAAACCTAATTAGTTGCTATTTAAAATTTTTATTAAACCAAAGACTTCCGAGGTTAGGGCCATATTTTTTTTGTTTGGCCGTTCATTACGTGAGGAGGTGCTACGAATAAAGAACCTATACAAATTTGAATCTAGTTTTTGTCGGTCCTCACAATTATAGATAGAATTTTCCTCATTCCCTACAATGACTTGGTAATATTTTATTTATACAAATTCGGCGACCGTGGTCAAATTTGAAGCAAACCAACTTAAAATTGTTGAAAGGCCAAGTGTTAGTTAAAAGCTTGTTAGCTTTCGTATACGATGATTTGGTTGGAGGAATGCGTAACGTCCATTCTTTACTTTGGAAGTGCTGGTGAGAGTACATCGCATGTAACGGCGGATTATTCTTAACAACTAATGTAATTATCTATTAAATATACATACAGAAGCCGTCGTGACGTAGGGGTACAAGCGTGTGACTGCAACACGGCGGTCGTGGCTTCCATTCCCGCGTAACGTTGAGTCCCGCCACTCAACACGCAATGCTTCGGTGGAAACTGGGGCATGGTATGTCTTAACTACTAATTAGGTTTCCTCTGACTAACCTGCTATATACGGAATACAGTGTGAAGTAGAAGAAAATATATAATAAACGCTTGTTTATGAACTTTTAAAAGATTACGCTTGTAACATTGTGTAATTTTACACGTAGAACACTTGTTGTTATGTTTTGCTGCAAATATATCTCAAGATATTTGAAAGCAAAGTTATGATCATATTATGTGTATTTTTGTAATAAAGATACTTATTAAGTTATTACTATTTTAGCTTCTCACTCTCTCCCACATATAGCAGGGATAGGTAGAGGGAACCTGGGACCCAAGTATCAAGACATTCTGTTACCGTTAAGGGAACAGATGTGTCGTTTCCCACTTTCCGCCGAATTCTCAAGACATTGCGTGCTGAGTGCCGCAATTTAACCCTGCGCTTTGCCTCGTTACCAGAACAAACCAAGGAAAAAATATAATTAACTGACCTCACCAAAAACAAAAAGTATATAAAATATATTAATAAAATAAGAAAAAAAATTAAACAAAACAGAAAACTCGGTTATTAGATTATAACAACAAGTACATTTAATGCTTTCAGTAAAGCAGCCGGTGTGACAAATGGAACGATTCGTTCCGTTTATTTTCCGTACGTTTATGTCGATATTCCAATAAGCGGTATATTAGGAAATAATTAAATTTAGATACAAAAAATATACTAAAATAAAGAATTAATAGCGAAAATAAATAAAAAATCAGTAGGTAATAATGATATAAGAACATTTTCCAGTAACGACAGATTCGTTTCGTTAGTCGTTAGTCGCACCTTGGATAAGCGATAAAGATTGGTTTTAATACAACTCTTATATGAAACAAGAAATCATATATTAATCGAAGCCGTCGTGGTAGCAGCATGCCACCGTAAACGTGACAGTTGTTAGTTCTTTTAAGGGAATTAAATATATAATATTTTCATTCCCTGGCTCTAGCAGCGAGGGAAAGCGCGGCGATAAAATCCGCCACTCAACACGCAACTTTTGAAAATTCGGCGGAGAGTGGCAAACGGAATTATCTTAATGATAAGGGAGTGTCTCAACACTAGGTTTCCAGGTACGACAGCATACAGTGTGAAGCTAAAAAAATATCATTATTTACTTAATTTGTGCAGCGCAGCGTTTGACTTTAAGCGCACAATGGTCGTGGGTTCGATCCTCATTCAGAGGAAAGGAAATGAATAAACTATTCAAATCTCGAATTCAGGGAGAAAGCAGACAAACCAGCGTCTGAACACTAGTTACCCTCTGTCCCCTAGTATTCGGGATAGCCGAGCTGAGTATGAACTTTACCTTGTCCCCTAAAACGCCAAAGTCCTGGGTTCAAATCCATTAAAAGCACAACTATATGAAAATATATAAGAAACATTAACTTATATAAACACACAGTCAAGTCCCTAATGAAAGGGATCTGGACGGGCAGATGGAAAGCAAAGTAACCCGATAACACCTATCTTATCGAGGCGGCACCCCAACTCCCAAGTATAATCTCGAGGACGTCACCTACAAGTGTGCGGAGGAGAGCGCTAAAAGGCGGACATTACTGTATATGCGGCTTTCTTTTTTTGTTTATTTAGGCGCATCTCTTATAGGTATAGTACAGTAGAGTCGATGACACACTCCATTCCCCCCTTTTCGTCTGTTTTATAATTATGGCGCATTGAATTGCCATTGGATTGGATTGTGTGATTGAAAATCAACACAAGTTCTTCCAATCCGACCGTAAAAATAAAAAAAATAATAAGATATTAAGTATAATTTAATATTGTAGCTACCGCTGGTAATGGGCAAAGCGATGAGTTTCACCATTCAACACGCAATGCTTGCGTACCCTCCTAAATGCAGGATACAACGTGAAGCCAAAAAAATATCTATTTATATTTAAGCATAAAATTGAACCTGTAACCATCACGCTTAGACTAAAACGCAATTACTCCAACATATTGTTTATCAATGAAGCGGTTTTACCCGGAACATTCTGGCAGGTTGGTATGTCAGTAACCTGTCGTAGCCGACACCCGTGCTAGTATAATTAGCACCAGATGTTCTTCTCATTTGACGACTTCATTTTCTTTCTGAAAGGTAGTTGAACGCCTCTAGCTTAAAGTTTCACCTATGTGATAATAGTAGGTGAAAGTAATGTTTATGTGTACTGAAATACTTTTATTTAGCTTTACGCTGTATCCCCCACATAGCAGGAACCTGGGAACCCGGGCACCTAGTGTGAACCTACAAATTCTCGAGGCATCTAATCCACTAGCCATCGCGTTAAGTCACACAAACAATATAAATGTCTATATCTAAATATAGCCTATGAATGTCTCATTGACATAAGAAATAGTTTAGTTACGTAAATTATTTGTAGATCTGACTGTGTATGGTTATAGTTTTTTTTTAAAGCGCGAACACACTACCCATGGGAAAATATTTACGAATATATAAGATTTTCGAAGTATAAGAGCGTATAGCTTAATTGGCCATCTGACACTTGGACGGTTTCCAAGAGTCACGAGTTTGAGTCCCGTTACGTATAAAATTTTGAACGTATCTTAACATTTTGAATAGGAATGTAAATATATAAATATCCACATAAATTTGCATCGTCAGCTCTTCGCACCTGGTATGTAATAGAGAGTTCTTTCTAAGCACCCTCCAAAGGTAAGGATTGTTAAATGTATTTTTAGATGCCATCGACGACGTTATCATGAAGCTAAAAAAAAAAACCTTATTTAAATTAATTACTTTTGTGAGAAAATTGTTTTTTTTTTTGCTTTATTCTGTACACAGCAGGATAAGCAGAGAGAATCTAGTGTTAAGACACTCCGTTCCCCATTTACCCGTGTTTCTATGATTTTCGAGGTCAGTCGTGGTGCAGGGGCACAGGTGTGATTGCAAACTCACTTGAGGAAGTGCAATATTTATAATTTTCATTTCTACGCTGCTGTAGAGGCAAAAGCACGGCGTTAAGTTCCGGCACTCAAGATGCAATGCCACCAGAATTCGGCGGAAATTAGAAAACAATAACAACAAAATAACATAGCAACTAAAGCAGCAAGTCTTCCAACTAGAAATTATAGAAACTTATTACACAGAGTGATAAATTGTATAGAGTTACCTGCAACAGCCTATAATTGAATGAGCAACATACAAGTTTTGCTATTGACCAACTAGATCTATTCACGCACAGATATAATAATTATAAATATAAACAATTTGACGTCTGGTTATGCGTGTCCCGTCTAATAAGCATACATACACTAGGAAAATATTTAAGAAAAATCCTATTTTTTACGAAAATTAAAATCTGAAGGTAAATTTATTTACCTGTAAAATAATTATTTAACTTTTTCTTTGTCAATATTATCAATGTACCTTATTTCAATTATCTAAAGCAATAGTTAATCTGTTATACTGCGTAGAATGTATCTGGAGCTCATAATGTAGTAGGTAAATTTGAAGTAAATTAGCAAAACCTAACACATCACAGCTGTTATTGCCACATTATAGTTTACAGTGTACGTATCAAATTAATTGGGTGTTTCACAACAATTTATAATTCATATTAAACGGTTCAACTAATGAATAATTTATATATTTAGTATTTAATTGTTATAGTATTATAAATAATGTTTTAATTGGTCATTGTTCAAGTTATTTAGAACTTCTATTTATTTAAGTTGCCCTTTTGCCAGGCAGAATCACTTAATTCCTAAGTTTTCATTTATAATGAGTGGAAATATAAATTTAAATAAAAATTTCATTTCCTCGAGTGGGGATCTAAACAAACAACCAGTTGCGTTTACAGCCACACTTTGTGCCCCTTCACCATGACCAGCCTTATAAAAAAGTCTAAATATCTAAAATATTCTCAACCCAAATTAACGCACCCACGAGGAAATGCCTCATGGAGATCCATGAAGCATTTCCAAATTCTGAAAGGACCGTTGTCCGTTCCATGAGAATTTTCAAGTAGTACTAAATATAATAAGACATTGACTCATAAACTGAGACATTTGTTGGTATCTTCGGTGCATATTCGTAAATACGCTATCACAGAATGGGCGTAATAGAAATGATCTCATCTGTCAACTGTATGCGTCAGTGGTACAACTGTTTAACTATATATGTGTTGAAGTACGGTTCGTACTATCGTTTTACTATCTGGATATTTTAATAGTATGATAATATCTATGTAATATTAATATTTTTTTTAATAAATAAAGAAGAAATAAATAAGATTTCAAAACATTATCTTCAAACGTCATCAAGGTGGATCGAACCCACGACCATCACGTTTACAGTCAGTTATTACTCCGAGTGGGAATTGAACCCATTACCGTCGCCGCGTACGCCGCAGCGACCTCTATATTTCTTTTAACTCAGTACTTATATTACGTACCTTTATACGTTTATATCACATCAGTCACACTTTTATTCTAATTGGTTTATAACAAAAGCGTGAAAGGCTTTTCGGCAAAATGGAGGCCTCTACAGGCGTTTATTGTAAGAGACGGTCAAGGTTAGACGTTTAACCTTTAAATAATAATACTGTGCCAAATACACACTACAAAGTGTACGGAATCGGCAAGTTACGTCAAACACTGGCCGAGGTCATTAACAATTATTTGACTGTAGGTACAGTGGTTGGGAGTTCGATATCAACTTATGAAAATATTACTATTCAGAAGAGTTTGTTTCTACTATTCGTGTAAAAATCGGTGAGCATAGTGACTTTTCACTGCTATTCTCCTTGCCTTCTTCGCTAAACGCACTCCAAAAGTATACAAAAAAATTTATAATTAGGTATAAGATATCTCAGTCAGTCTCCTTAAAATGAGAAAATCAATCGATTTTTAGGTTGAGGAAAATTGAAGATAACACAGATTTATAATTACTAAAGATTCTAAGAATTCGGTGCCTTTATTCGAGATTGACGTTCAGGAATAGTCAAACAAAATATGTATAACATCATCTTCATCATGATTAACTTCTCTTATTTTAATCCCAAACGTTTTCCTTGAATAATGAATCAAATATCTGTTAAATAACAGTTATAAATATGTACAGTAAAATAAACAATAAAAATGTTGTATTAAGACACTCTGTTCTCCACTCTCCGGCTAGTTTCGAGAATATTGACTCACGAGTGGGGATCGAACCCACAAACATCGCGTTCAAAATCAGACGCTGTAACACTGCGCCAGGAGGTATTCGGTGTAAAGTACCTATTATTATTAATTGTCATCGTAAATATTTACATCATAAAAAGTTACGTAAATACTCTAAAAATATCCTTTCCGCCATTGAGTGTAAGTAATAAAATCTAAACTACCTATTATTATAGTATTGTTCTTTATATATTATATTCTTTCAATATGGAAAACTGAAATCAGAAACCCGTGTTACTTAGTGGCTCATTAAGACACTTCTCACGAATTCTGGAGTCATTGCGACTCAACGTCACACTTTGCCTCGTTACCAGAGCGAGGAAATGAAAATATTAAATACATGTTTCATTCCCTCGAGTGAGAACTGAACCCACAATCTGCTGACAATCGCACGCTTGTATCACTGCGCCGCGATGGCCTCGACATTACGTGGTAATATATTTAATTTCATGTAATATATAGGTACTTACAGGCGAATACAAATATGAACCTACCTATAAACCTACTTAATATTTATTAAGTTTACCAAATTATGTCATTTCCAACAGGACTTGCCGATTGCAAATTAAACTATTGTATTCCATTCATAGTTTCCATTAGTCTAGACTGTATGAATAAATAATCATCGATATTAATAATAAAATGAAATTACTAAATCCAAAAAAAAAGAAAATGGTTTTGCGTATTCGTGACACATATACCTAGCAACCTATTAACAAATTGATATTTACACTTTGCAGTAGTAAAAACTTAAAAATCTCGCTCTGGTAAGACAAAGCGTTAAGTCGAGCTATTTAACTCGCGGTATCTTAATAATTAATATATAGATTTAATATTTTGATTTAACCATGATCAGGGAACCTACAGCCTCGCGTAGACGTTCTCATTTTCTATCTACTTGCAATAGTACAAAATTAATAAAAGTGAAAATATTCATTTCCTCGCTCTAATAAGATAGTGTGCGGCGTTGAGTTCCGCCATAGAGCGTTCAGCCTGCGTATCCGGCTATATAACGAGAGATGTGTGAACCTAAAAAACACACACAAATTCATATAAATAGCTATAAAACGATAAGAGATAATAAATATATACAGATAACAAATATACACAAGAGTACCAATACCACTTTTTGCGAGATCGGTAAAAACATGGACACAGAACCCACAGCCTTGGGCAGGCGTTCTCATTTTGAGGCGCTGCGGGGTGGCGGGGACGGACCTTGAAAGATACGACGAACTCGGCGGAATGCAAACACGGCCGGCCGGCCACTTGCCGAAATTATAACGTATACGTAAAATACTAAGATAAATGCGCGATCTGTTATTTTTTTATTAAAATTAAAATAGATATTTAATTTTATTACTTGTGACGTTTTTGTTATAAAAGAATTATATCAATAGATTATAAAACAAATACAATTTTACAAGACAAAAAAAAGCTTTATAAAAACCATACAAAACAAAAGAGGCCGAGATTGGTATTTTGTAACCACAAAACTAGCATCAAGGTGTTAATGGGCCAGTTTTGTACGCTTAAAAAATATCACTCGCCATATATTTACATAGTGCCAGTAAATGTATGGTCCATACAGTATACATTAGTTGACATCATAGTAAACGCATGTCTCGAATGAACTCTAATTAAATCAATTAGGCATTAGCGTAGCGATAGTTTCGCTGTAGGAGTTAAAATAACTAAAATATCTTCGTAAGAGTAATTTAAAAAATATTGTTAATGAACATGGAACCTCCTCTTTTTTGAAAAATAAATCGGTAAATTGTATGTCGAACTATTTATTTTAAATAAAACTGATTGATAATAAAAAAATAAAACCTCAATGCAACTAAATAAATGCTTTAATTTCATGATAAATAAATAAATGCTGAATAAACTTGATTATAAAAAAATGTACTTCTATTTAATTTTACTTTATTTTTTGCAGATAGAAAATATAGAGACATCGCTCTAATCTCTCTACCTACTCCTTAAAGTCACCAAGGCGAAGAAGTAAATATTCTTTATTCAAACAGACTATTGTCACTTTTGAATCGTTCCACTCATAATTAATTTCCCCAAGAGCGAAACGAACCCACAACCAGCGCATCACAAACAAATGGTCAAACCAAAAAAATTAAAAACAAACAAAAAATAAATATACAAAAAGCAACCTAGTAGGTACCTATGCAGTACCTGTAAACTAATCTCACGTTTTTGCCTACACTGGCTCGGCACCGACCTGTCCGAAGGCTAGCTGGCATCCCACAGCGTCTCGTTATATAACGAGTAGACAAACTCGGACACTGTGCGGGCGAAATTTACTATTTACAATTTTGTATATATATATATATGTATGTTTTGTACATATTTCGGTGATAAATTGTTTATTATTGGTATGATTTATTAATAAGATAATCACATGTTTTTTATAGCCGACATATAGTAGTAGCCGTAATTGATAAATATTGGTATTAATACGAAGCTAGTAAATGACGTTAATTGTGATAGCCAAATAAGGTATTCGCGCATAGTATAGGTACATTTTAAATCTCTGTCATCTTTTACTATTAATTCATTAATTTCATTGATAACAAATATTTATATTTGCATCAATCAAGAATTGAACTTACTACAACAAACCATACATGATAGTGTATACGCGTGCTTAGGTACTGTTTTCAATCGTTCGTAAACATATTAAATAATCAATTTCCCTTTATAGATAAATATATTGTATATACTCAAGTGCAAAATTGCAAAACATTCATCATTTCTTTTAAATAACACGCTATACAATGTAAGAAGACGTATATTACTAAAAACAATAAATTGATAAAAAAATATTGGCAAAAGTAATTTATGGAGTGACCTATGCAAAAAAATAATTTCGATTTTTTAATCTAGGTACGTCAATGTAACCTATTTAAAGCGTAATAGTACATAACCTATTAAAATATGTATCAATTTATTAAAAAAATATGCTAAATTAATTTAATTAATCGCAACCAGTCCCGCAGAAATAAAAAGTAATCGGTGAATGAATTTAAATGTTATTGCCGTGGATATACTGGCTTAATGGTGGACATTTGTTTTTGGATTTAAAAAATAAATGCAGCTCAGGTACAAGGAAAAAAACACACGAAAATGTAAAAGTGAAAATACGACTTAATGACCTTCCATGGGAGCGTGGCGAATGCGGGGGAGACTCCCGTTTCAAAGTAGTAGACTATAATTTGTTAGTTAAAATAGACCGGTGTTTTTTTTTCATAACGTTTTGCAAGTAAAATGCCGCCATATTATGTTTGAATTATGTTGAGGACAATACAGATTAAATAGCTGTACTTTGTATTAGGAATTATGGGGGGTTGTGTTTTTGCTCTATATTTATTTATATTTTTGGTTTAAAAACAATGTGTAGTAAATAACCGCGCAAATATGATGATTTTCTTATAATTTATATTGAGTCTAAATCAGCTTCACGCTGTATCCCGCACACAGCTGGGTAGCCAGAGGTAACATAGTGTTAAGACACTCCGTCCCCACTTTCTGCCGAATTCTGGAGGCATTGTGTATTGAGTGCGAAGCGAAAAAATAGAAATATAAACGTAGAAATATTTCACTTCCTCGAGTGGGTGGATCGAACCCACAACCATCGCGTTACAGTCACGCCTTGGTGCCGCTGCGCCACGGCGGCCTCGAATTATATAATTTTATATACATAAATACATATTAGACATTATAATAACTTCCTCACAGGCAGCCACCTAGTGCTTGCATTTCTTCAGGGACAGAATACCCTTTTCCCTACCCAACCGGTGTCTCTGTAAAAGCCAATAGGGCTAACAGCATTATCCACATGTTCGAAAAAAAGACATTATAATTGTAAACAATTAGATAATACAAGTGACTTACTTTTATTAAGGAAAAGTTATCTTTCTTTAGAAACATTATGCAATCCATGATTGCACAACAAATGTAAAATTCTTATTTCACAATGTTTCTCTAAAAGTATCCATTTCATATCAAAAAATATAATCTTTTTTTAAATTTACTATTTGCTTTAATTGGCAGACAACTTTTTTTATAAAGTTATAAATATATGTGAATGAATTCTTAAATATAAATTAACATACAATTTTTATTTCAGCTTCATGTCTTATCTCACATAAACAGCAGTAGGGTAGGCAGTGAAACCATAAAGATATTGTTTGTTAAATGACAGAACTCAATGCAGCCGTTTGATTTTTAGTGCAGGAAAATAAGACAAAAAATGACCCTAACAGTACTAACATATTTTATTTTATTTATACATTTCCAAAAACCATTGCTTTATTTACTCTACATATGCATTTTAAAAACTTAATAACTTATTATTTTTCAGGCAGATAAATTTTAATAACTTAATATTTTTCAGGACAAAAAAATCAAGAATAATTTTTTGTTCTAAAGTCAAAGTAGAAGCATCCTAGTAGTTTTTTTTACGTAAAAAGTATTTAGTAACTATAGTAAGCAGTAGTTATAATAAATATAGTAAGCAGTTACCATACCAGGCATGTATAATTGCACACTTTATTAATATTTTAGATTTTATTTAAAGAACAAGAATAGCAAAAAACATCAAGAAATAATTTGAAAAAAATTTTGATTCATGCTGAACCCCACATTTAGCGGGATATTCAGAGCGAGCCTAGCAATAAGATACTCCCCTCCCCACTTTCAGAGGCAATATCTGGAGGCATAGTGTGTTGAGTGGCAGAACTCAAAGCTGCTCTTTGGTTCTACACCAGAGTGAAGAAACTTAAATGTTAAATATTTCAATTCTTGAAGTGGAAATCAAATCCACAACCTGTCCTATTTACAATTACAAGCTTGTACCCCTGCTCCATTCTGGCTTTAAAAAAAGTGTTTGAAAAATATTATATCAATAGAACTGTTTTAAATTAAAATTAATATAACACTCAAAATAATCCTATGGTAGTTTATGTACTCAAGAAATTTTTAAATAATAAGTATGATGCACATTTGTTAGTAAATTAAAAAAAAGAAAATTGTTGTCTATTTTACTTAAATATATGAAGGCAATATATAAATTTTTATGAGCATGTTTTATGAACTACCGACTTGTATCCCAGACATTATTTATGATATTACTCTACTAGCAATGTATAAAGGCATATCATAATTTTAAATAAAGAAAAGTAATATTACAATTTAAAAACATTATTTATTAGCTTTTTAATATTAGTAGATAATATCAATTGTGCAATAAAATAACATTTTAATCGTTCATCACTTTTAAAGTTTTTTTAGTAGTGATGATGAATATGATTTTTATGTGATTATAGTTAAATAAGTCATATATTTTTAAACAAATATTTTGGCATATTTTATTAAAAAGTAGACCACCTTTAGAAACAACTTTCATTTGACTTAAATGGATTGACATTTATAACAGTCTTGTGCTCTAGACTGTAAGCCCATAGAGCTATATGGTAAACAAAAGTTATCTCTCCAGAGCAACGGATTGATAGCTACATAAATATATGTGAGGTTTAATAGCATAGATGTTAAAACAATTAAGTTATACATTTTATATCTTGTGATACCTTGTGGTACATGGCTATAATATAAGCTATATGGGATTTCACTTAACATCAACCAATAAATTATTACCGTTTTGTTTAACAATATTCATTTGAAAATCTAAGTTGTAATATAGAGACGAACTTTTTCTACAAAAAATATTACATTAAAGAATTTTGTTTATAAAATTCAATAGGTTAATATGATTTTATGAACTTATTAGCCGCTTGCACATTTGTTTTAACTTATAATAATTATTTTAACTTTCAGTATATTGATTATATATTGATTCAATTATGTATATATTATAGGATTTATTAATTAAATAAATTATATTCTTAGGAAATGTACAAAAGTTTCATGTTTTAGGTTATATTTTCTAACTAGACAAAAGTGAAGAGAGGTTATGTTTTGTTTAAATGTAAACATCTACTACATGTCTATTCTTTCAACAAAGTAAATCAACCACATATATATTTAAAGATATGTAAAATAGTTAAAGAATAACTCATCATTCCATTTACTTCTCCAGAGTTCACTAACAACAGCTGTTACACTTTATAAACAAACAACTTTGAGGTTATAATTCTTACCTGCATAGAATCGGCACTAATGATTTCCGTACCAAATTTTTGCGCTAATTCAACACCTAACTTAGTTTTCCCTGTTCCAGTGGCACCTAATATAATAATCATAGGTAATTTACACGATAACACAGATCTTAACGCCATTGCGAATTCCGCAGCGCACTTCATACATTAACTAACTTCACGTCTGTTTTGACAGTTCGAGTGGTTTTTGACAGCACGAAGTTTCATCGTTCGTTCCATTATTAGAAAGGTCGTCCGTCATACAGCCAAATGTTTATCGTATATAGGTTTTACGTGAAGTACTGTGTCACGTGTATATAATGCATTTGTTTTGATAGATATTACGCATCGAGTGTATGCTATTTACGATATACCTACTTCCAGTTGTAGATGTTTAGATAGGTTCTAGGTAACTCTAGTACGATGAAAGTTGTCATTGTTTATTTATAGTGGTTTTTTTTATATGTATGTTTTCAATGTTTAACTGTAAAAGTAGTATTTAATTCTTTGATTGTTTATTACGTAAGTTCTGTGATGTTAATTCTGATGTTTATTTTAAATATTTTCTTTTACTCTTTATTCATAATACTGAATATGCGTTTTTGTAATATTTAAATTAAATTGTTATCAATATTTATTCTTTATTATTATCTTGACTCTCAAGAAATAATAGGAATTTCGTTTTTTCTATCTTTAGTGTTTTAAGTTAATACTATTAATATATTAATCAGTAATCATTTCAATACTAATAACTTAACTTAAAGGAGATCTTAAAATAGTGGGGTAAATAAAAGAAAACCAGTTTTTTTTTTCAGCCGGATTTAGCAGAGTTTGGGAAACAGCACCCCAACTGTACCACCCAGGTACAAAAAATCACAGAATCTTAACGTCAAATTAGTCAACCCCCCGGAATAAGTATACCAAAAAAGTATAAAAATCACATTCTAATAGCCAGCTGTTTCTTAGCTCTGCGCAATCCGACCTGTCATTTATTTCCATATTTAATGATTATCTTAAGGTTTTGATACACATAATTAAGGAACAAAAACCAAAACACTTTTCTTTTTCCACATTAAAATAGTATCCAAAAAAAACTCCAGACTTGGTAAGTACGTGTGTTTTTGTAATTTAAAACGCCGCTTCAAAGATTGCAAAGTGCAATATTAATGTTAGGCGGAATCTATTTTGCATCCTGCATTCTCTGTAGCGGCGTACAGCAACTGTCGCCTGCGCATCGTCAACTCTACTCCGGCTCTACTTACAAACGGTACGATACGCAGACGATAGTTAGATGTTCCACCTTACATAGGATACTATACAAAAGAAAAATTAATAAAAATTAAACTACAACATGACTTAATCATCCCAACCTTATTTTATATATAAAATATTCAAACCAATGTTGCTATGCAAAAATTTTTTATCCTTATTCATATTTTTTTTTTCATTTGGCAGTGGTGGAAATGTGCCTTGTCACAGATTATGTGCATTACTCACGCTTTCTACCGAATATAAAGCTGTCATTTTCTTACTATTAACGATTAACTTACTGACTTTTTCTTATGCAAGCGCTATTTTCCATTAAACACTGTATGAAACCAATGTTACTTTCAAATAACTAAATCATTATTATTTTTATTATTTATGTCAAGATTAACAAAAAAAATTAAATGCAGGTACAACATTCGAGAATGACTCTCAAGTTATGAAAAAAAAAATAAACAATTACTAGAAAAAAGAAACTTGTTTATAAAAAAACATGACATACGTCTATGATCTACTTCCTATTATGTACATTATACTCCTAGTGGAAGATAAACTGCGAATCTTTAACACGATAAATATAAACCACCTCGTGTGTACCACTACTTATAAGAACAACGCTATATACCTACAATAATATTTCTCACAAAAAAATATTTCTTGCAACTAATTCGAGATAAACCTAATATTATCTATATGTATATATACATAGCAAGGCACATTCCGCACACAATTAAAGCCTTTACGTACAATTCTGTTGACATGTGCTTGATAAAACATCAACCTGACAAAAAGCCTGGCCTAAAACATGTTTCCAGCCAGGCTTAGACTTTATCGTAACGAACGACGTAATCACTAACTTACTGCAATAAAATATAATATAATAATAAAGAAAATGCAAATTTTCTATTAGTAGGTACTATGAGGAACTATTTCGTGGTTATTTTTTATGTTAGAGCCCAATAAGGGCCAACTGCATTCGTAGGGTTTTGATGTTATTATCAAAATACACAGTCTATATATCGTTGAGATTATTATATTCACTGTTATGTTAGACAATTAATTATTTAAAAAATCATTCTACTGCGTCCATATAAATAGGATGTAGATAAAATAAAATTCTAGCTAAACATTATGATACGCATACAATAATGATGGTGCAATTTTAATCAACATTTAAAAAAAAAGCGCGTACTAATAGTTTCCGATTGTTCACGCGCGCTTTTTTATCTGTGGCTAAATTGAACAAAATCGACGCGAAAACAATTAGACGTGCGCCATTTTAATACATATTTATAATATATCATAATATCTATGTTATGAAATGCATTTTATATAAGTGCAATTTATTGATAAAAATATTAATAAATGGTCCAAATGCTGAGTACTTCACAATAATGTTAATTTTATAATAGTGATTCGAAGTTAATCGCGTGTCTAAATATTAAAAAAACAATAAGTGTTAAAATTTACAACATAACAAAAAACACTACAAAAAACCGTAAGCGAACTAATCTAAGTATACACTTACAATAATATCAAGTAAAAGAATATTGATATCACTATCCAGCTCTCGAATTTCAACATCGAGACGCGGGAAACAGAAAAATCCTAAAATTAACGGGGCCGAAAACATATATAATGGCCTGCGCCTCTAGAACTTTCCATAAAGCCAATAACAACCTTATGCCATCCTAACTAATAAATTCAATCTACCAATCTTATTTACAGCGTTAACGAAGTCGACTCACCGCATCGTCACGTAGGTCCAGTAAAAGTCTGAATCGACGTCGAAACTTAAAATGTTAACATTAAGATCAACGTATTATGTACTATGTCAAATATTTATTAATTTTAAGTGATAATTTAAAAAATATTTCCGAGGTAAGACCAGTCTACTAGTTCACGAAGCAGTCTGTAGCTATTTAAGAGGTTTACTGTGACCTGTGTAAATACAGCTTTATGGCTCACTTTGGCACTGCACCACGTTTGAGCATACCAAACCAGCAGTTCGCACGATACCCGAAAGCAGAGTAAGCCGTAAAAGCTGATAATAGAAAACAATTTGACTCGATACGAAGACTTCGGTACAGTCACATTATAATATAACGTTACGACCTACAAAGTTACACAGTCCACTGACAAGACGTGTTTCCGAACAAACGCTACCAAATGTCCGCATGCATAGTTCAATAAGCGCGAGAGCGTGCTAGCATTGTGCGGAGCTTTTTCAGCTTGGCCTGCAATTTGTTTTGTTGTTTCTTTAGATAGTCCCTCTCGAGTTCCTCTTCCCTTAGTTTGCGGCAAAGGGAGGCCGCCTCTCGCAGAATGACCACTTTGGGCGCGCGCTCCTTATCTCTCGTCGCGGGGATTTGCTTTTTGAGTTCATCGAAGAGATTTTTCAAGCCGATACGTCTCAAACGCTCCATATCGTTGTGGATTGAACGGCGTTCGATTTCGGGGGACTCGGCTTCGGAGTCAGTATCGGTGTTTGATCGACCTCGCCTCCCAGGGCCTCTCCGCCGACGAGGCACTGAGACTGAGGGCAGTGTGGCCGGTGGTATCAACCGCTTTCTAGCGGGAGGTCTCGTTATCACGTTCTCAACGGTACGCTGTATGTGATGCCGCTCCTGGATGGAAGGTGTTCGCGGCAGTGAGTCAACGCGCATTTGCGACGTTGATGCCAATGGCTGCTGGTTTGATCCGAGCGAAACCACGTCGATTTCCTCCTCTGTAACAAACGAGAACAAGTTTAGCTAAGGTATTTCTTTAAAAAATGTATTTAAACATATACTGTGCAAAATTAAAAATCAAAGGTGGTTATCATATTTGGAATATAAAACCCGCATAAACTGTTACATATTGAATGTTTTCATTCATAGCGTTCATTACGTTCATCACCATAAAAGGCGGGCGATTGTCATAGCGCCTATAGGGATAGATGTAGGCGAGGATGCGATTGCAGTATTCAGGTGGTGGGTGGAGGGAGGTGGGCAGGAGAGAGAGGGGGGAGAGGGCGTCGACCCCGCCGTACTACCGCAGCGTCTGTCGACATCGATCCAGACGCCTGACGTCACGGCTATTCGCGCCAAAACTAGGACGCATGCGCGGTTTTGCCGCAGCGTCCACTCTCAATGGACGTTCGGATATCAACCGGTGGGAACGTTTTCCGGCATCGCTTTAATTTAAGTGTATTGTGTTAGGTGTCAAACATTCACAGAAAATATATCCTAGCATTTCTCACGGAATTATGACGCAACGATTTACAATTACTTATATGAATGTATAAAAACTATAACCGGCCAAATTTATATATAGATTTTAATTTAATTGAAGTTCATAAATAATTTAAGATATTATGTATTTTAAAATGTGGAAGACGTACGGAGTTGTTGGCGTCAATAGTAACTGCCTCAACACGGGCGCCTCCCTACTACAATCTACCTGCCTTTTCTAGAGCAAAGACCATTGGGCCAGAACTCCCAAATGAGCAGGATATCCATATTATTGAATATAGATTAAATATAATAAGACTAAGGTAATTCTATGCCAACGGAAACGGCCTGGATTCCGCGCGGTTTTGCAATAATCGCATTGCAGTGAAAATACTGTCGAGGACAGCATAAATGCGACATTGTATTCCTATGAATGAGTGAACCAAATAAGTACATATAATATGTCAAGAAAAATGTTTTCGGACTATAGAAATAATGGAGTAGGCTCATCACTAATATTTAGTTAGTGTTTTCAGCAGAAACCGTCACGAGTGTTGTATTATCAGGTGGGTAATTATGTCATCGGTACATTGTAATTAAAGACGCTCGACTCGGCCTCATTCTAACTAGGCATCATTAATCCCCGCCCGAGAATTTCTGATTACATCCTAACTACTGAAAATAGAAACATGTAACGTGGGCAGCTGTTCTAATACAAACTGGTACGAGATTCAGGGACGTCAATGTAATTTGTAACTACGCAGCACGAAAAAACGCATAATCTACCAAAGTGACGATAAATTTACACACCAACGCAATCTTTTTATTCGATTTCCGCATAGTTACGCGGACGCTTATCGCCGCGGCGTCGATCTAATTTCGTACGGCGTATCGGCGCCTGTCGTCAAACACGGCTCTGGTGACGTCTAGATGTAGGCGTGGAGGATCCATTGTACTGGGGTCGATTTTCACTTGACGATTTTCTCTTTCTCTGGCGCCGACGCGATTAACGGACTGAGAGTATTTGTTTCAGGTCTGCGTGTAAGCGATACGCCCCGTATTGTGCTCGGCTCGGTCTAGTGCATATCTATTATATCGACATCACTCGAGACACGGCTCTATGATGCTGCGCTCCAATTTTAAACCTTACCCCGACGCAATCCGCTTTTTATTGTGAGCCGGCATCCGAACGCGGTAAAACCTACCAACCACCCTCAAGACGGATTACAATCTTTGAATTGTTATAGTGCCGCCTACGCGGAAAAGTAAGTTCTAAATTTAAGTTTACTGTTACCGTTCATGAAATGTATACTTTTCATGTGCAACGTTTCGAGATAAAAGTCAAAATAAATGTGATATACAATCACCTGAAATAGCTCATCTCGAACGAACTCTCCCACTCGAGATGATTAGTCACAATTTCTAGGTACCGTCTGTCTTGCCGTGAGAAATACAATGAGTCATAGATTCGCAGCTAACCGCATACCGTATGCTACTAGACACCGTAGAGCGAACTGAATTAGTTGCGACAGTTCAAAACTTTGCCCTTCGCACAAAAGATGCACCCGCGGTGTCAACACAACTTCTTAATTATGCAACACTTAACGTAACCGAATGTTTGCAAACAACATTATTCCAATTATAGTTACAACAAACTTCGCTCGAGTTTGATTCAAGGAGACTAACGAATCTATAGGGGTATAATATTCATTAACTAAAATACAATGTTGGGATGTTTTAGTAGACTGCACCGAGTAGTTATTATATTTCGACAACAGAGGGGATTAAATTTGGTAGGTACTTCTAGGCTCCTAATTAAAATTTCAAGTGAACATTTGTTCAAAATTTCGAAATGTCTCCGAAACAATTTATGCTATAGCGTAAATTGTACTCGTGTAGGAAACGTCTGGAGGGAAAGTTCGCGATCTCTCCGAGATTGTTTAATTAAGCGAGCCAGGCGATTGGCGTTAACGTCCATTTCGCCAGCATTTAATGGGTAAAATCTCCCCTAACAATGTGGGAAATGCCATTATAAGTTCCAAATTATCAAGTTCCAAATTATCAAATTTTCCAGTTTGATATCAGTTTAACTGTTCGTAACAAAGTCAGCGCTGCTTGTAAAAGGTGTAACGCGAGGGTAATCTCGACGCCGTCATGCTACCCAGCATGGAACACAACACAATGATGTCGTCAGGTGTGACCTGTTGAGGCGGAGGCTACACGCTCCGCTGCTCACGATCCGAGGCCAAGTTCACTGGCATTTGAGAGCGATAATTAAAAATTATCGTGACGCGCTCGCGGCTCACGCCATCCTATACAGGCTGTTTGATAAAGCCGCTATGTTTAAAAAAGAAACTAATTCGAGAGCTGCATCGAGCCGACTTAATGGACTTGCGCTGCAGACTGTTACGAGGAAATGATATTGCATTTTTAATACGGGTTTAAAGCTAAAACAATTTTTGATAAGTGCCAAATGTATTGATTATCGTCTTAAGAATGTATTTTGTAATTACTACGTGAGGAAGTCTTACGATTGATAAGGAGATTATGATAACACTCAAGTATTTGTCCTTGAGTTTTTATTGCAATGAAGTATGTCATACGTACTCGTGTGTATATGTAAATTATGTTTCTAACATGATTCACGCAACAATTTATAGTAGCAGCCTGTACATGAGACTTGTAGGATATCCATGTAGCCGGTACTAATTAGAATAAGAGGTTGCGCTAGTTTCTAAATCGTTGTTTATAATTTTATAGGAAACTTCTCCAATTATCATTTTTATGCTTCAAACGGAAACTTCTTGTATTAATTAAAAGATAAGTTAAATTATAGCTTCCTTGACGCCGATAAACCTAAACAGCTACTCATAAGGCAGTCGCCCGTCACTCAGAATGGTTAGCGAGCCCGCCCATATAAGTATGCGAGGGAACTTTTAAAACGGCCTACATGTATCCGAATATGTATTTCTGGCGCATTACGCAACCGAGAAAAGTCGGTCATCGCTGTTGTGGTAACCACTCGAGTTTGGGTGCCTCCTATAATAGGTGGTAGTAATTTATGGCGGATCGATTGGTTTAGTGCGACCTTGACGAGGTTTACGCGGAAGTTCATGGACGTGAGTGTGCGTGAAAAACTGACTGCTTCGATGGGCCAGTATAAGTGGAATAATCAGTGGTTTTGAGTAACTATTACGCATATATTAACGCAGTGTTGCCATGTAAATAGAACAGTATATTATTTATACATTAGAGGCGTTCCTTCATCAGTTTCACGTTTGTTTCACTATTGTTTGAGGTTATGCAAATAAAGCGGCCAAAAGCGATAATGACGAAATTTGCATGCATAATGAGCATCTAATCAGCTGTTACCAAGTTAAATTAATTTTAATACTAGCATTGACCTATCTAAATGTCACGGCGCGTAGTGGTCGAGAAACCAGCTATCTCATCTAATAGATCTACCTTATGTTTCCGGATTTTTGAAAACTGGTTGAGGCTGGGTTGCCATTCTACTCTTCATTTGCGTTATATTTCTGAACACCACACCCATTTCGTTATATCAGTTTATAATTTTTGATATTAGATATCATTATATTTTGTTGTTATCAAAAAATATAAGTAAAATATCATAAAAATATAGTTAGCTATAGTGAGTATTTCTACATACGCCAGATTGATTTTGGGCTCGTAATTTATTCTGACAAGTATATAGTTATTACGTAGTAGTGTTACGACTTATTGAAAACGAATTCGCGGAAAATTACTTAAAACGTAAATAACGGCAAGTTGTTCAAACAATGCTATAGGTGTTAAAGGTTGTACCAGATCAATCGATGATTCGCGAAGGACGCTACTAATATATACGACGACGATGGAATGGAATGGAATGATGAAAACATGTTATATTATATGAATAAAATATTTAATTGTTGAAAAAATTAAAATCGGTGAGATCAAGGTGAATTCGAATATTATCTTGTTGCCGAGTGGTTGGTGGTGGTTTATCAAAATTTACTATACTTAAGAACTTATTCGTGATAAGACAATACAAATTTATGTTACTGTGAAACGTTGTTATATTGTTATCGGCATTGATAGTTGATACACGAAGGCCACGCGGACTGGCGACGGCGGTAGAGCTATCTATAGAGTCTTCATTTAACTCTATTACTTCAGGAGTTTTCCCACCTTAGCTTAGGGTATAAAACAAACAATTTTTATAAGCACATTAATGTCCACCATATACTACTATTTACGATTTCAGAAATACGAACGGTGGTTATATTTGAAAGATTTTGTATCAACAAGCACACAGTGAAGTGACCTAGTATTTCAAACATCTCAAATACTTATCTAGATATCAAGACTGTTTCAAATATCTGAGTTGTACGATAAATACAAGGTCACTTCCACTACATTACTTCGTATCTACATTTTTACAAATAAATGTTATAACGGCCGAGGCGTGGTGAATAAACTTATCAAAGGCGACGATAAAGTAGCAAATTAAAGGTTTTGTTCACGGTACAGCTGTAATTCGATTAAATATTAAGAATATGACATGATAATATTTTCATTATCTGTATATATATATATATCTATCTATCTATATTATAATAAAGTTATTTCGCAATACGAAGAAACAGCACATATGGCGAGTGTACGACACGTCGACTGCTAACAGAGTTAAGGCTAGGTTCGGCGCTAAGTAACACAATATTTAGGTCACAGCTTGAAATACCTAATGTAACCGTTCAAATTGCTTTAACTACGCGCCCGAGGCCATTTATTACGGTTTGCTACTTGATAAAATATATAAAATCCTTTAGTGACACTATTAGCCCAACTTAGAAACCTATTTATTATGTATCTGATATGGCAACGGCTGGATGCGAAGAGTTGAAGATCGAGCTCAGTGGCGTGCTATTGCGGAGGCCTGTGTCCAGCAGTGGACAGGCTGATGATGGTGATGATATGAATTAGAAGAATATCTGTAGGTTTTTCGCATTGAAGGAAAAATAAAAAGGATATACCGACAAATTATTTCTAAAAGCATGTAAGTTTCAACACGGATAAAAAGTTAGGTATATCAATGTAAAAATGATCAGCTGTGAAATAGCAAATACAAAAAATATACGATTCGATTCAATATTGCAATAGGAATGTATTTGGCCTGTGATTGATACAGTTACGGACAGAACCGGATCTTTTGGTCCGAATAGCCTAAAAGGAACTCATAAGCTGCCCTACTTATATCACCTACTTAGTGAACGAGAATTTAAATGTCATAAATCACGTTCGCGAACGCGCAATCTGTCATGATAATACGCGGGTCAAAAGCACCTAGCTAGCTTATCAGTCCAGAGTTTATTAGGTTACCCGCGTTCGTAGCTACGCGCCGTTGTGAAACCTTAACGAAACTTTACGATTTTAAATAAAAACGACATAAAACATGTCAAAAGAATAGACCGATGCGTCGACGCTGGAACGTGGAACGCGTAAAGATGATTTATTATTCTACGCCCGGCGGTGCGCTGTAGGTAAATATAACGTTGTAAAATCGGAATCATCACGCAAATCATTATCATTATTCTCTATTTTCATTAAAAAAATAGTAGAAGTGAGATAACTGACTGTTTCACCGCACGCCGCGTTAAATCGCACTGGGCATGCGCGAAACTTCCCGCGCTAGTCCGACGTTCCGGTTCTAATCGATATTCGTAAAGAATCGTAATTACCAAGTTTAATGGACGTTTCTGAGTTATGGACGTCTATCAAATTGTCATCTGGCCGGACTAGACACGGGAGTACCGTCTCAAACCGGTCGGGCGAGCCGCGAGCTCCACTTCAATGAGATTCCATTTCATTCCATTGCATTCTTATACGAATAACGGACTCCGGTCGAGACGCGCCAGCGAACCATTTATTTATTCATACTTTGTAATTAGGAATTCGATTGAACTAGGAAAAACTGTGAGATTGATGAAGTTAAAAATGGCGTCTATTTATCGACTTTAACCCCAGTAGTAGGTACAGGAATAATTAAAACACATTGTTTAAAATTTTATACGTAATCTCGATATAGTAGGTCAAACACATATAATGCGCAAATTCAAAAGGGTGCGTTGCGATAGTGTCGTGACTTTCAAATTTTATATTTAATTAATCTATTATAGCAGACAGCAGGTGTTTGTGCGAAAGACCTGACGCACACGTCGAGCAATTAAACTTTGAGCTAAATTTGAAGACTAATTCGATATTATTCAGTCATTCGATTTCTAATCCACGCCCCAAATGAATTGAATCGATAGATATGAACTTTGAAGCGCGTTCATCATTTTTATTAGGCGGCCAGACTGTGAGGATGTTAACCTTAACCCCAGGATGATGCGTCAATGTCGGGACGTCCTGATCGTTCTACGACCTCGAGTCCCTGGGAAGGACGTAGGAACTTGGGAATTTGGTGAACGCGACAATACAAACACAAAAAAAGTATCGTATTAGGCTAACCATCGACGTAATATTCTTTTTTGCTTCACGCTTTATCCCTAGCGGGGCAGCCAGAGTATATAAAGCACCAAACGCTAAGGTAACCTAATCTGGCATATACAACGAGGCATCCCTCAAAAAGTTCAGCAAAGCTGACCCACTCTCGGATGATATCCTGGATAGGTTTAACAGTAATTAGGTGTCATGTGGATGAGACATTAAGGTTGAGACGTTCAAGGTCGCGAAGGTTCCGGAAGCGGGTACGTCTAGACAGGGGAGGGTTGCGTCGGTCGATACGCAGTTTCCCGCGCTCGTCGCGACGCCTGCGTCCTGCGTCCTACGACGCGCTTCCATCTTGTCGTGTTCTTAAACCCAATTACTCATTTACGGCAACTTTTCAGTAAACTATGAATTGTTATGTTGAAAAAGATTTTCTTTAAATATTTTGTATGTCAATAATATAATACGAACGAACGAAATTCTAAAATTAGATCTGATACGCATTAAAAACGTTAATATAAATGTGATAGCGCGCAAAAACGACACCGTTATAAAAAGTTCATACATAATATTTATATAGAATAGTATAAATTAATTATCAATTAAGAAGCGGTAAAATGAAACAAAACATGATGACATAATATGGAATAGACTTTGAAACGTCGGTGTTAATAGATTGTGCGGATTTTCAATATACGCCCCTGAAATGTCCGCTACATTTAAATTTTAAATTTGACCGACATCGTTTAAGATATTTAAACGATCGATTTAAATTTTATAATATCAATTCGGTCATGATCGCATTTTAATGGTAGGGATTACATCAGCGTAAAATTATAAGAATGTTAAATTTCGTCATTAGTTAACATTTTAAATTATAATAGTTAAATTAGAATCAATAAAAGAAACAAAATAAAGAATTTACTGACCTGATTCACACGAGTCAGAGGGTGTTTGTACGCCGAGGTAGTCGATGTGCTGACGGGCGAGGGTGTAGGAATGGTCGGCAGCCACGGCCGCGGAGTCCCTCAGGAGGCGCAGCGCGGTGCCGGCCACGTCCACGGCGTGCCGGAACTGCGGGGGTTCGTCGCCGTCCAGCGAGGGCGGCGTCTCCGGCCTCGGGGGTGACGTGTCGCGGCGCAGCAGGCTCTGCCCAGGAGTGGCTGTTATCAAGTCCGAAGGAACGAAAGTGTTGGCCGGGAGCTTCGAATCTATACAGGATCCGGCCCACATACAATCGTGATGCACGATGTTGTCTTTATGCTGCTCTTCCGGTGTGTCCGGTATCCGCCAGTCGGACTCGTCCGACTGCAAGGAATTCAAGTCCACTGGCGGTTCCATGTCCATTCTTTCAGTCTCATACTGCACTTGAGTCCAAAATTCTGAAGTTTGCGTCAACTCCATGGACTCCTCGTCAAGAGTCTCCCAAACGTCGAACTGTAGTATGTGAGCGTCGTCGAACATTGTCGACATTTTGTATAACTAAAGCCTAACTAGTTTTAAAGCTAAGACGAACTCGTCGATATCACAGGGCCCTCTTATCACAAGGACGATGCGCGCAACGGGTTCCACGCACACCGTCTGCAACAAATGAAAAGTTATTTTAATAATTGCACTTCACTTTAAAAAAAATCTAAAATAATTGTTGAATAGTAGTAGTAGGTACCTCGTATAATATAGCACTAAGTGTCCAAGCGAGGATCGATTTAAAAATATTTAGAAAATAAAACTAGAATATTTAAAGCGCATATAAACACAAGGGGTGTTGACCCCTCGTATTTACAAACAAATCACGATTGTAAAGCAAGACAGTTAGCTATGAACTGGTCTGCATGAAGCCCGAATGTCGACTGAAGCCTGGATACGAGTAGCAACTGTTTTAAAGGGTACACTGGCCTTGGGGCATATCCCAAATCAAACAATTAGCTATTGTCCCAGCCACCCCCATTTTTTTATTTTCTACCTGAGGGTAAGAAATTCCACAAATTTGGCGGTCCCAGGCTTCACAAAAATTTGCTTTTGTTTACAGAGTATAATGGCGCGAAACCATTGTTTACTAATAATATGAACACAAGTCGACGTTTTCCCGCTATTTTGCATTTTCCTTAGCAAATGTATAATTATGTCCATTCTATTACGTACGTTACGTAGATAGTGTCTGTTGAATAACAAACTAATCAAGTCGAGTAGTTTGTTCGCTATTTTATATTTCAATTAAAATAGCATTTTGTCAGACAATTTCAGTAATAATTTTGTCGCAAATTTGATTTTTATAAGATTTTTATTATTATAAATTTTACGTAAGAAATTTTATTTTTACTATTACGAATTACGCGCAATATTTACCCATTTATATTTTTTTATATTAATATTTTTACTTCCGTAATATTAAAATTTTGGTTACATTATCTTATAACACCCTACGTATTAAATATAATTAAATTACTTATTTATTTATAGACATTTCTGAAATCAAAAATTATTTTTTTAATTATTAATAATGAAAATTATAGTTAAGAGGGATAATTTTAGTTTTGAGTTTAAAATTTGAAGAAAAAAATTTACAATTTTATTTTGAATTTAAGGTAATTTTAAACATCTATTAAAAATTTACATTAAGTAAATAAAATGAGAGTAAATAATTTGTCTTTTATATTTTTTTTATAAATTTCATAACATTCATAACTATTTTGGGTTTATTTCAAAACATTTTTTTCAATAAAGGTTGTAATATTTCTATAATAGTTAAGTACCCACTAAAATATCTGGATAAAAATGTGAAGCTAGTAACAAACAATACTTGATTATTATCGTAATAAAGGCATTTACTACATAACTTCGGCAGTAATGTTAGGAATTTGGGGCCGGCATTTCGCAGAACCGTCCACGGAGCGCGGTTCGCAACCGGCAACGCCCCGCCACTCCGCACAGCGAGCATCTATCCAAGTGTGTATCTATCCCGTATTATTAGAACACCAGGGAAACATAATTAAATATCACTCATAAAACAAACTGTTTGTTACTCACCAGAAAGTTTGTGCAAAACGCGATCCGTACGCGGCCGGCGAATTACACAATTTTACACAAGATTCTTCAGAATCTTCGACAAAGTTTTTTCCGCACACACTGCGTGACACTCACTGAGAATATGCGGTTGGTTATACAGTGTAAATTAAATACGGTACTTCTTCCGAGACCTCCGATTGAGTTTGTCAAACACTGAAACATTATTCGGGTGCGGGCCGTATCTAAGGGGAGCCGCGCGTGCTTTGCGTGTGGCGCCGTGAACACGACTAGTTGGCGTCGCGCGAGGTGCCGAGCGAGTAGCGCTCGCCGCCCGTCGCTGACGCGGCGTCGCCCCGCGCCCGCCCCGCGCCCGCCCCGCGCACCGCGCACCGCCGCCGCCCGCTCCCGCGCCCGCGCCCTCGCCGGCTAATTCCTGCCATTCACGAATACTCTGAAAATACGCGAACTGCTGCCTGCTCCTTGGACTCCACGACGTCCCAGACCGTTCTTCTACACTTTGTAATTCTAATTCGAGAGGAATCATCGGTGGTTGCGAAAGAACGAGCCGAGTTGTCCGGCGTCTCGCGGGGAGGAGGGGCGCCGAGAAGGAAATCAGTGTGGATGTGTGTGAACTGTGAAGTAGTACGGAGTTACGGACTGCGCGGTTTCTGTGGGTGGAAAATCGGGCTAGCTACAGCTAGGTACTCACTCGGCCGACGGCCCTCCGAGGAGGAGAGTGTGCCGCTTTGTAGTCCCACAGCTGCTGATATCGAAGCCAGTCGGTCGGCATTCCTAAGTTGGCGGCTTATGGCGCGAAGCAGAAATACTTGAGCATTTCTGATGTATTGCTACGTGTTATTTATGACTGGACGTCTGCGCTAACAATTAGCTGTCACTCTAAAGATGTCCAGTAATATGTAAAATATAATGAGACTTACACAGCCCAACGAATATAAATCTTATGATAATGACGCTCAATATAATAAAAAAGATTGCTGCTTCTTATTTTTTTTATATTGTATGATAAAGAAATAGATTAAACAGTCTACAGTAGATACTATATAAAGGTACACTACATTGATTAAAATCAAGATTGCCACATTAAATAAATAGGCGTATGTATGAATAATTTATTATAATTTGTGTATATTTACATAATGTATTCTAGTATTAGTAGTTGCTATGGTAACAAAATTCTACAACGTATTCATTAATAAATAAACGTTTTTACATACATATTAGCAAAAAATAAATGCGAAATTTCACATTAAAAAATGTTATTCTATATAATAATTTATAGTCTATGCATCCACCACCCAATCCTACTTTCCCGCCATAAAGGTCATTGACCCCGGTCTCTTCGCGTTGCATACAAACTGAAATAAAAAAAACTTGTTGACATTGCAAATATCACGAGTTAACTATGAAGTCATTTTTTGAAAGTTTATATGAATACTACGTTTAATAAAGACCGATCATAGTCATAGATACTTAAAAATGCTTTTAAATAAATAATATATAATAAAAAAAATATATCACGCTAAAAGTCCTTCATAAGGGAGAAAATCTGTTAAATAGGTAGGAGCTTGTGGCGATTTATTTTTTTATATAGTAGTTAATTATTCAATTAAATATGTGTAAATATGTTAACATTAAATTAAGATTAATTTTGCTTAAATTATACATTATACCTGCTTAATTCGTAAGATATTGGGGTTAATATTTGAATTTTTAAAATCGTTGATGTTACTGTAAATTAGGTTCCAAGGTTGTCGTACAAAGACCTCTATTCTAGATGTATTTTATGATCTAAAATTAATATGTTTTTTTAGTTTATGTTTATAATATAAAATTTATAAGCATTTAACAATTATAATTGAGTAACTGAGGATCCCTTTAATACATTTATTATAATTATAATATTATATGTAGACAATCTTACATAAATTTAATATCATACTAATAAAAATTATATGACAAATATTAAATGGCGCTGTTTCTAAATGTTTTTTTTAAATATAGTCGTGTCTATAAATATAGATTATAGATTACTTAATAATGTTCGATACGTTGCTATCGAAATGTATTATACTAAATTAAATTTATTTTTAAATAAAATTGTAAAATGTATTAATTAGGCAAGTAAAATTCTAATTAAACATTTATGGTTATAATACTTAATATGTTTTTTATATGTATACCATTCAATATAACATATTATTCCACAGAAATAATTTAAACAAATGATATAAAGCGGAAGCTTCTTATGCTATAAGGGAGAGCAGAGGGGCTCGGGAGTATGCCGCGTTCTGCTGCATTGCAGATATTACTGATAGTGATCGACCGTCAAATATATACAAATAAATATATAGTTTATCTTATATTTCTAACTAATAATTATTATAAGAGACAGAATTTATAAACCCATAAATTAATATTTTATTATAAGTTATAACAAAATTTAAAATAAATAATAGAGAATTTTTAATTATTTATTTATATATTTAATATATTTAAGATAATCATCATCTTTAACATACATAAGCTTATTTTATCTGTACCGATTATACACCAAATATTTTACCAGAAAAAAATAAGTCTACAAAAAAAACAAACAACATCGTAACGCACTACAATCTAATAAAAATATTATTATTAATAAACTATCCAAATTCCCTTCTTAATTTAAAGTAATCAATCACATATTATTAATTTCACAACAACTTTAAAGTTAAAAAGAGTAACAAAAACGGAAGCGCTCGTTAAATAAGTCTCATAATATTTGAATAAAAAGTAGTTTTCTTGCTTAAGCAAGCTTTGCAGAACCATAGAGAAATTAGATCAAGCGCCCCAGTTACCGTAACCCTTTCAGGGAAGTACCCTTCAATTAATTTCACATTCATTCGACCCCCCGACAAAAAATGGATGTGCAGGAACTGAAGTATACTGACGTAACTAGCTGACTTTGGCAGACAGTATCTTGTAGCAACAACGTTTATTTAAAACCTTGTACACTAAATAATACAGCGCCGTATTATATTATTTTTATTATTATTATTTGAACTTTACGCTGAATTCTGCATAGAGCAGGGGTCCTGGGAATGTAGTGTTAAGACACTTTTTTCCCATCAAGACACTTGCGTTCCCCATTTTCCGCCTAATTCTGGGGACATTAAGTGTTGAGCGGCGGCACTAAACGCCGCGCTTTGCCCCGTTAATAAAATGAGGAGATATGTTCATCTCCTCAAATGTTTTATCTCGTCGAGTAGGAATCGAACTTACAACCTGTTACGTTTACAGTTGCACGCTTGAGCGCCACGATGAGTCTTATTAAATTATGATAATTAAAAAAAAACGTATTGTCGCTTAGAAAGGGTCGTACCCGTCATAATCCGCTCAGCTCTTCACGTTTAGGGTTGATGCGCGCGTCATATAATATTATAGTTTGACAAAATGACAAGTAAGACGTTTTATTATGAGAGGGTCAAGTAGAATGCAATTTTTATTTGACTGGGTCAAATTTACCTGTTGTAAATTCAGTTTTCATTAGGGACCGCCGTAAAACGTGTAAAGTGTTTTAATTGCCTCGTAAATATCGGGGTCTCGGGTTCTTGTTCGGTATTATTAAATAGTTATAATGTAATTGATTGGGCATAAAAGTGTCACTAACGCGTCGGTCGTGGGTTCGATTCTCATTTGGGGGAATGAATTATTATTTATTAACATTATCATTTCTTCGCACTGATACCAATGCAAATACGCATACACAGCGTGAAGCTAACAAAAGGATAGAAAGAAGCGACTGTAAACGCGACGATCGTAAGTTAACTACTCTGACTACTCGGGGGAATAAAATATTGAATCATTTCATTTCTGCGCTTTGGTGACGAAGCAAAGCGCGGCGTTGAGTTTCGCCACTCAACACGCAATGCTTCCTGAATTCCGTGGACAGTCGGAAAACGAGTGTCTTAACAATAGTTTCCCTCTACTTACCCTGCTACGTGCGGGATACAGCGTGAAGCTGATTAAATTTTTTTACGTAAATATTAGTACATAAAATATGATACAACGCTTAATAAAAGTCAGGTTAATTATACTACTTAATACGACTTAAATGCACTTATACGATAACAACACATAATGTAATTTTAATGAATTGCAAATTCTAATATTACATTTATTCAGCGATTTCGAGTGTTAACGACCTTACCAAATAGGCTTTAGTTTTTCAATATTTTGGTTATATTGCAAAAATTATGCAACACCTATTGTTATATAATCTGAATAGATTTTTCTTTGACTTAAAATAATTGAACTATAAAATAAATGGACACTTTTGTTGGACGTTTTTAAAGTGCCTAAAATTACGAAAGAAAAATATTTTTTAAGAATACCTATTAAAATAATATTGTGGCGGGTTTATAAACAGTATTGGAGCTAGCTTGAGATGTATAAATATCTTTATTTTAGAAAAAAGGTCCTTAGTTGAGTACTTATAAATAATGATTTACGACAAATCTTTTAATATGACGATGACGAGTAAGTAGGCAATTTTTGTCGAGGTTATATTATAAATTATAAATACTTCTATAACGTTTTTTGTAAAATACATATGTTTCAATAAGTTTTACATTTTGTGTTTAGACGTGGGACTTAAACATGAGAAATATGTATCTGTATATGTATGTGGCCGCAGGGGCACCGTTAAGTCACAACCACCGTCCGTGGAATCGAAGTTGGAATCGAACCGTCGGGTCGCGGCCTAATTTAATATTATAATACAAAAATAAAACGTACCTACTATTCTTGTTAATGAATAGAATAACAATACCTTTTTTAAAAAATATAACATAATATATTTACTCAAATTTTACAAGGATATACAAAAAAAAAATTGGTTAAATTTTAGAGAGCATAATAATATAAAAACGGGTTACATCTATCAACCCTAATTCCATTTTAAATTCACATCCGCGTTTCACTCGTAAATTTAAATTTGTATGAAAATAATATAAACATGGATGTATTTTATTTTTAAATAAACTGTATAAATCACGCCCTTAACGTGGGGTGGCAACGGCCAATTTGTCGGTATTCTAAAGGGATTAACATCGTTATGTGTTAGAAAGTTACTAAGCCATTATTTGTTCTTATACTATTCTTTACAGGAGAATGGACAACTGCTTTATTTTTAATATTCTATGGCTATTTATATTAAAGGGGGGGGAAATGTGAGTTAGTGTTAAAGTGACAAATTGACGGCGCATGCACTGGGCGCTAAGCTGGATAAGCACTAAACACTATTAATGGTTGTATTGTGAAATTAAAACTGGATTTTAGACTTTCCAGCTGAATGGACTATTGTAATCTATACTTATAATAAAATGGTAAGTGATCGCCCGTACATGGAAGATATGTAAGAAAATTTATTATTTGTGTTCGTTTACGCTAATCTCAGAATCGGCTTGACTGATTTAAGTGTAGTTACAACTTAATTTTACTTAGGCAAAGCCTTATAGCTGGACGACAGACCAGAACTAAGACTAAGTCTTGTTACTATAGTGAGAAAACTAAACTAACTAACCTACGAGTACGAATCGAATCCACAATCGTTGTAGTCAGATTCTGTGCCGTGCCACGACGACTTCATTTTTCCTAAATAATAAATAAAATATTCCTATGGATTCCTATACTTGGTTGGTGATTTTAATACAAGTCCTTGTTATATAAATTAACTAAAATTCTTCATGTATCTTAACATTTCCAAAGTTTCTTCTAAATGTCTAAAAGTCTTACAAATAGATAGTTAAATTTTAACACCTTGCAACTTTTCCCACGTATGCATCTAATAATCAAATAATACAGTTTCTTCTTCATAGATTATACAATTACCCATATTCATAACTATTGTCGTTCCATCAAAGTTTTGATACTACACACCTGCACTCCTCTTTGTAATATCAGGGAGAAAAGTTTAAATAATGTATTAAAAAATATTTTTATCTCTAAAATATATTTTTATTGCTTGGTTGTGGAGTCGATCCCCACTCGAGTCGAGTCGAGGCAAAACGCGGCGTTGAGTTCCGCCTCTCAACACATAATGCCTCTAAAATTCGGCGGAAAATGGGGAAAGGTCTGTGCCTACCCTAGTGTATACGAGATACAGCGTGAAGCTGATTTATTTTATTTTTATTTAATCCTATAAGATGCTGCGTACTTCACTACGTTTATGGTGGTATTGTTTATAGTTTCGCAGCCTATTTCTAAATTTCTTAAAATTTTTTTTGTAATAAATATCGATATTTCTTGAATAATACAGGGTAAAGATATTTTGAGAAAATCTTATATTTTTTATATATAGTCGGAAAGCTTATGTCATAAACTGTACTTAATTTTAACTATAACAAATACATCTGCACGAAAAACATAATTGAATCGTACCCATTACCTGGCCATTGACAAAGGCAGTATAACTTTCACAATACTGAAGTTATACCTGTAATTTACCTTACAATCTTATCTTTCTATCTTTTATCTGTATATTTATTACCTGACTAACACTAAATGAGATATAAATAAGTGCTACTTTGACAGCTTTATAAAAATTTAAAAGCTTAAATAAGCGCTTTAATTATTATTAGTAAAAAGCGGATTGCAGTTTTTTTAGCTTAATGAACAGAGTACTCTCTTGTTCGTTTTCCTAGTAAACCCTAAGTTATATATTATCTTAAGAGTCCTGGAAAAATATATTATCGTGTTTCCCTCAAGCTAGTACCAAATAGTCGTCACGTGGACAATCAAGACACTTCTCTAGTCTGCCACAATAGTCATCATTCTCACCTCTTAACCATTTATATGATATTGTATGTTAAAACGCTAAATAAATACAAAAATTATATTATATTTAAGTATAAAGAATTTTGCATTATCAATATTTTTTGGAATTGAGTTTCGCCCAAGTTTACATTCAATATTACACTTTAGGTAGGAAATTTTGTAAACAGATCATTTAAATCTGAAGATCCACAAAAGTATTTAAAAAATAAAAGTAAAATTTAAATCAATTCCTTTTCAGTTAAGCTAAAAATAACTTACATTGTAAAACCACCAAGCAACGCGTAATTTCTCAAAATCTTTAGACTTAAAGGCACTGCATCTCCAAAGGCCAGGTAAAATAAAAGCGATAAATAAACAATACGGATCCCAGTTAAAAGAACAATGGCGTTAAATAAAATGGTTTATTTTTTACAAAAAGAGAATTATCCTGTCATACACAGTACTGCACTGTATTGTAAAAATACTTTAAAACGTCTTTTGATGTTTGCGAAATATTGTATCTTCCTCCCATTGTTTTTGGTTTTCATAGAAAATATAATTATTTTTTATTTAAATAGAGTTTTCTTTATAAATGTGTATTATGAGCTTTTATTAAGGGTGTAGTAATAAAATTCTATATTTATATATTTTTTTATAAATATAACTTAAAGAGATTATAAAATAATATTCTACTTAAGACTATTTTGTTCAAATTATATATAGATTAATATTATATTATCTAATGCCAGAAAATTTAATATAACCACACAAAACTAACCAAGTCCAACCAACACAAAAATACACAACAAAAGAGCAAAGTAAATCATATCGCAACCACATTTAATATAGAGCAAGAAAAAATAATATTTCAGCTACAAATATTCTCAGCAGAGCAAAATGCTTCCTATACGGCGTCCTTGATCCCACGCACTATCTGCCAGTGACCTTGTACAGTTCCGCCCTTATCGACTGGGATAGTGACGTCACTTGCCAAATGATACAAGTTATAAAAAAATCGGTTATATTTTATTTTTGGTATTTGCTGTTGTTATGTGGTCTGGAACCAGGCATGTTAAATTTTATGAGGTTGATACGTGACATAATTTAAAACTAATTTAATTTGAATTCCGAAATATTCAGGAAATATTCAACTGTAATTAAAATGTGCGTGTTCTTTAGTTAGAAATTTTCTTTCTGATTATTAGAATAGAAAACATCTCAAGAAGCTTTTGACAAGTTATTCGATTAATCAAAATGAAAGTGCGCTCGATTTCCGCCACTTTACATATTTTGAAATTGGAACGACTCTAACAAAATTTGACGTTGAATTTCATTAAATCCAATACACTGTCTTCGGTTGATACCTGAGACGAATGAAGATAAACAAGGACGAAATAATAACAACTGTAAATTAATACCTACATTGTAAACACTTATAGAAACAAGTTAGAGTTTACATCGAATTTTTATTAAACATATTTTATCGACTTTGAACCACTTACAATCGACAGTGCTTACGTCACTACGAGTAAAATAAGCCAATTGGCAATCATCTGATGTTCTGACAACTTTTGTAATGTTAATAAAAACAGTTAAGTGGCCAGCAGTATGAATGGAGATGTAGTATTTAATTTATCATATCCGTATAACATTTTTCGTATTATACTTGAATAGGAAATAGATGCTCGCAACGTGCTTTAATCTTAGGACCGTCTTCTAAGCCGCTTTAAAGTCTGAGATGAATTACATATCTACGACTGAAAACGGCATCTTTCAGATTGGACGATTGGGCTCATAACACGAGGTTCCCAGGTTCCTTCTGCCTACCCTGCTATTTGCACCATATAGCTAAAAACAAGAAATAAATAACCAAAAAGGACAACACAAATTACATTTGGCGTAATGAACAATTATTTCTATATCATCGGTTTCGTAGAAACATTTTGTTAGTGATCTATTTCAAGAACAAAGGACTATTCAGAAAGCTTTTAGTATTACTCCAAAAATTTCATAAAGCTCAGATCAAATAATACTTGTCATCATTAGAACGTAAATAACGTGTATGTATTTTAAACTTTTACATAAACCCTTTTAACATTCACATACAAACAAGGAAAGTATTGCAGGGATTCCTTTAACTTATTGAGACATGGTTCGCTTATCTTTGAGTGGTAGGTACTTGAGTTACCGACGCGACGTCTATAGATGTAAAGATAACTACTTAGAAGCAAGCACCTTTTTAATTTCAACCGTTGGATCTTATAACCATTTTGAGTTTTTTTAGTAATATATCTTGGGGCCAGGTGTAAGAAATAAAAAAAGAAACTGGTCAAGTGCGAGGCGGATTCGCCGATGGAGGGTTCCGTACCAATTTCAGGACAGTTGGTCAACGGGAAATACAACATTTAAAAGAAGATAAATATATGTTTTACATACATATATGTATTAAATTTCTCCTTTATATAAAGAAAGTAAGTTCTCACTTATTGCTAAATTACATAACTGTAGATTTGGATTACTCCGTGAATTACATACAAAATACATATAAGATGCATAAATTTTCCTATCTTATAATGACGTAAACATTTGATATTAACATCTTAAAAAACATTTGATATTAACATGATTCTTTCATATAATACAGAGATAAATGGTTTTACAGACGGACAGACAAACAACAAAGTGATAAGGGATACATTTTTATCTTTTGACTGAACCCTAACAATGTAAAAAATGATAGAAAAAAATATGTGTAAATTTAACATTTTTGCATCTTCCGCGTTATAAATCGTAGAAAGATAAGCCTTCAGCTTTCTTGATATTGCCGAACCGAAAGCTTCACTTTATCTAAACTGAGAAGGAAAAAAACATATCTATGTCCCTTAGGCGAGGTTTTAATTTACTGGCATTGAAAAAGTGACCGGCGCTACACAACCCAAGTTCGTTACGACGTTGGTAATATCTCGACATCATTTAGCTACTTGCTTTGTCCTGCATATTTCAGGGCAGGCAGAGAGGACTTAGTGATAAGACACTGATCTGAACACTAGGTTATCTCTACTTTCCGTCGGAATTCGAGACTGCTTATTGAGTGTCGGGACTCAACGCCGATATAAATCATAAAATATGAATGTTAATTTAAAAGAAAACTCAAATTCTATCTAAACATATATTTTTTATGTAAATACCAACATATATCCTTAAAGATGGACGAACCAGGTTTCGTAACGAGCATAAGATAAGTTGGCACAATATTTGTAGAAGCCGGAAATCGTAGGAGTGGCCTCACTATTAGTTTACGATAGATTGCCTAACCAAACGCTACTCGATGATTACTATACGATAAAGGGTTCATTCATACCATTCCAAAGGTACACTCGGGTAAGATTTGATTTACTTAAATCATGTGAAATGTGTTGTAAGTATAATTTGTAAGTCGGGAAAGTTAATTTTTAAGGGAAATTAAATTATAATTTAATTTGTGCAACGCCTTCACGTATTTTCGGAGATAAAATCCCGAGGAAATCTGTTTCAGATAACAGAATGTTTTGATATCAACTCCTCTATGCCTGGTCTACTATATACGTGATTTTTTTTATGAAAAAAGACAAGGCAAACGTTGGTCACCTGATAGTAGGTGAACACCGCCGCCCACGACCCCTTGTAACACCAGAAGAGCTAGGTGTGTTGAAGGCCTTTAAAATTATTAAAATAAAATAAAAAAAATATTTCTGTTTATTTAAACTTCATAATGAAGGCTAGAACTTTTCCTATCTTTCGTTCCAATGGGATCTTATTTTGTTTGTGCTTTGCTTCTTTCTTCTCTCATTCTTTTGAAATTTCATTTCAGACGCAAAGCCACTAGCATCCAAAAATAAATATTATTGTATATGTATCAAATTGAGATTGTTTTTTGTAATAAAACTTCATCAATTAATATAACGTAATTTAGGTAATTTTTTTAATGGTAATTCAATAAAAATAATTTGGCTACTCTTTAGATATAAATACAATTACGAGGCTATTAGTAATCCTAGCAATTATACAAAAAGATGATACGTTGCAATCAATAAGCCGGCCTGATTCAAAATGGACTTAAAATTACACCGATACCTTATCAAGACCGATAAAGATTTACAGTTCTAATAATTTATAGGTAATTGGGTTAAATAAGATAGATATGGCAATTACGTCAGGTTTTCTTGTATTTAGGAAAAAATGCCGCGCCTTATTATTTTATTATTATATAATAACTTTATATTTACTCTCTGTCTATCTGCTTACGGCTTCGCCCGCGTGGACCATACAATTTTCTACCGTTCTGATAGGTAAGTTACGGTATCATCTTTACTTTAATGTAATATGGTATGTATGTTTTTTACATAACTCTTTCGCCTAAATCACTCCGTGTTAAAAGATATATACATATCTGGGAAGTGAAATTATTTATAATAATGTAAAGAGAATATTTTAATTACTATAGCCTATAGTAATAATATAGAGGTGAGGAGTTCGTGTGGTTGAGGATCTTAATAATGACTGTCATAGTATTTTTCTTATTATGGGTTGTTCATTTATACCTGCTACAGGAGCAACTATAAGATATGAAAAATTTAAGTAGATACTTTCATTTTACCCCGAAAAGAAACTGCCGGTAAAAGATTAAAACTTATATGATACTATTGCCAAATGTTCGTATTACACGTTGTTCGTACATGCGATTGTTAGGATTTTGTAGATTATTAAGAATTGCGGATCAAAATTTCTAATATAAAACTCTTTACATTTTATTATAGCGACTGAACGACAAAAGTTGATCTATGTATGACTAATAATTAGATATCATTTTTAATTGTTCATCCTGGCGCAATTAGATAGTATCAGATTTAAATTATTCTTGTTTTTAGGGTTCTGTATCCGTATCCTAAAGGTAAAAACGGAACCATTACAGGATCACTTTATAGTTCGTCTCTCAAGACCATTTATTTCCAGATCGCGTAGAGATATTTAGGTCTACCGTCACAGAAACAATCAAGCTTCTAAGTTAACGCAACCAAAAGATATGATACCTACACCGTTTTTGCTGCATTTAGTATGAAATTCGCCATGTACCTAATCAAAACCTATACCTAGGGGTACTCCCTTAGGACCTACAATTATAAATTACTAGCGGCCCGCCTGCGGCTTCGCCTGCGTGAACTACGTTATTATTAATTTGTGTCTCCATGAGTACCTACGTCCTATAAGTTATGTCCATGTAAAATTTGAGACGCTTTGAGACATTTGTAGTAACGAAGTTTCATACTAACTTTCAACCCCAAAAACATCCCCTTAGAAGTCGAATATTGCATATTCCCGACTTAGCGAGCATCTACGTCCTATAAATAACTCCTATGCAAAATTTCAGATTCCTAGCACTTGTAGTTTCTGAGATTTCGTGATGAGTGAGTGACCTTTCGATTTTATATATAGATACACTATTTAAAACTAATTGTAGTTCATTCAAAATGAGTGCGCCCACAAGCCTAAATTTGTTAACTTTCATAAATTGTAGTCCCCGTTAACCTCTCCTAAAATTGACGCGGAACTCTCGGTGAGCGAGTGCGACTCACACTTGAGCGCTATTTTTTTTTCGCTCTAGTTCGGTAAATCACGACCTCGGGTTTTGCCAAGTAAGATTACCCAATGTAAAAACATTAGATTCAACAGGTCATAGACATATTTTTGATATCTATATTTATCTATGTAGGTACATGATGAGTAGACTTAGGTAATATTTGTGACACAATTATGATAAAAAATATAGTTATTATAATAATAATATTTTTTCCGCTTTCGCTTAATGTCAATAACGATCAATAACCACGAAATTCAAAGTATTTATTATTATTCTATTATCTGTGTTATTTGCCTTCAGAAGTCCGAATTTTCCATAATTATTATATGTTAGCAACATATCCGTATATTATTACCTAATCAAATACATTTGTCCTACAACTGGTTACGATTATATCGAATACCTACTTCTCGTCGGGCAGCACGTCAAAACTAGACAACTTTCATTGGAGAAAATGTCTGGGCGTGGTCAGTTTCCTCTTAAAACATTAGAGGAGCTTATTTGCTACTGTATTGCATTTTGATTTATTAAATTTTATTCGGGGCCATCGAGAATTTTTTGCATTTTCCTGATGGGGAAGACAAAGCGCGGTGAGGAGTTTCAGCACTCAACGTAGACGTAAATTCTGGATTTTCAGCAGAATATGAAGAACTATGTCTTACTTGAATTGTATATCCCTATATTTTTATGTTAACGACAATAAAAGAAGATTTTGCAATTTAAGAACACACTGTGGGTTATATATATGTAGTTCACTGTCCCCATTCTTTTAGCCTCTGTAATATATTAAACATATTACCAATTCCAAGTATCTTATACTGAAGCAGTCATACCAACACCGAAAGACCAACATGTACCGGCCTTCATCCGATGGTTACGCAATACCGATAATAAACATACTAACAAAGATAAATAACGTTTCTCATGCCACAATATAAGGCAAATATTATCACAAACTAGGGCCATTCACTTGTGTACACTTCATGGAGTTCGTAGGGCGTGAGCGAATAAAGTTTTATAGTATTAATATTATATATCTGTAATATGTTATATTATACATCTATATATGTTTATTATATATCTATATATGTTGAGTATGATAGGATGAATTAGAAAAGAGGAACACCTTCATTTTCTTTCTCGTATATATCGCCTTAGCGTTTTACCGACACAGAGCTCTACGCCGCAATTTTTCTTACCAAACGGAGAAAATAAATATAATTCGTTATTACGGCCACGGCTATGTCGACGGTTAGGTATCTCATCCTATACCTGAATATTGAATATTTTGTTTATTTACATTTATATAAGTATAAATAAAAATTTACTCACTTTTAAAGACGGTAAAGCATTTTTGCTATATACAATTAACATCAATTACATTAATTTATAAGATATTTTTGTCATGTTTAAGCGTATAAATAATAAATTAATTTTTAACAAAAACAAAAACCGACTTCTAACAACGAACTAAAAAGTGAAAAATAATTATACGAAGATTTAATAATTTTGAAGTCGGTGCCAAGTAAAATAAACAGGCTTACTATTTAGATATTGTAGTAAAGGTGTTGTAGCATAAGCTTGACACTGACTTCAAAATTATAAAGTTGTTAGAAATCGGTTTTTCTTTTTGTTAAAAATTAATTTATTTTAAGATTTTAAGTGATGGGTAGATCTTAAAATGATGCTTCTTACACGAGTGGTGATGGTGGTGGTAGTGGTTGTCAACGAGTGGTTGTGGTTGTCCTGTGTAAAACTTCATTTAATTAGGTTTTATTTTTGTGCAAAGTTACATTTTGGTATATTGACAAGAAAATACATAAAAAGTATTCGGGCGAATGGAGAATCTCCGTTTTTTGAAGTTAGTTGAAAATCAGAACATCCTCTTTTTTGAGGTTGGTTGAAAATAAATGCAACGATCAGGCATCTAACTTCTGACATCTATTTAAAATTTTTTTGCTTGTAACTATTACAGAATAATCAATTTTTTACCAAAAAAAAACAAACTTTCTCAATTTTCACCGGATTCCATAATCGGAACCTAACCAAACTTTTACCAAATTATCCTTGAAGTGTATCCTTTCAAATAAAAAAAGAACCATCAAAATCGGTTGGCGCGACATTGAGTTATTCGTCTGTTTGTCGCGCACATACCTAATGCAAATTTAAGACTTATGTGATTTTCTCATAGATACCATTGTCAGACATGGACCAAAAAAAATGGGACCATTCGGGAAGCTTAACCTTTCAAATCCAAAAATTTTCAAAACCGGTTCACTCAGCCAAAAGTTATGAGGTAAGAAACATAAAAAAAATACAGTCGAATTAATAACCTCCTTTTCTTACAGAAGTCGGTTAAAAAGGCAATTTTTATATATATATTTTTTATTTTTTTTCCCTAGCCTGCACCATCCCATTGTTGGGGAAAGGCCTCTCTCCACTTATAAATAAATAAAAATATAGTTTATATAATATGAGAAACGCTCGAACCTATTAATATTATGAACGTGTATGTTTGCATTATGCACAACGTCAAAGCTATTGAATGAAAATTTAATAAAGATTTTATAATTTGGTTATAATGTAACAAGCGGGCGAAGCCGCGTTTGGGAAGCTAGTATTGTAAACATTAAAAAAATAACTCAATTAATTCAGATCTGTAGAATTAATCTACTTTAGCAATGAATAACAGTCAAAAGATACGAGATAGCGAAACGGACAAAAGCTTTATTCGTAGCACTCTATTTTGTACAAGCCATTCATTTTTCTATGTTGCGTGTTTGATGGCAGTTCCTAACAACATGCCACGTACGAGTACGCTGTGGCCGCATACAAAGTCTAACGATATATCTGAAGTGTTGTTTTTTTTGGCATTTGATTTTTGCTTCACAGCGAAAATATTTTTTTTTTTAGAAGATTTATATATTTTTTTAAGTGGTTGTTAATATGGAATGATTTATTGTGATTAAAATTCCATATTAAAATTTTACAAGAAGTACATTAGGAATAAAAGAAGAAGGGAGAGTGATACTTTTGCTGAAATTAAATTATGTTTTATTTTTATTTTTCACCTAGGTTCTTCCTCTATTCAGTTCTTCTTTTCTTTTTCATATTACTCTCTCAAATAGACAAAAATTAGGAAGGACGTATCTCATAAAGGGTTTTCTACGTAACGTGTCAATTATGAGAGATGCATGAACATTAAAACATCCTAGATTTTCAAAGACATTTACTTGAATCAACAGCATCTTGGCTTTAAGGAAATTATGCATTTGAGATGAAAGAGTTGTAAAGTCAGTGCTGTCAGTCAAACGGCTAATAGCATTTCAAAATATACACTACGGGTGATGCAATTTAGGGATTCCTGTACTGTATGTTGAGCTATTAACTACTACAAGGCTAGGAACTATATTTATTTCATCCAGTCGTGACGTTTACTAACAAATGGTAGGTCGACTGTGTTACGTACAAAATATATTTAGTTTCATCATTTATGCATATATCTGAAAAGAGATGACAATTGTGGATACAATTTATATTTTCGAAAGTGGTTAAATTTATAAAAAACCTTTTTTTGTAGGGAGGAAACCTAGTCATTCTATTTTCAATTCATTTATGTTAAATTTTTAAGACATTGCGTCTTGAGTGGTGGAATTTAACTTTATTTTCTTACCAGAGTGATAAACAATTAATTTCCTCGAGTTGGAATCGATGCTACAAAACGGATATACAGCCATAATTAAGATATTATCAATTAGATAAATAAAATGATAAATAAAGTGTAATGTCACTCTTTACTTTACTTCGAACATAGGGAATATAGGGAACTTGGGAACATAGTGTTAAGACACTCTGTTCCGACTAAATTACTTACTTCCGTTTCTCGCTTTTTTGCTGAATCCTGAAGACTGAGTGTTCAGTAGTATACCACTCTTTACTTATTCCACAAAAAGTTTCATATTAATGAAGAATCAAAATATATACATATATAAAAGACATTCCTCGTTTTCTCTAGTGTAAACAAGTCCCTACGTTTCCTAACTGATTAAATGTAACATATCTATATAAAAGTATTTTGTTTACACAGTTGTCTGTCGCAACGTTTCTCAAGCAAGTGGGTTAAATAATGGACTTCCTCAAACAAACCATGAATCCATTGTTATAATAAAAAAAATAAAGACACCCGGGTCGTTGACCTTTTAATCAATAGAAAAAAACATTTCTTAATTCCAATTTTTTTAACTAAGTATAAGTAAATGTAACTTTCAATTGTATTTCTTTGACATTTAGAGCTTTTTTGGTTTGTAAGTTAATTCTTAATTTGAAACGATTAAATAATTTAGAGTATTGTTAATATGAGTCTAATTGGTATTTTATAAACCAGTGTAACTTACTGTAAGCGCGACAGGTTCTGGGTTCAATATGTGGGTTAAATATTTCATTTTCCCTCTCGAGGAAACGAAATATTTAATATTTTGGTACGGAAGTTGGTACCGAAAGTCTTAACACAAGGTTCCTAGGTTCTCTTTGCCTACCTTACTATGCGAAGAATACAGCGTGAAGCTAAAAATAAATAAATATGAGCTAAATAAAACCGTTTAATAAACAAATAGTGTTACACTGGCTCTTCTCTATATACTCGTATAACTCCGAGTTGATAATTTTTGTAGGACTAACAATACTGACATTTAATATTAATTGATTTGGATTGATTAATTTAATTGATCAATTAAATAGAGCTTTCGGATTTTTAATGGTATTAAAATTTGATTTGATTTAAAGCATAAGACATTGCGTGTTGAGTGGCGTAACTTAACGCCGCGCTTTGCCTCGACGCTAGAGCGAAGCAATAAAAATATACATTTAAATAAATATTTAATTGATTTTAAAATAAAGGAAATAATTTTTTGTGGTATTAAAATTATAATTTGAAAAATAGGTCATTATAGAGCTAAAGTCTATGTATTACACAACTAAATGTTTCATTCATACAACTTTGGACGTAAGAGCGGCTTTAAATATCTAATTTTATCATTTATGAATTGGTCTGCATTATTGTAGTGCTATTCCACAGAACCCGCTTGGCTAATAATATGAAAAGTACAGGCCAATATAGTTTTGCAGGTATATTAACATATCTATGAAAATGTTTGAAATTTGCCTCGACACCAAGGCGAAGAAATGAAAAATTTAATTTTTAATTTCTTGGAGTGGGAATTGAACCCACAATCTGTGGTGATTACAGTCACGCGCTAGTGCCCCTGCGCCATGACTGTGTATTCCACATTTGCTGACAGCAATCGCCTAAAAAGATTCCTTTTCCCGTCTAGTTTAATTTACAAACTCATTATTTATTTTTTTAAGTAATATCTTATTTATTTTTCATCTTCATTGTATAAGGATATAGCAGAAAAGATGAAAATAACTAGTGTTTACACTGTCATCCCCACTTTCAAAGCGTTCTTCATGCAGTAGGGAAATGTACATAATTCATTCCCCGTATCGAACCCAGAACCTTTGCGTTTATAGGCAAATGCTGAGCCACTGCGCCATATCTCTTTTATAAACAAATATAACTTTACAATAACATAATTTTGCACTAAAAACGCAATGGACGTCGACTCTAATTCAAGAGTTCTATTCGCGTCCTTCCATCTGGCGATCGATAAAGCACTGGGGGTTCAGACCCCCTATCGTAGACCGTTTTAGATACGTTAGGGATATTTTAAATTCAAAGTAGGGAAACTGAGTGCAAAGGAAAACTTCAAAGAATTTGTAATCAAATGTCTATCCGTATTCTATGTAATAGTAAAATCAGCTAGTGTTGCGTACTACGACAGTTACTCGAGTAATTGTTTATTTAATACGCTTTGGTTTAGAGAAGTGTGTGTTAGATGGGGCTTTATGTTTGTTAGGTCGTAGGTTCGTTTCTTGTTGAGTTTATAAAGTTATTAGCGAATTTGATTTTGGATAAATACTAATTAAAAGACAGTTTTTTTATTTTACTCTCTTTTAATTAAGAAGTTAGAAGAGTTATTTCTCTTTTCTCTTTTTATTTTTCTTTTCAAGAGTCCTGAGCAAGGATAGAAGCGTGAAAATGTAAAAACGACAGATTGTGGGTTTGATTCCCACTCGAATAAATAAAATATTTAATACTTTCATGTGCTCACTCTGGTAACGAGGCCAAGCGCGTCGTTAAGTTCCGCCACTCAACACACGAAAAGTTGGGAACGGAAGTGTTTTATGAGAACGCACTGTCTTAACACTAGGTTCCCTCTGCTTACCCTGCTATGTGCAGGATACAACGTGAAGCTAAGAGTTGTTATGGATATCTAAAATTTACATACTAACTCATAATATTCATAAAATAGTCAAAACTATAATCACGTATTCAAATTTAGCTACAAGCAATATTTTCTATTTAAAATTAAAGAAAAAACAATATTTACGACAGTTTATAGAAATATACGGCCCTTAATACCCCTTGGCGACGGCATTACGTTGGTTTCCTCGTGGGCGCGACCAGGCTGCCAACTAGGCCATAGCGTCTCATATAATATGTATCTATATAAAAAATAATGTTTTCTATACATTGCGTCTTCCATTTTAAAGTATAAAAATATTTTGAACTAAACTATTAATGGTTATAACGTATCTGGTTCTAGCCGACGTTTTTCTTTTAGTAGTTTTCTAATAATACACCATAGCTATTGTTTTGTCTGTCATTAATTGTGCAATATACAAATGTTTCCTCGTATGTATGTGAAATGGGGCGCTAAATGATTATTATTGGTTTCGTAATATATTAAGCTTTATTTATTATTACAAAAGTATTTCGTAATAGACTAGTTGTAATAAATACTCTTAAGTTTTAGCAGGCTGGACAGAGGGAATCTGAGAACTTAGTGTTAATATACTCCGTTCCTATTAAGACACTTACGGCCCCCACTTGCCGCCGAATTCTGGAGGAATGGCGTGTTGAGTAGCGGAACTGAACGCAATACTCTGATTCGTTACCAGAGCGAAGAAGTGCAAATATTAAATATTTCATTTCCTCGAGTTAGAATTGAACCGACAACATTTCGCGTTTACAGTCGCTCGCTTCTACGACTAATAAATGATAAAAAGAAGGATAAGTTAATATTCATCTTTGCTTGTAAAAAGATTATGACAATTTTCTCACTAGCATTTTCGCAGTGTTTACTTGTGGTAAGAAAGAATTCAGTACAGCACCAATAGTGTTAGATTATTTAAGATATACTCGTATGTGATTAATAAATGTATAGGTATTCTACACAAATATATTTTTTTGCTTTAGGAAGCGTTTAAAGAAAAAAATATCCCTTTAGAAAATGTTTCTTTAATAAAAAACTAAAAGATTTTCCTAGGAGGTGGAACTGTGGAAACTATAAACCATTGAACGCCGTCAATTAAGTCAATCTTCTGCTCTTCAGTTGACCCAGTCTGTGATAATTTCGCCTTATATATATCTTTACTTATAATAAAATAGTAACGGTTTGTTGTCTGTACATTAGAGATATATAAGAAAATCTTTTATTGGTGTCATTTAATAATGGAACAAACCAAAAACAATTTAATTTTTTTTTCTATTTATCTGTGGCGTTCTACCTTATTATATTTTAATATCACATCTAGTAAGCAAATGTAAGCTTATTTCTATACTAGCGGCCCGACCGCGGCATCGCTTCAGCTTAAAAAAAAGTAAAAAATATTATGTGTTAATAGAATTAAAGTAACCTTATTGAAAATCATCGCAAGCTCTAAGAAAAGATATAAGATTCTTAGCTTGAGACATGTAGTTCAAAATAAACTTTAGTGTTAAACTTTCATACTGTACTCTCTCAGGGGAGGAATAATGAAGCAAAACGAAGGATAGTGCGTAGTTGGGTAAACAGGGTAAGTCTTTCAAGCGTGATTTCGAAGGGGTTTCTCTCTTAGAAAATTTTTAAAGTCAAATAATTATGCCCAATGGAAATTGTAATTATGTAGTGCGTAATGTACAGAGTACGATTGTGTTTGTAATATATTTTTAAATCGTAGTACATGTCTTTTTTATTAATATTTAGATTTCTACAGAAAACATTTACATTTTTAGTTATCTTATTGTATATTTGCAATTGAAATGCCTTTCATTTTTTTTTATAATTCGACATCTTGCGTACCATGCAGGGTAAGACATTCAATCAAAATAATGAATGTAAGTAAAACATTTTTGAAAAATACATTAAAAATTATCCCTCAATCTCCTGAATGGAAATTGAACCCACTGTCATCACGAGTACAGTGAGACACTTTCTGCCGTAAACGATTAAAATACATCTACCAATACAATGATTGAAAATTACAAAAAAAAATCTGAACTAAAATATGCAAATAACTTCAGAAGAATAAGCATCCAGTAACAATTTTTTTTAAAATATCATCTCCGAATATCCGATTTCAAACCGAAAAGCGGATATTCTATAAGGAAAAGCAAATTTTGCCACTTCATCTAATTTACATAACAAAAAACTAACATAGCCACAAGTGAGCTGCAGATACGGTCGAATGATTTTCTAATCAATAGTACCAATATTCGTTTCCTATACTGAATACCCCTAATACCAGGAAAAAGTAGATTATAATAGTTAAAAAATATGGCTATGATCAAAGAAAACGCGAGAATAAATAAATAATGAATATGTTCCGTAGGGTTCCTCTTGACATTGCAATATGGGTGTATCGCGTGCGCTTGCGCTTTTAGCTTTAGCTAAGGTGTCTTCACATTGGCTACAGCTATATCCATTTGGTTTTTAGATTTTAAACTTTAAATTACTTTATAACATGAAAGTGCTGTAATTAGATTTTTTATTATTATTATTTATATATGCGTTCCGTGAGGCCAGTCGTGGTGCAGGGGCACAAGCATGCGACTGTAAACGCTATAGGTTGAAATCTTTAATATTTTCATTTCTTCCCTCTGGTCACCAAGCAAAGCGCGGCGTTGAGTTCTGCCACTCAACATACAATGCTTCACTCACGCAAGTGTCTGAACGTGGAACGGAGTGTCCCAGCCTAGGTTTCTACGTTCCGTCAGCCTACCCTGCTATATGTAGAGTACATCTGTTACGAAATATAAATCAAATTTCTCATCAGCCTAAAACCCAACATCACCTAATTATTTAACACAATTTAAGACATCAATATCAAAATTCTGGGAAACCACCGTCGCATACAACTCAGTCGACCGAAGGCAGGAAGACTGTATAATAAAATGTAGTTAAAAGCATAAAGGTACCATTTTATTATTTAATTTGATATACCATATGAAGTAACCTTAGAATCGGCGCCAGCTCTAAAAATCAACGAGCCAAGAAACAGTTTGAAAATATAATAGTAATCACTAAGCGTATTAATACACCGTGACCGGGCCTTAATTAAGATTATGGTCGGAGATACATAATTTCATACTATGTTGTTATACAAGTTTACCCGAAAACGGTTTGTGTTGCCCATCATTATTAATGGGAACGGGAAGTGATAGCTGACGGTTCAATACTCAATTTTAGGTGAAAACGCGGCGTTGGGTTACGCTAATCAATTGCTTAATTCTAAGATAAGTGGTTAGTATGTTTTGTGTGTTTCATTTAATATGAAAACTGCACCATGAAAAAACATGAAATAAAATTAAACTTTATAAGGAATTGTTAACACACCATGGATCCTTAAATTTATCAAAAAGGTATTTAGACGCTACTTACGAACATTCAAAGCTGAACCCTTCATAATTGACCAATTAGTGGCATCCGCTTAATATGTCATAATCCGTTTAGTATATTTTTGCTCCTTTATTTTCTGCTTCACGCTGTTTCCTGCATTAACAAAGTAGACAGAAAGAGCCTAGGGTTAAAAAACTCCGCTCCTCACTTTCGATCGAGTTCTTCAGAAAATGAGTGCTGGCTACGGACCTAAACACCGTGTTTGTCTCGTTACCAAAGTTAGGATATTAGAATGTTAAATATTTCTTTCTCCCGATTTATTTCTTCTCTTGTAACCTTGTGGGACGACGGCCTTAATGACCGTCCGACGTAGACGACGTCGGCCGTTGGGTCTGATTGCTTAATTTAAAAATATAAATAATTTTTATATTGTACAAGTGTCATAGAAATTTAGTAATGGTGAAAACCAATGAAGCTATTAAGACATAATTAATATAAATATAATTATATTAAAATAAATTGATGACTCATTAAGAAATCAATCGGTTTTCTCACTTTATCATTTAGAGATAATATTTACATCTATAACCATAAAGAACTTAAGCTTCATTTATATCTGCCTATCTACAAACAAAATAAGGCGTTGAGTTGCGTCTACCCTCACCACACAAGTTTCGTCGTAAAGTAAGCTGACTCTTAAAAGAAGTAGAGCTGATGCTGTTCATATATTTCATTTTATGAACAGCATCCACGAAGAGGTTGTCGCCAGTCGACGAGGTATGCTAAGTCCGTAGAGTTTGGCGCTACGTCCTTTGTGACTACCCCGCTAGGAATAAAGCGTGAAACTAAACAAAAAGTCAAACTCACCATATCAGGTTGTGAATTCGATCTCCACTCGAGGAAATGAAATATTTATTGAAATTTATATTTTTATTTCTCTGTTGTCGACGCTTCGGCGCTTCGGTGCGGCGTTGAATTCCGCCACATAACAAACACTCAATGCCTTCAGAATTCGGTGGCAAATGGGGATTAAACTGCCTTAACGCTAGGTTCCCTCTGTTCCCTGCTGTGTGCGAGATACAGCGTGAAGCTGATTTAGAAGTGTTAAAATAAAAAAGAAACCAGTAAAAAAGGTAGATAATTACATAACTTTTGGATATTTAAGAGTCTACACTCATCCCTAGAACTACGTGACACACATACAGCCTTTCTTATAGCGACAGTGTAAAGTAAATAAAAGTACTCGGTTCCACTCACTACTTCAAGGTTTTTTTTTCACACAATAAATTGTGAAACGCCATGCACCGAACAAAGGCATTAATGATTTACTCGATTCTAGTTTGCTCAAGTGCTATTGAAATCGTACTGATATTATAAATGGAAATGTAAGTTTGTCTGTTACGCTTTCACACCAAAACTAAGTAGTTTAACCGATTATCATGAAACTTTGTACACATATTGTTAGAGATATTAGAAAGGACGTAGAATACTTTATATATTTTTATTTTTATTATTTTGCGTATGATATAAAAATATGTTTAATCGAGTGAAGCCGCGATTGAGTCTCTAGTGTGCCTTTAAAGGTGACAGTGGTTAGATATGACTTGCATTTTTGTAAAAAGATGTTTGATTTTCGCGATTGTTATACATTTTAATCGAACATTTTTCACTGTATTAATCTAGTGTATATAAATATTATACGTTTTTGGAAACCTAAAATTTCGAACATTTTGCAGTAGCCCATGATCACGTGTAGTTATAAAATATTTATGCTTAAATCTAAAATATAAATATTAAAAAATAGGATTTTTTTAAAGTGGTAAGGACAGGAAAAGAAGACAATAAATATTTATCTAAGTTGACTTTTCAATCATTGATTTTTTAAAACTTACAAGTCTTTCAACAAACAAACGTTTCATTTGAAAAAACGATATTGGACAATATTCGTTGTCTCTGTGTCTTCCTGTCTACTGCTGGCTCCCCCAAGGATCCTCAAAATGTATAATCTTAAATTTATCTATTCTAATCACTTTTATTTAACTTCAATTTTTCAATTTTTTACTATATTTCTATCTCACATAACCATATCAGAACTTTAAGATTAATTTCTATATATATTGAACTGTCAACGTTAGCGGTTACAGTTACACAAACACACAAACAGCCAACCATAAAGCATGACGTGCCTTTAATTACACATGTTTCCGGTTAATATATTATAAAAATTATACGATTTATATACATGATAGACTAATAGAGGTATATATCTAGGAAATATAAAGCCTTCGTTGCAAGGGCGGGCATAAGCGTGTGACTGTAAATTGTGAACAGAGTGTCTTAACACTAGAATCCCTCTGCCGATCCTGCCGTATGCCGAATACAGAGTGATACTAAAAAAAAGGAAAATAAACTTTTTTTAAATAACAATAAGCTCAAGCATAGGTCCAGTGCATTCACCCAGCATTCCTAAACAGCACCGGCGGAAAGGATGCGCCGCGCATACGCTGCAGACGATGGCCAGACGAGCGCCGTTTTTAAATATGCCTTCCTGTACTAGGGTTGCCATATAGATAGTAATTAAAAAGTACAGTAATTGACGAGCCTCTCTGCCCCTCGGAGATGGTTTTGGTTTAAGGTTTTTTCTTACAATGCTGAAGTGTTGAGAGGGCTTAACTTCTTTGGTTTTTTTTTAACTTCATGCTTCACTTTAGCAATGCCGCCAGAAATCGCCGGAAAGTGGGGAGTGCCTTAACGCTAGATATAGTGTGAACCTTTTTTTTTTTAAACCATTATTATTGTAATAATTTGCAATTGTTAACTAAACACCCACTGGCCCAGCCCTATCAATTAAACGCAAGTCTCAAGTATCGTATGGTAATACCAATACAACTGATTGCGTCATACTCATCTTAGTACGGGAACAATGGGTGCAATTCTGAACACGTACAATGTATAGTGATAGGGTTTTTGTCTTCTCTAAATAATTTGTGAATGAGAAATTACAAAAATATAGAATAAAAATGAAACTTCACTTGAATTCTTTGTAGTCCCTAGATAGTTCAAGATACGACTTTATTTATTTTTATTTACTTACATTTATATTTTAATTGAAAGTGGCCAACGGAGTGTTTCAACACTAGGTTCCCTTTGCCTGCTGTGAACGGAATACAGTGTGAAGCTGATTTCTTTTTTTATAATATAACCACAATTTACCAAATACATTTCTATAATAAGATGGAACAGTCGAGGCCGAGCACGGTTTAGCCCAATTTATTAAGGTTACTTGTGTTTAGAGTATCTGTTAGCACTTACCACCTTAGGGCCTTGTAATACACGTGACTCAATGATTTTCAGCTTACGTTGAAATTATGTTTGAATGTATTTCTCAATTTACTTTAGTAATATTATTATTATGAAAGAAAATATTATGTTGTGACACAGATGGGTGAGAGTAAAATGGTAAAGGTTCGATTTCCACTTGCGGGAATTGTATAATTAAAACATTTCATTTGTTTTATTTTCTCGCCCCGGAAGGACCAAGCTTGGCGTTATGTTGCATTCCCCTTATAATCACGCAATGTCTTCTTGTGTACGAGTAGAATATGAAGAATTGTTTTTTTAACATTAGACTGTTTCTTAAGCCTACACTGCTATACTAGATGCATAACTAGTAAAAAGATCAATTGGAAATAGTTTTCTTACTCTTATCTTTGGGAAAAGACAGTTGGTTGTATATTGATGATATCAAGTAAGCCGTTACAGTCTAATTCCGATTGATAAAAATTCTGGTTAAGTTCGAGTAGCAGTTGCCCACCGAGGTTTCCGTACCAATTTCAGGCTTGTAGGTCAAGGGAAGTACAACTTGACAATGTCAATAAAAGTTGACAAGCTAAAGTTTGTCAACTGTTATTGACATTATTGACATATGCCCATATGCAGTCATTTCATATGAGATAAATAAATTTGTAATTATTATTTTCTTTAAAATATTATTAATCCTATTTAAAGAAATATTAAATATTTTATTTCATCCAACTTACAACAAGTTGCGTCAACTGGCTACACACACTATACAAACACTGTATACTGTATACAGGCACTTCTATACAATTCTAAACTGTATATATATTTATATTAATTATATATAATATTAAAATCTTATACAAGTAAAGCCGTGCCGGTCCGGCACCGGTGCGTATGATGGTGTACAAAAGATGGTTGCCAGTTCGATCCCCATTCGGCGAATAAATAATAAAATAAATTATTATTCTTTCGTCCGAATGGGGATCGAACTGGTAAAATAAATCATTTTCCCGGTTGAGTAAAAAGTGCAGCGTTGAGTTTCGTCACATAAAATGCAATGTCTGGAATCGAGTTTCAATATTACATTTTCTTTGCCTACCATGCTATATGGAAAACAGCTATAAAAAAATACTTTCAAATTATTTATCTATTTTTAGTCTCAGCTCACCCTCGAGTCAACGACTTAAGCACAAATCCGAAAAGAACCATTTATTAGAACTAAATCACTTGCCACATGAGAAGATTATATCATTACGAAATATTTTTTGAACTCTCACTCATTTACACTTTGTAGGATAATAATATTTCCACCATAGCTACTTTGTAATTAATTTTGAGATATCAATTTATATTTAATAGGTTTAACAGTTATTATATATAATGGTAGTTTAGGAGATAAGTTTAGAGGGTAATAGGATGAAAGTTCCAAATTATACTCATATTTCTATATTAAAACTCCAGAACCTTTAGTAGGCTAAAGCCCTATTAAAGGTTCTCGAGTTTTTTTACCATAATTTTAAAATTAACTTTACTTTTTAACTCACAGTAACCATAGATTATAAGTAATGTTTATTTTGTACGTAATAATCGTATTAATTTATCTCTATGTATTACAGTTGGCGAGGCTTAAGCTGAGCTTTGCATTTGTGTAAGTAATTACAAAAGTTGAGCCAGAAAAAAACTTTTTAAAATATTTTTTTTAATAAATTGAATTGAATTCATGAATGATGAATCTTTCTGTTATGTCATCAAGAACTATTTGTTGTATAGTAATCTAGTTTATAACGTTTAACTGAGAAAAATATAAATAAGTAAGAAAATATCAGATAAGTGCGTATCGAATTTAATTTTACAATTTTAATAAAGTTTATAAAATGCATTGAGAATTTATAAGGAAAGGACAGTATTTGAATAGGAAGACGAGTTCTGAGTACGATCCCCACGAGGAAATATGAGGCATTTTCATTTCTTCGAATGGGTAGATAAAATGCGGCGTTAAGCACCGTACTCCTCTCATATTGGCATCCAACGATTACGACAGGATCGTTGGTCTACCTTGGTTCTACCTCTAATCATTTCTTGCCCAGCGAATATCATCAGAAGCCAACCACCCACGAACCTTTCCACCTCAATAAATCCCAAGGACTGCCACGACGATGTATCAGATCAAGCTTGCTTTTCATTTTATACACATTATCAATAATTCAAATTTACTCGTAACCATCTAAACCTTTAATACACATTTTTAGATTTCATATTTAAAAATTCATCCTAAGTGAGGGTACTTTCAATTCTCTAATAGAACCGTGAAACTGATAATAGCTGTGACGTTTAACCAAATATTATGACAATTTCAGTTCCATTGAAGTGTTTTGACCCTAACCTGGTGTGGTAAGGTGTCACCAGTGCCGTGGGAGCGCCTCATGGGAAACTCTTGAAACTATTGTTTTTGCTCACATTATGAATATAATGATTTATGTCCGTATAAGTGAGATGTCTTTAAGGGTATTGTTACAAGCAGCTAGTTATTTCTTGTTCTGTTACATAACTCATTTTATTTTTTTCTGTTTGTGTGTGTGTGTATGTATGTGAAAGAGAAAATTTGTTACGTGAAAACAGTTTCAGATGAAGAGAAATCGTGACATTATTTCCATACAAAATTTGCATATAAATTATAAGAATCTCTATACATACTTATATCTTAGATATTTTAATGATGTTAAACTCTCATTGCAAAGGATTTTATTAATATCGATTTGTTAATTTATAGTAAATATACAAATACTCGTGCTATTGAGCTCGGAGTGTGACTCCATTTGTAACTCACTAGCACCTTTAACGTTCGAAAAAACATTTTTACTGGACGTTAAACCAAAGTCCTACAACCTGTTACAACATTAATTTTGTTAGAATACAAAAAAAAAACTAATGTTGATATAATAAAAAAGAAAGCAATATAAATAACTAACTAAAGGTAAACGCTTCGAAATGCCAAAATGAATAAATAATAGAACAAGTAATTGATGCCAGTAGTGGTTAAGAGGCATAAAGCGTAACTGTAAACGCGATAGGTTGTAGATTCATTCCCGCTTGAGGATATAAAATATTTAATATTTTCATTTATCTACTCTGGTATAGAGGGAAAGCGCGGTATTGAGTTCCGCCACTCAACACGCAATGTCTTCCCTCTGCCAGTTGCCTACCCAGCTGTGTGCGGGAAACAGCGTGAAGCTGATTAAACAAACAATATTTTTTTTCCTGTTGAACGCTAATGTAACAGCAAATAATTTCGTTTATATATTGCTTTTACATTATTTTTTTTATTATTCATTAATTTAAGCGAATTATTTAGTCATTGTGTATTTTTTATACTAACAACAAGCTATTAAGTTTACAATTTCTATCAAGAGCTCAATATAGGTGTTTTTATTAGTGCAACTGTAATTTTTACGGAAATAATCTATGTCTATACTTATTATAAAATCGTAACGGACCGGTGTCTGTACATGAAAGGTATATAAGAAAAAAGTGGTAGCATTTTATAATGTAATAGAACCAAAAATAATTATTTATAACATTTTTGTCTATGTTTTTGTCTCTAATCTAATCTCTGGCACAGCGAGAAGAAAATTTAAATATAAATAAATATTTAATTTTTTCGAATGGAGATCGAACCTACGCTACGACGGCTTCAAGTGGAGTCTTGCTACTCACTACACAACGAAGTGATTTAATGGGATTTTTTATTATATTATATTAGTATACTAGTGGACCCGAACGCGGCTACGCCCATTTGAACTATACGAATATTTATATAAAATATTTCATTATTTAATAAAATTATTTTCAGTTTTCAATAGAGATGCGTTAAGCAAGCTCATTTTGGGTGACGTTTTCTAACAACAAACTTTGCAAATCGTTGCTTAGCAACGGTCGCTTAATATATTGGTATATACCGAAAATATTACAAATTTGAGAAAATAAAGTATCCAATGTTCACCCCGAAACCCTCAAGTATATCTATATGAGTATTTTATCACAATTAAATTAGCGGTTTGGCCCTGATTGCGAAAAACAGACAAACAGACAGACAGACAGAGTTACTTTCGAATTTAGGTAGGTATGGATATACATTTTCATTATAATCGCATTTCTTTAATCTATTAATAAGTGTACAATTGTACATATAAGATATACTATATAAAATAACATCATTTTCTATTTATAAATTAACTAGATATCTATACGAGTACACATGTGTGATTTCATTTGTTTGTTTTGTGAATTCCAATTATTATGATTTATATATTTTATTTTCAATGTATGTTATCTTTTATTGTTCTTACTTTCATATTGTGAGTAATTAATTTAATATATATTAATTAAAAGAAAAACAATTAAGAATTAATCTGAAATATGTTGTATAATATACATTCTTACAGTTTGATGGAACTGGACAACGCACTTTGTTTTAACCGAGCGGAGAAATGAAATCATTCATTCTCTCGAGTGGGAATCGAGCCTACAACTATCTCGTTAATAGTAAGATGCTATCCCACTGTACCTCGATGCTCTAAGTATTTAATTATTAATTATTTTATGTTACGTCCGCAGTTAGCCTTATCTTCATTTGAATCACCTGAACGAACAATATCAATAAAATATTATAGTATACAATTGTTTTCCTTTTTATATCGGTGGAACAAGAGCTATGGGAAATATTATTTCATCGTGTATTTTTAGACAACAGTCATTTATGATAATAAGTTTTTTAGAGATAGATAATTCTTTTACAGGCCCAGGGGCACAAGCGTATGCTCGATCTCACTCAAAGGAATGAATTTATATTTTAATTTCTTCGCTAAAGTGGGGAGCAGAGTGCCTTCTCTTATATATGCGGGATACAACGTGAAGCTGAAAAAAAAATAATTAAAAAAATATACATATATAAAAATTAAAGCACCTCATATGATATTTGGACAATGATTCATTAATCGCGAATACAAATATATATTTAAGTGAACAGTGTAAGGTCAACACTGACGCACATATATTCGTAGTTAGTGTTATGTTACATAATATAATATAAAAATGCGAATTAAGTGAAATTCCTCATAATGTAAACAAAACGCTTATTGCGAAACGTTTCAGCGAAATACTTGACGACGAGTTAAGCGGTCAACAACTTTAGTAACGTTTTTTTTTATTTTCCAAAGGAATATACTTATACTAGCGCCCAAACGCGTTAAGCTTATTTGTTATATTATAGCCAAATTAAACAAAATATTTACATAAATTATAGCCTATGTGTTATCTTAATGTAAACGCTATATTACTGTAAAGTTTCATTAAAATGCATTCAGTAGTTTCTGCGTGTAAGTGGAACAAACATCCATCCTCTCAAACATTCACATTTATATATTAATTACAAATAATTACTGTATATGTGGATATTTGTGAGGATAAATGTATAATATCGCTCATTTGGTGCATCAATGACATAATTACATTTTTTTAATGGCAAGGTATGCGGAAGGACTGTATACTGTACTATTTTTTTCTATTGTATGACTATAAGCAAAATTATAGATAAAAAAGCGAAATTATATATTATTTCCAATTAATAATATAATAAATTGCTAAAAATGAAGTCATTTTGTGATAACAATTTGGCACAGTGCAGTGCTATCATACTGGGTTACTAGAGTGAAGGTCACAAAAAAATCGCAATTCTCGCTGTATACAGATAACTAAGTAGAAACTAAATTTAAATATTATTCAACTCAACATCCAATGTCTTAAATTTAGGCGGAAAATGAAGTATGGACTGAAGGTACTGTTGCAGGCAACAGCGTGAAGTTAAAAATAAGAAGAAAAATACTTTGATTTAGTTTTAATTTGCTTATGATATCATTACTTTTTTGGGGCATAAGCAATAAATAACCCACGCCGTTGCACTTTTATAGCTGGATAAATATTTAAAGGACAAAAATAACGATGATACATTAATCAACATCTTCCCATGAAACGGACAAGTTTTTATGGCTTTATTCAATATATTTTTTTTACAAAATGTACATACATTATGAATGCTAATTTTGTAAAAAACTTGACATACTACGTTATTAATATTAATTATTATACATACCTACACAAATTTCCACACAGTTACTAGTGTTCGGTACAATATTTTCACCTGTAAAGTAGTGGATGATTTAAAGCGATTATTGTGTGCATTGTTAAAAAGTAGTTTTTAGGGTTCCGTACTCCAAAATGTATAAATGGAACCCTTATAAAATCACTTTCCTCTGTCTGTCAAGAACACTTAAGTATATCGATAACACGTGCAGGTATCTAGATTAAATATCGAATGTTCAGGTCTACGAAAATTAACTTCTAAGTCAACTAAATCAAACGATACGAACATTTATGCATCGTTTTTGATGCAATTTGTATAAATTTCCCAACATAATCTAAATCTATAGGGTTCTTACCGTGTACTTACAGTTAATGAAATTTGGCAAAAAATCCAAAAAGTGGAAATTTATAGATATTTCATAAAAAAAATCGTTACAAACTTATAAATGTACTTCATTTCATACAAAATGAGTACATACCAGTAGCCTAGCCTAGAAACATAAGTTTGTAAATTTTTATGTTTTCTTTCTTCAATTCTGAAACTGGTACGAAACCCTTGGTGCGCGAGTTCGACTCACACTTTACCGGTTTTGTTATTATTTATTCCCCTAATTTAGATACAGAAAGAAACGAAAACAGTAATGTATATTTACATAAGAAAGAACTATATAAACAACATTATTTTTTACTTCAAATTAGCAAATACAAAGCAAAATAATATATTATTTACCTTTACAATATTCAAAAGACTTTTTCAATATCTACTAGGGGTTAATGACGCTCTATTTACTCGAACATTATAGCTCATACGTTAATAATTAATACATCCCAACAGAAGGTTGAAAACACTCGTATCCTGTTCAAAACAACTAAGTAAAGCAAAGAAAAATCATTTTTTTTAAAAAAACTCAGGCATCCCACATGTAGGCTGCATATTCTCAAAATACGCAGCAAATTAAACAACGTGTGTTTACTGAAAGTATTAAAATGTTTAAAGTATTGTTACAAAAAAGGCAGCAACGAGACCATTAGTCAATATAAGGGAGTTGTTTTAAAATTTGCACTCGCACAGGTTGAACAAACTGTTACAACAAATTTTATGAAGGCCTTTCGAGTTGAAACGTTCATGTGGTGATTTATTTTTATTTGTTATTTATTTGTCATTGTGGAGATGATGATATTGAGTTTGATGGATATAGATTCAAATCTAAGTTAAGTGTTTATTTTTTAAAATATGTGTCATATAAAAGAAAAAGCACCAACGTCCATTTTTTTTTAAATTAACTAAAAAACTATAGTTTTTCTCAAAGAAAAAATACTAAATAATTATGAGAATATAAGGTAATTTATTTCTACAATTTTTTCCGTCAAAATTTTCAAGACAACAAAAAAATAAAAATAAAAATTATGATGAAAATAAAAAAAAAGGAACGTCAAAGCTAATAACACTAATTTTAACTTTTACTTTTAAATTTTCTTTGAAGAAAATCTGATTATTTATAATTTCGAAAACATTTTTTATTTCAACTTTTTAAAAATAATCATGCAAAAAAACCAGACAATCGTCGATCGCCCCCGTCTCAACGGAAACGCGCCGTAAATGGAATATTGTGTTGTGCATGCCTTTATTACGACGCCATCTTGTTCAACTGGTTGCAGGGTGTGGCAACATTGCTACCCGTCAAAAATGACGAATATATTTTTAATTTGTTATGATTTTTATCTATTCTATTGTATATAGATAAAAAAGACTGATAATTAATAAGCGTTCATGGATATACTTAGTTTTTTTTTGTACATCGAAGCGGCATAATTCATTATTTTCGTATTTTCACTCTACCGCCACTTATACGCAATGTATTGGAAATTAAGCGGAAGTGTTTTAGCACTAGGTCCCGTTTGCTTGATCTATTAAGCTGGAGATAGCGTGAATGTAACCAATCAATAATTAACATTAATATAATAATATCATTATTATTAATTAGCTATTGTTAGAATGGTATAATCTGTAATTATATATTTTATTTTGCTTTGATGTTCACACTGTTTGTTATTATATAGATAAATATTTTTATTCTATAAATTAAAGCTATTTAATTTAAAATAAAAAAGTTAATAAAAAATATAATATAATAAATCAATTGTATTCAATCAGATAATAATAAATCGAAACTTATAATTTCTATTGGCGCCATTGTGGTGCATTTACAAAGCTGGCTATACACGCGATAGACGAACGAATTTTCTTATTATCTAAAATAATATTTTTTTCCATATAGTAATTTTGCGAAAAAAATATAAATAATTTTTACCCGACACACATTTTTTTTTACGATGTAAAACCTCTTTATGCTTCAGGTTTAGTCTTTGCAATTGAATCCGGTGGTCAATAACACCCTAGAAAAAGTGATCAAAGAGGAAGGTTTATATGTAACAATTTAATGTACATATAATCCATCCCTCAGCCTTTCAACGTCCACTGCTGGACATAGGCCTCCCCGAATTCTCAACACTCCGTCCGGTCCTGCGCCCTTTGAATCCAGCGGATTCCCGCTGTCTTCTTAAGGTCGTCGGTCCACCTGGTTGGTTGTACATATAATATAAGCCATTAACTAATTTATAAACATGTGTAGTATCGCGTGTCCGTCTGCAGGCGGAGGATATCCGTACATCTCTGATGAATATTTTATTATTATCATGTATTGTTTCATCGACGATATAAGTCAGAAGTCCAAAGCACGTCAGCCACTCGTGTTATTTGAAGCTTTTATTGTTATCTTAGAATAAAAAAGGGGTGTTTAGAACTATTAAAGATGATAAATTTTGTAAAATGTATGTATATAATGTATGTATATTATGAGCATTTAGTCATTTTATAATGAATTCGTATATGAGTTTTATGCAGATAAACTTACACTCTATGTTTCAAAAATTAAGCTTAAAGTGGGAAACGGAGTGTCGTATATTCCGTAATGGTTTGTTTTCGTTCCTACGATATGGGTACACAAACTGCGGCGTTTATCTCCACATTCTAACAATTAATATTTCTAAGCAGATGAGAATTTAAGAAACGATTATTAATTGGCTTCAGCTTCACGCTGCATCCCGTGACAGCGGGTGTCGGGAACCTAGTATTAATAATACACTCTATTTCCCAGTTTACGTCAAATTCTGGAGATATTAATTCTTATTTGGCTCACTTCAATTGGCTTACTCTCATTAAATACGATATGACGGTATTACCGTGGTCTTAGTGTAATACCACGATCTATTATATAAAGCGGTGGATGTTGATAGGCTTTTTCTAGCCTTAATGAAACTTATCTGGACTTAGCTTAGTTTATCATACGGATTTATTTTTTCTAGTGCATTCCTAAGCTTAATCTGATTTATTTGTTTATTTGCTGTTAAACATTTGTTTCCGATTAGGAATTAGGTTGAAGAGAATCTAATATCACAGCTTTCCGTTTCCCACTTAACGCCGAGTTCTAGAGGGTAGTGGCATTGCGTGCTGAATAGCGGAACTCAACGCCGCGCTTCGCCTGGTTACCAGAGCAAAGAAATGAAAATATTAAATATTTCGTTACCTTGACTTCCGAATCGAACCCACAATCGTGGCATTTCAGTCACTCAGACATTGTTTTATTTTTTTACGCGCTGTTTAGTAGTTAAAGTGTTAGGTACAAACAATCACAGTATTCGCATCACGTTTGCGTCGCAAAAATTTGTTTAGCGCCCGGAAACGGCCATTTTTTTCTTCTCTTTTATAACCGACGCCTTGCACAAACGCATTCTGCCTACATTTTGATTCATGAATTAAAAATATCACACGCGCCATTTGTTATAATATAAACATGTAAAGGTTTTCTTTAGCTTCACGCTCTACCCCTAATAAAGCAGGGTAGGCAGAAGGAACCTAGTATTAAGACCCTCCGTTTTCCACTTTCAGTTTCAATTTGAGTGAGGGGCTCAACAACGTGCTTTTGCCACCAGAGCGAAGAAATTAGAATATTAATAAACGACTCCTCCGAGTGAAAATCGAACCCAAAACCGTCATGTCTACAATCCACGTTAGTGCCACTGCGCTAATACGGCCTCAAAGGTCTCCAGTTTCAGTAAAGATGATATTGTAAATGTATACATTTGTATGTAGATTGCTTGTTTCATTTAATTTTATTACTGTTAGTACTAATTTAACGATATTTGGATGCTATGGCAGAAACATTTTATATTTTTCCTTTTTTTTTTCTTATAAAGCGAAGTCGACGAACGGTCGTTTATGTCATGCAAATGTCACGGGACCGCCAAATGCGCCAGATACTATTTTTATTGTTGTAATTCAATCATTATTATAATTAACGTGAATTATGGGTGCTACATACAGACAAATAAATTATATGTGGCTATAGTTGAATACTTATGGTGGGTATATTTTTGTAGTTTAGTGCAAAGAAGAGCGGGCAAGTCGAGTTCAGGGCGCGGAAGAGAAGAGATTAAGTAAGTTAACGGTATGTTTTTAATTACTGTCCAAACAGACAAAAATTGTTGACAGGTATGAGCTGTAAACTAAGCATCTCTCTTTATTTTGCTAAGGCAAAAAGACTATTTGGGAAAGGAATGTTCTAAATTATACACGACTATTCTTTCCAGGCAGCTTACTACAGTACAAAACTTCGCAATACAAAAATCCAGGATTAGGTACATTGATACAGATAGAATCAATATAAATAGTTAAAGTAATTTGGTGGAAAGAAGGCGTGGAATTTGAAAAGTAACTTGTCTGAGTAAGCTGAGTGTCATTTACATTCGAACACCCACTTCGCGTTTCGCATGAGCACTTAAATTCCCCAAAAAGATAATCAGATTTTATCTCACGATGTAGTAATCTTTAATTTTATCTTTGCAATAAAATTGTATACAATATGTTACCAATTGTTCTTGACAGGACGAAAATATATGAAGGATTCTAGATTTTTAAATATATTGAGTTTGTTATATCTGTAATAAATTAAGTCCGTGGCAGTGGGACGGTGCCTAAACCATCGGAAGAATAATATTTATATAAATAATTTATTTCTTCTCTAGTAAACAAAACGCAGCGTTGAGTTCCGCAAATCAACACGCAATGTCTCGAAAATTGCTTGGAATTTGGGAAAGGAGTGTTTTACACCAGGTTCCCACTGTCTGCCTCGCTAGGCGAGAAAACAAATCTCTGTGATGTAGACAAATCTCTACTCATTAAAAAAGTTATTATTTGACAAATATTCTTTTCCACAAACTGAGAACTAGACAGATTTGCCACATATCGCCATGATATCGAATCCAGGACCATCACATATAACTACATACAATTTCTTCCCAATGCTAGCCTATTTGCACAAAACGATTTCCATATAAAACAAATAAGAAACACACATCGAAGGCGTCAACGTCATGAGGTATTTTCATACAAACTCGTATATTTATCGCATTTCCTTGAACATGAATCGATAAATACAAATAGTACAAAACGGCGATTCATGTGTTTCTGTGAAGCGAGGCAGTAAGCCCTTGATGCATTTTGATAATGCAGCTTATCGCTCGACTTGATAATTGATATGTTATACATATATTACCAAATATATTATTTCTTACTGTAGGTGCAAAAGTACCCACTTTTCTTATAATATCTGGAAATAAGTTTAGTATATAGGCCGCTGTAGCGCACTAGCCTTAGCGTTCGATTGCACCCTTGAGTGTAAATCAAATTAATAATTTTGTTTTTTTCGCTTTTGTAACAATCCAAAGCACTCCTTCATTCGGTGCGCCCCGCCTAGTAACCAGAGCGATGAAACGAAAATATTAAATATTTCATTTGCTCGAGTTGAAATCGAAGGCATAACCGTCGCGTTTGCAGTCGCACACCTGCGTCGCGACGGCCCCAATTAACAATTGTGGCCTTAGCAAATATGTTTATGTTAATACAATAAAAGAAGCAAATCAATAAATATGCTAATTTTACTAAGCTCAAAAGTAGATACTGTATAATTTACTTCTCGAATTCATTTTATTATTATTATTTTTTTTTAATTTTTATTTTAAGTTGGGAAACAAACAGCATTTTACAATACTTTTTAGTATAATACATATACATATTCCAATTGCCAATAAAGTTTCCACTTATACATAAAACATAGAGTGAATATGTTGCTAATTAACAATTAAAAATTTAAATTTACGGTCAAAAGAGAAAAAAACAAAAATTTTTACGAAGGAAAGGTTAAGATTTACATTAGGTTAAGATTTACAGAATTTTGAATTTTGTCGATGATTTTACATGAAAATTGTATCAAATTGTTATGAAAAATGTCTATATCACTAAAACAATTATTGTATGCCCTACAAGATCTTAGTATAAAACAATTTTGGGCATAATTGGTTTTTCGAGCAGAAATGTAAAAGGTGTCCCTAGATCTGGCACTAAAAGTTGGACATTTTATGTGAATATTACTTAGCAGATAATTGGAATCTATAAGATTGTGTAACAATTTATACAAAAGAATTTGATCTCTATATCCTCTTCGTTTTTTTAATGACAGTATATTTAGGTTATGAGAGTTATCTAATTTAAATTTGTAAAGTAATCGCCGTATAAATTTATTTTGGACATTTTCAATTGCAAATACATATTTATCATACTGTGGGTTCCAGACAGGCGAGGCATACTCTAAGTAAGATCTAACATATGAATTATACAAAAGCTTAAATGTATGTATGTTCTTAAAATCACTCCCCTGTCTAAATATAAAACCGAGCATTTTATATGCTTTTCCTATAATATTCACAATATGTTTGTCAAATAAAAGACCGGCGTCCAATAATATACCAAGATCCTTAACAATGGAGACTCTTGATATTTTCCTGTTGCGAATCAGATAATCAAATAGAATGGGAGATTTCTTTCTACAAAAACTAATTACACAACATTTGTCAAGATTTAGAGATAAGTCATTAGACGCGCAGTATTTATCAAATTTGACTAGATCCTCCTGTAGTTTAGTGCAATCCTCATGATTTTTTATACTTTTGAAAATTTTTGCATCATCGGCATAAAGAAGTGTCTTAGAATGTTCAAAAGATTGTATAATATCATTGATAAAAATGTTAAAAAGAAGAGGTCCAAGATGGGAACCCTGTGGTACACCAGAAGTAATAGGCACAAAACTAGAAGTGAAGCCCCTCACAGCCACAGCTTGAGTTCTATCACGGAGATAAGATTCAAGCCATCTTAGAAGATCACCATGTATACCAGCTTGTTTAATTTTGTCAATTAACAAAGAATGTGAAATTTTGTCGAATGCTTTCGAAAAGTCAGTATAGATAACATCAACTTGATACCCACTATTCATAGCGTAGAGGACTTCATCTAGAAACTCACAGAGGTTAGTTTCTGTGGAGCGTTTGTTTATAAAATAATATAATTAAATTAAATAGGTTTCTTTTTTTTTAAAGACATTATTTACAAAACATAAATAAATTGTTATATAAGTAGCGTCATAGAATTTCTACGCAGTCAGATAAATACGTATGGTTTAGTCGTCAAAGAACTTTTTCTTCTGGCCGTCGAGTTTCCAAGAGACGCGTATTAGAGTCCCGCTACGATTAATTATTTTTAAGTTTTTCTAAGCATAAGTTTTGCGTAGCGCAACAGTTTAAAAAAAACACGTGAAAACCTATTCAAAAAGTCTACTCAAAACCACCTTTCCTCCATACTTCCCTAAAAATTCATTCTTTAAGTAATGTAAACAGTACCTTAACAGTTCCCGCGTGATAAGCAATCGCCCACGTGTGCTATCACGCTATCAGCGATACAGTTGGCGCCGGTCTGTGGACTAGATAACGTAAGAACGCCTCGAAGTACACCAGTAATACTAATCTACGTTGTAAGCGTGTCAAAGCAGGATATTGATATACTAGATTGAGGATTTTTTGATGTCAAATGGGTCATGGCAGCAATAGATGGCTTGTAGTTCATGTATTTTATAATATTTTGCTTCAAAAGTTGTTAGCGATTGGAAAAACTTGTCGAAATGATCCCCAATTGTGGATCCTCAGTTTTGAAGAGTTATGACAAAGTATTATTGTATTCTTTTTTTTAATTTTCACGCTATACCTCGCACACAGCATGGTAGGCAGAGGGAATCTGAGAACCTAACCATTAAGATACTTCCGTCCCCTTTTTCCATCGAATTCTGCAGGCATTCCATGTTGAGTGACGGAATTCAATGCCGCGCTTTGCCTCGTTACCAGAGCGAGGAAAATGAAAACATAAATGTCTTCATTTTATCGAGTGTGAATTGAATCCATAACCTGTCGCGGTTAAAGTCACACGCTTGTGCACCGGCGCCACAATTGGCCTCTGAGAAGTAAATTTTCAAATATTATTTTTTCTAATAAATTTATCGTTATATATTTTCTTGCCCCAAAAGAACTTGGGACTTACGATTGTCGCCTATCTTTTACAGCTAATCCTTCGTGGATTATCACACTAGTGAATCACAATTGTATTATCATGTAATATGTGATAAATTTTATATTAAATATTTGTAATTTGATAGCAAAAATATTTCTCTTGTACGTGTAAGTACATTCAAAAAGAAAATTTGAATTCTTTTTTGCATTGCCCAAATATTATTTCATATAATAATTTTAATCTCATCATCATCATCATCATCAGCCTGTCCTCGTTCACTGCTTGACATAGGCCTCTCCAATGCCACGCCACTGAGCTCGATCTTCAGCTCTTCGCATCCAGCCGTTGCCCGCCACTTTGCGAATATCGTCATCGAATTTTCATCTAGTAGTACTTTTTATATAGATTGCATACATTTTTATATAGATCATATGTTATATTTAAATTTAAATTAAGAGAATCACCGTATCAGCCGTATACACTTACTCAATCATTAAGTTAAACGAAACCAATTCGTACCAAAAATATAACTTAAGATTTATCTGCAACATAACGTATTCATCACGACGTAAATTGATCTGTACATTAGTGTTGAGACATATTCGTTGAAAGGACAATTTGTTAATTTAGTGTGAGAAAAGTTTTAGTGGTCGTGCGTTTCTGACACATGTCCATTTCGAGGGCTGAGAAGAGTGTTTAAGCTCTCCGCTGACTGTGGAAATAACAATATTTTGATCCTGACGAATTTGTTTAATTGAGAGCACTAATCTTATGGCAGTCCCTGAGTTCGAATTTCAATAAATATCTTTGTATTTGATAGTTTATTTATCGGAGAGGCTACAGACATTTCTATTCAAATATAGGAAGCAAGCCCACGGGTAGAAACTAGTTCTAAATAATATCATTTTCTAAGTTAAAATAAATATTTTTTCTTGTCCTTTTGTATTTGTAGTTTTTAAAGGCCGCATAATTTTATATACTTGCGTAATTATAGTCAGAGTTGAAATAGCATTCAGAAATAGAATATCGTTAATACACATATTCTAAGTTCCATTTTGAATTAAAATTATATAACTCCATAAGAAACAATATTATCTAAACTATTTAAAAATGTTGCGCAATTTTCAGGAAATGCTGAATAAAGTTGACACAACCAACCGTTTTGAGTGATTCTTTATCAAATAAACATTTCAAAACAAATGTTTTATACATACAAGTAAAGTGGGTTAATTAGGAGGTGATAAGATAGAGGTGATAAGACGGTGCGACTGACGACGAAGTATGAAGCTGCTCTTCGTAAATACTCAGGTTATCAATAGTTTATTTGTTGGAGATAACTCACCAAAAATGTTGCTTGCTTGGTTTGGTCATGTGAGAAACTGAGATTTGGGTTTTTTTTTATTATATGTAGGTGTTACACTTGTTTCAGGCTTGATTGGAAATGTGATGGTAGTGGGTTTGATTCCTACTTATGAATATGCGGAAAATAGAGTGAAGCTAAAAAAGAAATACTTGCTACAGAAATTGCAGATCCGATACTTGTCATAATGCACATGTAATTGAACAAGGAAAACAAAAGATTAATTGATATAATTTATCTAAGGACAATTATTAATTTTATACAATTGAATTTCCATTGTAATATTGATATGCAATGTCTGTATATAGATGAAAACTGAAGAAAGACAACTACTTTGTTGACAGTTATTTAAAGTCGATTTCTTCCTGCCAACCTTTCATCATGGCATGGTAGATACGAAAAGTACAATAGAGAAAATACAGAGTACTGCCACTCAATACGTAGTATCCGATGGAAAGTGGAGAAAGAAATGTTCTAACATAAGGTTATCTCAGTCTACTCTACCTAAAACATGGTAAGTATGTTAGAATAAAACCAAATAAGAATCGTCTGTTTCATTTTTTTATTCGCTCTGACACTGTAAAAACGTCACGTAGTCGTTACGTTTACAAAAACTTAAACTGTAAAAATAAATAAAAAATATTATTTAGATATAAAAATGGTCGTGCAATGCTCTTTAGAACCTATATTAATATATCAAGACCTAATTCTTTTTGTAGTTGTCGGTCGGTTATCTTATGGAATGGCATGTTTATCTATATGATAAATATTAAAGTTGATTATACAACATTAAATAAAAATAAATATTATCTATACTAGGGATGCATGCAGCCTATGAGGATATTTTTTTTATTTAATAATTTGATAAAACTATGATTTTATTATTTATATGTAATAATAAAATTGACGTGACCGGGTCTAAGCTTATGTACGGACGGATAGTCAAAGCGAACTAATTGAACTATAGGTAGTTTCTCATAAAGAATTTATTGTATATTTTCATATGGCAATAGAGGTTGTGGCAAATGATCATTCTTTTTCGGTTAAAGCGGAAATCAATAGGCATATCAATTCTCTAGAGTACGCTACATACAAATACGAAACGGCGGGCTCCAGAATTCGGTGGAAAGTTACAGAACGGATAGGAACAGAGTGTCTTAACGGTTGGTTTCCAGGTTCCCTTTGCCTATCCTGCTAAGTGCGGGATACTGCGTGAAAGTATTTAAAAAATAATAATAATATCAGTATAATATACCGACCAAGTTGTATTTGGAGTATCTACATTTTATTATTTTAATGCTCTAATCTGCGAAGGTTGTGATATTTCATTTAAGACTGCGTTTTGAACGTCATGATAACGATGATTTCCTGAATCGTGACTTCGCCAACATTTATCTTTCAGCACACATTTTATGCGTAGACCGAATCTTTTCTTAAGAAAAGTCTTAAAATATATTTTTCTACGCATTTTTCCATAATTTTCTTGTGACAAATAATCTTATGCTAGCTGCGGTTTTGAATTCTACTATTTAATATATGTTAATTAGGTATAGGTTCCCAGGATCTCAATGCCTACCCTGTAAGCGTAGAGCTAAAAATTATTAGCGTAGCGCAAATAGGTTTATTCCTATTATATTTAGTTGAGATCCGCAATGCTAAGAGTGCAAAATGATAAAAAAATACATACTGTCATTTCTGAGTAGTTTTTACAATTGATTATTTTCTAATTGAGATATGTTATCGTTAAAATATTAATAACTATGCATATATTACGTTAAATGGGGTATAATAAGAAATCAGACTTCCGCTTAAGTCACGTGTTTTACTTAAAATATATGTGAGTAATAATGATAAGGTAATCTATTTAATCGACTTCAAAAAAGGAGGCTATGAGTTTTATCTGTGTGTATGTGCCTATTTTTGTAAATATTAAATTTTAAAGTTAAAGTTTCAACTTTCCAAGTCCAGTAGTTTAGTCTGAGCTGTGTCCATCAGTCACTCAGTAACGAATCTCTTTATACATATAAGTATAGGATGAACTAACCAAAAAGTGCATATAAAAACAAAAAAAGCATGCACATGTATGAGCTAAATTAGCAATGACGCCTGCGCAGTTTCCCACAGAAGAGTACAGTCAACATAAAAGACATTTAAGTTTTTTTTATTTATTTTTCTAAGAAAAAAAAACGTATTAAATAGAATATTTTCTTAACTTCTAGGGAGAATTTATATTTACGGAGATAAGTACAAAAAAGTGTATTCGTATAATTAATTACAAAGTACATTCGTCCACATAAGAATATTGCGATTTATATAATTATTTATTTTATAATAAAAAAACAATTAGGCCATCTGATTCTTAATTATAGGTGTATTTAAATATATATTTAATGACGATATAGTACGTTCTGAGATTTTCATCTGCAAACGCGTTTTAAGCGGCGGAATTTAACGCTGCATTTGGAAACTTAATATTAATTGATTGTAAAAAAAGAAACATAATTATGTACATATATATTGTCGTCCGTACACTGACAGGATGTTATTTAATTTCATATTGAGTTCGCAAAAATAAAAAGAGTCTAGTGATTAATGAATAGCGGTCGAACGTCTTAATTCATTGCAGCTATGCGTTATTTACGAACATTTACGTTTTAACGGTTATTGTGAACCGTAGTACCGTTATGGCACAGTGCGAAATATATCTAGCTGTAAACGAATACGGTTACAGTTTCAAATACTGTAAGAAGTGTTTGGATTGTATTGAAAGCTTTTTAATCGTTGCTACTGGACAGAAGACAAGTGAAGTTAATAAATCTGCTTTAAGAGGCAGAGGAATCCTGGAAACTAGTGTAAGACACTCCGTTTGCGAGGCATTGTGTGTTGAGTGACGGAAATAAATGCAGCGCTTTGCCCCGTTATCAGAGCTAGCAAATGAAAATATTAAATATTTCATTTCCTCAAGTGGAAACCGAACTCACAACCTATCGCGTTTATATTTGCATGCTTGTGTCTACGGTATGACCGGTTTATATTATGTATATAGAGATATTTAATAATTTAAGTAATCAGTTATAGAATATCAGTTATATATCAAAGACCAAACGCAGGCTGTATGAGGAAAGATACCGGAAATGGTGGAATTCTTTACAGAACCTGTTTATAGATATTAAGATTATCATTCGTCATCGATTCAGGCTTAAAATATAATTAGAAAAAATCGTAGATCAACGATTTCAAAACTTGTTATATATTATGATTTACTAATGTTAGAATTTCTTGACGTCACTGCAGCGCTGTTTAGACGTTTGGGTGTTAACTGCATAGTCGTGGGTTGAAATCTTGTTCTTAGAAATGCAAATTTTAAATATTTTTATTTCTCTGCTAGGTATTGTTAGAAAAAAATAGACAATTCCGCTACATTATATTTAATGTCCCTATTTTTTTATTAAAGTGTAAAACGGAGTGACGTCCCACTAGGATTGGCTTTCTACTTCGTAAGATATGAGAGATTTAAATAACATATGAACGTTAACTCGAACTCGAAAGCGCTGGTTCAAATCCCGCTTCATTATTTTTTTATATTCTTCTAAAATATTCTGCTATTCTTTGTGCGAAAAAATAATTTTTTGGAACACCATTATATGAGAGATTGAGGCTACTCTCTAAAGCAGAGTGAATTAACACTAGGTTCTTTCTGCCTATGCGTGAAGCTGAAATAAAAGAGATTGATTAGTCAAAATAAAGTAAATACTTACCAAGTTATCTTTGAAATCGTTGAAAATCATGACTAATATTGTTAGCGATGCAATGACGCTTATATTACATTCACACCCTAGATTGTTTTCAATTAAGAGGCGCACTCTCTCCGTATGTGCGAATGAACCGAACACGTCAGTGGTAAGTAGTAGCTCATTTAAACTAGGTGAATTTAGGACCCTGGTACATTTTTTATGAAATTGTAAATTATAGTGAAGTCACTTCCCAATCCTGCTATTTGCGGGATACCGCGTGAAAATTGAAAAGAGTTGTTGATTACTTTTCTTTGACAAATAATTTAAGTTTTAGATTTATTTCTTATTTATTTATTTTAAGCTTCGATTCTTTCTCGAGGAAATTAAATATTTAATATTTTCATTTGTTCGCTCTGGTGTCTTGGTAAAGCGTGGCATTGAGATCCGCCACCCAATACGCAAGGACTCTAAAATAGACATATATAATATAGTATACGTAAAATATTTAAAAAGTTAAACGTGCTCATTTACCTCTAATATCACGTAACAGTCCGTCAGGTCAATGGACAGCTAATAAAAAACAAAGATTTTGGCATTCGTTTGAAGTGGATATTTACGGAACTAGGCTTCAAAGAATTGTTATATTAAGTGTTTAACGTGTTTTTTTTTATTTTAGCACATTTCTTACACAACGCAGTGTAGACAAACAGAATCAATCGTACGTAGCTAAATATATCATTATATTTTAATGACACTTGTTATGGAACTCAACATCACACTTCGTTTTATGGAATCGGTAAAAAATATTGTAACTAATGATTTGTTTCATTATTGTGTTTTTTCTTCATACTGTAGCAGGGTAAAGTGAGGGAACCTGAGAACTTTTCAACACCGTGCTTTGCCTCGTTACGAGAGTCCTCGTGAAAATGGAACTCACAACTGTCGCGTTTACAATAGCATCCTTGTGCCACCGGGTCACAACGGCGTTACCAACGGCAACTGGGCATGAACCCTCAACCGTCTCCTTATCAATCGCTCGCTTGGGGTGGCTGAGCTACGACGGCCTTATTTTCCCCAATGAGCATTTTTCCCTTTTTCAGTTTCGTATTTTCACTTCGTATTGCCAGAGCGGAGAAATGGAAATAATCCATTCCTCAGGGCGGTGGATAGCCTTATTTCCTAGTATTTTCTCTATTAGAATTTGAAGTCTCTATCATAAGGCACAGATAAACGCTTCCCAACTACGGTTCAATACACTTACATAAATATAATACTTTTGTCATATCAGGGAAAACTGGCAACTTCACCATTAAAATTAACATTTCTATAAAGATATTAGAAGAATATTATATTTATTAAGTTAGAAGTTTTAACATAACAATGTAGATAAATATAATAAAGTCCGCGCTACGATTTATTAATAGGTACGTTTATAAGTGAACATAAGCAGATAAAACGCCACAACTGATTGTGCATACTTTATTTACTGTTCATGTTTCGATAAATATTAAATATTTTTTTGTTAATTTACTATAAATTTATTGAGTTTTTAATTTGATTTTTTTACAACATTATGTAAGTGGGTGCAAATTCCTAACTAAGCTCCAGTAATAAATGTAAAGAATAACGCATATAATAAATATTTCAATTATAAAAGTATCACTCAAATTACAAATATATTTTAGGTGATGTAAACGCGACAGGTTGTGAGTTCGATTCCCACTCGAGGAACTGCGCCATTCAACACGCAGTGCCTCTAGAATTCCACGGAAACCGGGAGGCGGAGTGTCTTAACACTAGGCTCTCACTGCCTACCCTGCAACATGCGGGATACAACGTGAAACTAAAAAAATACAGATGTAACATTTTAGCCGTCTAATAAGTTTTATATGGAGCGTGCCCGCGACACGTATAAATCATAGCGGCGATTGATCTTCCATTTGTATTGTACGGACTGTATCGTTTGTCAATGACGCATACCTACATTTGACGTTGGTTAAAGAAGACTCCTCCACTCCACTGGCTGTTTCATTATAAATTATTTAATGAATGAACTGGCTGATGTTGTGATTTAAATTAATTCGTTAAAATTTTAAAGTTATAGTTTTATTTAGCTTCCGGCTGTTTTCGGGATACCCGAGGGTGTAAGCAGAGGGATTTTCTTAGTGTTAAGACACTTTTTTTTTTTTTTATATATATATATTGAATTGGCTTGCGTTTGACCGCATCAAGTCTGGTGAGCGTTGATGCGATCTACGGTGTGGCACGCTTGCCTAGCAGATACTTATTCACTCTGGTTTTGAAGACCCTCATATTGTATGTCTTAGGAAATACAGATGCCGGCAGTGAGTTCCAATCTCTCGCAGTGCGGATGAAGATGTATGTATGAATGTAGCCTCAAAGCGTTTCGTTCGTACAGTAGGAATTTCTACCATGTACGGATGGCGTGAAGCTGTATTCCTAGAAGTTCTAAGATAAAAAGGGGCTGGGGGAATTAAGTTATGCAAATCAAGGGCACACCCGCCGAAATGTATATGGTAAAACACTGACAACGATGCAACCCTACGCCGGTGGCTAAGGCTCTGCAGTTGAGTATCAGCTAGGGTCTTGTCATTGATTAGCTTTCTGGCTCGTTTCTCAACTGACTCCAAAGCCTGTAATTGATATCCGGCCGAGCCATCCCATAAGTGAGAACAGTACTCCATACATGGTCTAACTTGTGCTTTATACAGTGTGAGAAGATGTTGAGGTGTAAAGTACTGTCTCATCTTGGAGAGGACGCCAAGCTTCTTAGCAGCCGATTGAACTCTGGATTCAATGTAAGATCCAAAGTTAAGAGTCGATGAGAGAGTAATGCCAAGAAGTCCAAGGTGGTCGCTTAACGGGACCGATACACTTCGAAACGAGGGAGACAATTCGAATGGCCTTTTTTTCGCGGTGAACAGGCACGCCTGGGTCTTAGTGGCATTAAATTTGACCAAATTGGCATCTCCCCGATCGGAGACCGCTTTGAGGTTCAAATTAAGGCGCTCAATCATAGTATTCCTATGCGATTGTAATTCAGACCCACTTGCAGTTGCTTTAGCCATATAGCGCTCTACGATAGTGCTGTCATCTGCGTATCCAAGGATTCCAGGAATGAGTAAATCATTTATATGGAGCAGGAATAGAGTTGCAGAGAGCACTGACCCTTGAGGAACACCGGCATTTACTTCCATTATATCAGACGAGTAGCCATCCACGACTACACGTATTGATCGGTCCCTCAAGAAGTCTGATAACCACGAACACAACTCATCGGGCAAGCCATATGCTGGTAACTTTCCTATAAGGCTATCATGCCAAACCCTGTCGAAGGCCTTATACACTCCGTTCCTATTAAAACAGTTTCCTACTTTCCGCTAAATTTAAGGAATGATTGCATGTTGAGTGACGGAACCCAATGCCCCGCTCTGCTCCGGAGCGGCACCGACCGGACGGCCTCGACACCGGAGCCAAGAAATTAAATGTTTCATTTCTTCGAGTGGGAATCGAACTCACAACCATTTCTTGTTTGTAGTCACAGTATATATTTGTAAATATATGTCTATTTCAAAATTTAGATCCAAAATAATAGCCAAAGTCGCTGATTCACGCTAGTCTTCCAAATAATCTGTTATACACCCGTGAGAACATTGTAAATTTGAAATTAATTTAACAAGGTGCCTCAAGCTAAATACTACGTACATATTAACTTTAAAAAAAGCTTAGACTTCTCCCCTACAATTACACACTAAACAGAGCATGAGTATACGAAAACAAACCTACATGATTAGAAGATACCGCAAAATTTAGGGACGGCCTTAATCGTGTATAATCTACGAAAAGAACCAGTTTAACTAGATCTTTTATATAAAACATTCTTCATAATACCCAGGTCTTGCTACACTGGTCTTAGGAACAACCTGCAAAGCCTTTTTACCGTTGAAATTTGAACTTTAAATTAATGAATATAAGGTATAATTTGAATAAGTTAAAAAATATGAATCAGCTATACAGTCGAAAGATAATCCGTCAACGTCATTTGAATATGATGACGTTTGATAAAAACTACTTGAAATGACCCGCAAAAAATATATTTGCTTATTGAATATGTCATGGGCGGGTTCTACTAGCTTTGGAGCGCGGGTTTGCCTGACAACATCCGACGGGATATAGATTAAATAAGAAATTTGTTCTATAATTCTATACAATCTGTGGAGCCTTGTTGATTGAGTTTGAGGGTAATGTTACAAGAAAAAAATACTTTTTTACTTTGAAAATAATTCCATCTATTTTGTCAAATAATGATAATTTCATATGTACTTTATTTTTTGTTATGTTTATTTGATGTAGTGGTACGTTATTATTAGAAGGCCGTCGTGGCGTGGCGTAGTGTTCTCTCTCTCTTAGAACAAGACAAGACGCAGCGTTGAGTTTACTTCTTACCTACTTCGCATGTAAAGGGAAAAGTTAAGTAATTCTAGTTTTAACAGCTTTTTTAACGATTTCATTATTAATAAGAAATATGTCCCCGTGAGAAATTAAACTATCGTTTGTAAAGCATGGTATATAGCTTTAAGAACAAAATTATTAATTTAATTTTCGTAGGCGTCAAGCGCTCTAGAGACTTACTTAAGCTTCGAAAACCGGCTTGAGACCGTTAAGTTTAAGAAAAACTGTAGACTGAATATTCGTCATTAATTATAAATTATTTAATACATACAATATATACTATTTTCTCAGCTTCGCGCTGTATCCAGCAAGAATCAGGGTAACCTCGTGTTAAGACTCTCCGTTCCCCACTTTCTGCTGAATTCTGGAGGCATTAAATGTTGAGTGGCAGAACTCAACGCCGCGTTTTGCGACACCAGAGCGAAGATTTGTACACTACACGCCTATCTCACTAATAATTGTTTTGTAAAAGAATATACATCAAATAAATAGACATTTGTTATATATATTATATTTTCAACAATTAATGTTTATAAATTCACGGTACAAGTGGCCGAGTGTAGCGACTTCGCAAAACGTATAATTGACATTGTAAAATTTTATAACGTGTAATTGTCAACGATTACTGGACATGAGATTGCGTAAAAATAACTGTTTCGCGCAAAAACAGCGTTGAACCGCGAGTGAATTTAAAACACGATATTGCATCGTATACATATCTAATTAATTGATAGTCTGATTACTTGAGGTTAGTTGTGGCGCGGGTGCAAATGTTTGTGGGTTCGATTCCCATTCGAGGGATCGAAATTTAATATGTTCGTTTTCTCCCTCTAGTAACAAGGCAAAACACGGCGTTGAGTTCTTTCGGCACGGCACTTTCCGTTGAATTCTATAAACATTTCATATCTCTCAAGTATTCGGCGAAAAGTAGGCAACGTGTCTTAGCACTAAGTTCCCAGGTTGCCCCAAATTTTACTAACAAGACACTGAAAAACATTTTGGAAAACAAAAATTGTGCTAGCGGAAACTCAATTTTCACCAACTGCCATTTCTGTGTGACTATAGGGTGCCGCCCTTCACTACGCAATGTTTCTAAAGTTACGAAAAAAGTGGGTAACAGAGTGTAACACTGGGTTCCCTCTAGCTTTCCCGTTAAATACGAGCTACAGCGTTCGACTAGAACAAAAAGAAAAGAATGCTTAAAAAAAATATTCGACTTACCCAAAAATAAACGAAAGTTCTCCAACACGTGTATTTTAATCCAGTTGACGTTGAAAATACTGAAAACGGTGCAAATTGCTTAATCGAAACTATAAATTGCGTGCGATCACGAAGTACCAGTCAATTTCGACTCTCCACAATTATGTGTCGATGCCTTGTAATTTTGGAAAACAAAAAAATAGACAATTTTAGATGGTGTTTTCGTTGCTTTGAATGGCAGAATTTAATTGTATTAGAAATTTGGGCTGGGCACGTAAAGTTGTTAAATATCAGGAAGGTTTAAATTACACATGGCGGCTATTTGTATTTATTTTTGAACGAACCGAACGAAAATGTTTGTTTGACCTGTATGGAGGTAATATCACAATTACTATAATTGGATTATTTTTCAGGTTCACGACTTTGCGTAAAGCGAGTAGGAATAAAAACCATGTGACAATGCTTTAAGGAGGCGGAACTACACGCCGCACTTTATTGTGCCAGAGCTGAGAAGTAAAAATAATTCATACTACTGAGTGGAGACTAAACTAAATACAATGGCGCTTACAGTAAGTGCTGATCTAATTCAATTAATTATACATTCAATTTTTTTTTGCTTTAAGCTGTATCCTGGAGATTGCATGATACGTAGAGAGAAGGGAATCTAATGTTAAGACACTCCGTTTCCATTAAGACAGATTCGATTCCTACTTTCCATTAAATTCTGGAGGCTTTGTGTGTCGTGTAGCGGAACTCAAAACTGCGCTTTGCTTCGTTACCAGGGCGAGGAAATGGAAATATTAAATACTTCATTTCCTTGAACATTTTTATCTCAGTCTCTATACTCTCTATTCATTTCTACGGAAATTGAACCCACGACCTATCGTGGTGGGCGTAATTGAAATCAATGAAGTCGTGCCACTGCGCTACAACTGCATCGATTTAAATTTCGTCCACATTCACAACTCTTAAAACTTATGGACGACCACTTGACTGACAAACGACAAATCTACAATGGGAGTACAAAATTTATCGTATAAACAACCGTTAGTACTTTAATATATCAATAAAATCAAAGGAAGGAATATTTAACATAATACACTTACAAGTGTATACTGCGAAACCTTCGATAAGATCTGCCGATCGGCAAGGTATACCTACTTATTACTTTAAATAATATATGTAGAGAGATAGGTAGGTATGTATATATACAAAAATTTTGACTGAGAACGCGATGCAATTACGAACATACAAAAATTCAGAGCCGCCGCCAGATAAGAGATGCTGGAAATGGTTGTCATGTTACAAAAACGTACCTATATAAGAAATATTTTTATAATTGTTATGTATTTTAAACAGTGTTCTATTGTATGTATTTTAAACAGTATTTTGTAATAGAGACAAATATTTTTTGTTCAATTTTCAATTATATTAGGTTAAACATAGGATATGTAAAAAATGTTCTCAGATACTTACATATGTAGGAAAAGGTTTCTTGCCTCTAGATGAACCTTGCCAGAAGTAAATATATGACCTTAAGTAAATATATGACCTTTTGTTCCTAGTCTTTATTAATAAAATGTTTTAAACTTAATTTCTTTTTGAATTTATTATTATGCTTGTCACTATTTAACATTTATTTTTAAAAAGAAGGAAAATTCTAAACCCTTTTTTTCCGTCGATACGAAACCCAGACCATCATGGGCTAGAAATATGTGCTCTAAAGATGAATGTTATTGTAGGACTCGAGAAATCAACTAAAATTTAGCGTAATTCATATCTACTTATATATATGTGTGTTGGTGACGAAGAATCACTTATTACAGTACAACCACTCTTCTGTGCCTGACGCAGACCAAACAATGAATAATAATAATCTAAATGCACCATCCATTCAGCTAAAACTTTACCTCTCAGTCCTCTCAGCCTCGCAAGACCTACCCGCGCGATAAGTGGCCAAGCCTGTACAGGTACACTAAAGAGAAAAAATATAAAGCCCTCGCTCCAGATCAAATGAGACTGGCCGATGCGATCTGGCATAATTACATACCGAATATTGAGGAATTTTCTCGGAAACACCTAGAGGTAAAGCCTCTTGAGAGTACATTAAGCTAATTAATACTTATAATATATATTTTTGGTAAAAAGTATATATATATTTTTGGTATTTTTGATATTTTATTTAATGAAAAACGCTTTGAGCAATCGTTATCGCTTTGGTCTTTTATGTTTTTTATTTAAATAGCACTCAGTTTAATTATTATTTATTTAGGAGGTTCACTTCTCTAAGTATATGAGTTTATCTTAAAGTATATTTTGCAAGTAGTAGGAACCCACGATGCTTTTTGCGGCAGGAGCTAATGCCACAGTTTACGTTCCAAGTTCATGGGAATGGAAGTAATTGAACTCACGACCATCGCACTAATTACACTCACTATGAGGCGATAATTATAAAAAATTAGAAGCTTTAGATATACAATTTCCAATATATTATACGAAGTCTTCTATTTTGACACTAATATTATGACATTATAGAGAAGTATCCATTGCTAACCGCAAGCAAAACAATGGCGGCGTTACAAACGCTTGCGCCGCTGATACTTTGCCCTTAGATTAGAAATTAACGTAGAAATGACGTATTGTTCTTTTTAAAAGTAATCGGTCATGAGAAACGGAATATGTTCATTTTTATAATTAATTGGAAAAGTAAATTTTTGTGTATAATTAAGGCAATGCAAAATTTTTAATTAAAAGGTTTAATTGCAGCGATATTTGAATAATTAAAGGTGCAAATTAAAATTATCAACACTTGGTTGATTGAACATTGATTATTTATTTAGATATTGGATTATTATCTTGCTAAAGTGTGATATTTCGATTTTCGCTGACATTTTCAAAATTAGTAAAATCACATTTTATTTTACATCACAATTCATCTAGGTTTGGAAGAAAAAAAAGAGTAGTGTCAAGAAATTTCGTTATCCACTCTCCTTTCCAATTCCAGACATTACGTGTCGAGAGGTACTCAACGTTGTGATGTGGGAATCGAAGCCTCAACTATAGCATTGCGCATATTTCTTTCGCAAAATTCCGATTAGATCATAAGATTCCATTTAATTTTATGTAGGTACCTATGTCTTTCTAGTAATACGTTGTTCTATAGTCTCTTCTAAGAAGTTCCCATGAATCCACACTACGCGGTTTGGAGTATTATGTCTAGGGGACAAGTGAATTTTATAACTTTGGTTCATTTTACATTTTCAAGGTTCGCTGGTCACACACTCACACTGTGAAACTTATTATTTATACTTCCTTTATTAGTTTAATATCGTATTGGGATAAAATATTATCTAGGTACTGTCTTAACCAATCTCTCTTAATTAATTAAGTTAATTATCTTATTAATCAGTGGTATCATATGGCTGTATATCTGTTGGACAGATGTGGGTTCGATACCCATTTGGGGGAATAAAGTTATTGTCCGCTTTGATCGGAGAAAACTTGGTCGTCTCGACTCAAGCAAAAATGCACTCAAAACAATAATAGCTCACATAACTTAATTTTCTTTAAAGGTTTTTTACGTTAAGAAAAACGGTTAATTGTAATTTAATTTAATTTAGCAAAGATAAAATAACTTAAATTCTCTAATCTTAATTATTATCTCAATTAAGGGTTCTTTATAAGGCCCTACTAATCTGGTCTATATATTGTATAAACAATACTCGCCGGTGAAACTCGCAAACGAAAAATAATTTACAAGTGAAAGTCTATATATACTGCTAATTTACTTCCCTCACGTAATAAAAAACTGGGGACTTTTACGATATTATTCGCTATACATTTAAGAAATAGTATTGATCCGCGGAACTCAACACCGTAATCCCTTAAGGAGGGCTGCAGCAATAAAGATTTATCTAAGCAAGATTCTCCTTAGTACCAATTCTTTAGTATCAATATAGCAGTATTTTTAGTACCAATGTAGTCCTAATGTACTAGACACTCCTTTATTATATCTTCTTCTTCTTGGCATTAAACCCGGCTATTACCAGGGTCTGCTTCCTACTCAACCTACTCCACTTTGCACAATCTTTTGCGTTTACGTTTACACTACTTTATTATAAATAGTTAAATATTTAAGTTAGTTTATAAAGCCATTTCTATACTATCCCTTAGTTATCAAAAGTATAACTGCGATTAGATCCTATATGAGAGTATCACAAATAATATTTCCAACACAGCTTAATATACAAAAAGAAAAACAATATCTGAATAAATAATACACCCGTACCCTACACCCGAGGTGATTCCGATTTAACAGTTCAATATATTTCCCATTCTCATCTGTTCGAACCCAAGCCCTTGCTTTAAATGTGTCTATAAAATAACACATAACCCTTATATTTAGTAGATATCACACTACGGTTGCACATACATACAAAGTTGACGATTATTTTACGACAGCGGTTCCCCAAAGGGCGTTTTCGCCAACCAGTTGCTGGTGCGTTGACCTGCGCCTGCGCAGGAATTCTCGCTCATTTTGGAACAAAAATCGCACGTAACTTTGGTTTTTTACGAATTATTATTAATTGGATCACTTGACCGGCCGATCGTTAAGAGGTGGCCAAGACCGATCGAAGTTCACGTGTTCCGTATGTTTCAATAGAAATTTGTGTATTCAAATTGTAACATAACGCAGCGCCTGTAGAAACCAATTCTATTTAATGACAAAGAAGTGATTGGAATAATTAGAGTAATTCATAATTAATTCTACACAATATTTTAAAGCTGAACAGTTTATTTAGCTTATCTCAGGAACTACTGGTGAAAAAATATTTTTGGGTTTGCATCACGTTATTTCCATTTGAACACGCTTATAAGGTATTTTTACTCTTCTATCCATTATTAAAACAAAACAACGCACAAATATTCCCAACATATTCTATACCAACATACCAAAATCTGGGTATTCATTTTGGGTATAACGTGAATAAATCACAATGCTCGCACAATGCACTCCACACCGCACTACCGGTGTCCATCCTGATTTAGTAGTGTAAACATGTCAATTTGTTCCAGTTAAGTCGGACGACATCGCTCGGGCACACTTTATGAGGTGATTCCGATTTTGCCAGCTTATAAATTTTCAACTTCAGTTAACATAGATTAAGTGAAATTGAGAAGAGCTCTTCTTGAAGGGTGTAGGGAGTTTAAAAATTAAATTTGTTTGTTTAAAATATAATTCTAGGTAGGTGATTATACTAATATAAACTATTAATTAATATTGTCAATGTAAAAATTACAACGTAATAAAAAAACTAAGATTATTTAGAACATTTCAATTTTTACTATTTTTTAATTACAAGTTTCTAATAATAACATTAAAATTTTGTGTTAAAATACATGCTTTGCCATATTTAATATGTATTGTAACATATATATATATATATATATATATATATATATATATATATATAATTTTAACTACTTAGCAAATTTTTTTTTGTCTAGAATATAAGGCATATTTTTTTCGATTTTCCGATATAAATGAGCTTAATATATTTAGTACATTTAATTCTATTTCTCACCTCAGCTCAGTATCGGGCCATTATTGCTATCGTTTTCGAATCGCGGTTTTAACGCGCCGCTGCGTCCCACGTAAAAACATATCGCATTAGTTGTGTCCAGTTACCCAGATAGCCATCTATTGTATTAAATATTCATCATTTTAATATTAAAATTATATAAATTTTGTTGATTATCTTTAAATTTTAATATGTTAAGAGAAATATGACGTTAAAATGTTTTATGGTCCAGTTCGGATGGAATTATTTATGTGATAAGATTTGGGGCATTATTAAATTATATTATTTGACCCGATATTTGAAATTAAGCGGTGTGTGGAGCTGAGTGTCTTAACACTTTGTTCTCTCTGCCCATCCTGCTATATGCAGGATATAAGGTGAAACTAAAAAATATAGATAATATTTAGGAAATTATTACAATTATATTAATACTAGTTGACCCGAACGCAGCTACGCCCGCTTGAACTATACGAATATTTATTAATTACATTTATGAAATTATTTTCAGTTTTCAATAGAGAGATGCGTTAAGCAATTTCATTTTGGGCGACGTTTTCTAACAACAAACTTTGCAAATAGTTGCTTAACAACGGTGGTTGTTATTAACATGGCGGAGTAAATTGCATGTCAAATTAATAAGTATTTTGTATTGGTATATATCGAAAATATTACAAATATAAGAAAAAAAAGTATCCTATGTTCATCGGGAGACCCTCAAGTATCTCTATATGAGTATTTTGCCACTATTAAATTAGCGGTTTGGGCCTGATTGCGTAAAAGACAGACAGACAGACAGACAGACAGGGTTACTTTCGAATTTATAATATAGGTATGGATATTGTGAATTTATAATATAGGTATGGATATTGCACATCGCGTAATAAAAACGTACTTTTATATAGCACAAAGTAGCGGTACTCAACGCCGATTTTTTTTGTGAAACAAATATAAGCCATGTTAACAGGTCTAAAAAGACACGGTGGCGCTGAACCACGGTGTCCTCAAGAAATAAATTGTTTATTGTTAATGTAATTATATACTCTATTTATTATTAGAATCTCACAGTATGAAATGACTTATTATGTTCCATCACAACTGTGTCAAGAGGATTAATTAATATGTAAATAGATGAAAAAAATTGTAGGAAAATATTATTTTACTCAATATGTCATAACTGATTGTATATTATAATCTGTGACACTTCAGGTTCCCAGAAGGGCCGAAATGGCGGTTTATTTATTACTTTAATGAGCGGTGTATTTTTTTATTCGCACGGAGTGAAACGGGTCCACAGTCTACTGTTACATCTTTCCCATATTTGAGATAGTGATCTGATTTCATTTAATAATTGATAGCTCTATTGCATACTTGGTTTTGTGGAAATATTTTTGGAAACTAGTTAGAAATTTTAGTTAATTTTTCAGTATTATGTAATTTATTTTAACTAACTCAGTGTATATTCAAAGAGGTGACGAGAGACGAAGAGGTGTCCTCTTTAAATTTTCGTGACATTGTTCGTTGAATGCGCATCTGATTGATAAAAATTTGGTCCAATCACGTTCCCAGGCCAGGTTCCCGGCTTCCTTGTAGCTACCCTACTATACAACGTGAATCCAAAAATTAGATTATATTATTTTTTTTAAATTAAGTACCGTTTCTTCGCTTGCGACCGGCGATTTGCAACAATACATAACATATATGTAAGCATTCATGCATCTGCATTATTCTTGTCTTTGCTAAACACGCGATAGGATAAATATATGGAACCTTATTTAAATATAAAGTAGTGCGAGGAACTAGTTTTGATCGTAAGCAAACGTATCGTAATATTAAAAGGAAATATTATTAATCACCAGTTGGTTTTTTTAATTTATACATTTTTAAAACGTAGAAAAGAAAACTATAAAAGAAAACGTTTAAAAATTAAAAATATTGACAAAGCGATATTTTCTTTACATGGTGGAAAATTTTCTTTACATAGTAGATAAAATTGATAAATATTATGTCCACTTAGCTTCTTAAGCTCTACACACACTTAAATTTTTAACATTAGGGTTGCAAAACGATTTATCGATATTAAAAGTTAACAAACTTATTTAAACAATAAGTTAAATTAAAATTTCTCGATTACAAAATCTAAGTATACATAAGTAAGTAGTTACAGTTGAAATGTCTGTAGAGGAGTCATAATATTATTCAATATTTATCTGACAATAATCTGTATAAGCGGAACGTTAAGGCTTATGGCTTTAATTAATATGTTAATGAATCGCAAAAACCTGTAAAATATTACTAGATTAAAGTATTTATTCAAGCAGAAACTTAAAAAGGTTAGCTTTTACAAAAAAATATATCTTTGTTTGTATAAAACTTAGTTATAATATACAAGTATAAGTTAATTATCTTAATTTATTATGCTTTTCTTGCATTTACATAATGTTTGAGTTTAATCTGAACTATTGTCAGTCAGTCAATTTTAGTAATATCTGGGATTTAGATATTATCTTATTGACTTAATTGCATTTGATTTTTACTACTCTACTAGTGGTCCACGAGGCTTTGCATTTGTGATCGTTCATATATAGTGTAACGTCATTTGATTCACCTGAACTGTTTTATATTGGTTTTTGACAACCGAATTACACCTCTTGTACTGTAATCGTCACCCTCACTTACCTATTTAATTATTAACGTTTTATTAAAAGTTTAAGATAAAAATGGGACTATCACTATACAAGAATGAAAAATGAGTTCCGTCAATCAACAAGGAATGTCTAGAAAAATCGGGCTGTATGTGGGGAACGAAGTGTCATTCTCTCTAGGTTCCCTCTTCTAACCCCGTTATATGCGGGATACACCGTGAAAAAAGTATTTACCACGCTTGAGATTTGAGTAATTTGCGCCTCCCGCACGGATGCCGTTATTGCGATGTAAAACAAGACGAGGTGTAAAACATAATGGCTTATTTTGTTTAATTAATTTTTATTGATCTTTTTATCTTTATCCATCAATTAGTAAACAATTATATGTACACCGCTCTGCACTTTAATTTCTGTTCCGTTCTTATGTAATGGAATTAAATAATGAAAATATTTTAAATTTAAAAGAGATTTTTTTTACTAAACCGTACAAAATATAAGCCCAAATAAGCGGCGGAACTCAACCCCGCGCTTTTCCTTGTATCCGAATCCCCAATTGTACCGTTGTATCGATGAAAACAAACCCAAAACATCTAATCACCAATATAATAACCACCCAATCAAAAATTCGAACCCACGACCGATAGTTGATTAAACTTACTCCTAACTAATTACTCTACTTAATAATTCACGCTAATTGCATTTCTGGGTATCGTATCAACTCATACGTTTATTTGAGATTGGCGGTCCTTTAACGAGACGCCGCAAAAACGCCGCAAAAACGCCCAATTAACCGCGTGCTCGGACCCGACTGCGACCGGCGACGGTTGCTATGGCGATGCACACTAATAATTGGCTTTCGGATTCGGACGAGGTCTCACTGGCTGGCTTTCGTTTTTAATGATTGTTTTTTGGATTTTGAATCTTTTTACTTAGAGACATTGTGTGGTGATTTGGGGGGTGAACGGAGAGTTTTGACATTATGTTGTCTCAGGTTGCTATAAAAATCTTTATTCATCGTAACTTACTATTGATACATAGTTTTTTTCACGCTGATTGCTTGACGCTGTATCCCGCGTGTGGCAGGGAAGGCAGACGCTCCCTACTTTCTGCCGAATTCTGGAGAAATTGCGTATTGAGTGGCGGAATTCAACGCCGCGCTTTGTTTCGACTCCAGAGCAACAACAAGAGTGTTTTTGCACGAGATTATATTAATAAAGTAACTTTAACACTATAATACGAAGTGCAGTTTCTCCATTATTCCATATCTCTATGGGATTAGAAACGACAATTTATTTAAGTTTCGACGCAATGAGATTTATTAATAATACTTGTCTATTTCTTTTTTACCCTTATTTTTTAGTTTCTTTTTCCTCTCGCTAATTTTTAATAATAAAGTATTTATATTAATTATGCATTTTTGTTCAATAGAATTCAATGCAATGAAATGTAAATCAATAGCAGTGGGTGGGAGTAGCAGAGGTAGTCGAAAAGAAAGTTTATTACTAAGAAACTCATATTAGTCATAGCTTACTGGAAATTTGAAACTTTTATTGACTTATAATAAGACTATTTTGTGGGGAAAATTGTTTTCGCAATTGTTCAGAGTTATTTTGCAGCAAGTTTAATTTGAACACGAAATTTTTTTTTTTTTTTTGTTATTTAGTGACTGCCAAACATGGTAGAACAAAAATAACACTATTTACACAGTATAGAAAATTGCAATTTGGCATGTAGGATCCTTGGATGGAGTAAGGGAGAACTGAGGTAGAATTTCCTGAAATACCCACGCTTCGCTGCCGTATAACAGCGTCGGTACCAAAATTTAAAAAAATCTAATAATTAACTAGTATTTGTCAATAAAATAATACCTGCTACATACCTACACTATTAAATAGTTGCATTAAAATAGACATGTGTATTGAATTCCGCCACTCAACACGCAAAGCCTCCAGAATTCGGCGGAAATGGGGGAACGGAAGTGTCATAATAGGAACGAACTATCTAAATACTAGCTTCCCATGATCCTTTTGCCTACCCTGTTATGGGAAAGCGTGAATAAAAAAAATTGAAAAGAACTATCATAAAATTTATACTTAGTCGTAGCTCCTTGAAATGATCATAATGCACTCAACAGTGTTTATAAAACTCAATTGCATTTCACCTGCACGTTTCAAAGATCTCGCGAATTCTTTTTGTGTCTCTTTTTTACATAATTTATCAGTACAGGACAAAAATAGGGGTGAGACGTTTTAGCAATGAAAGTTCAAAGGTTTTTGTGGAGAGATTAACAGCTTTTAATTATTAAATTTTAACACATTTAATAATAAATTATTTTCCATTCATCACTTTCTGCTGTTCCAGAGGTCCATAGGTATTTGTTTAGTAATATGGTACTAATGCTTTATGATATATCACACAGCTAAAGAGTAAGTTTGGTATAACGCGCTAATCTCAGGAACTATTGGTTTTGATTTAAACAATTATCAATTAAAAAGATGAAGCTTGAAAGCTTACATAGCTTATATTACATAGCTATTAGGAGTAGGTATATAACGTCAACCTCCGACACTTACTATGTCACATGTCATAGACAACTTTAAATTATTTCCATTGGACCACGCGGGCTGCGGTTTTGCTTTTATTGAACACTATTATAAATTTAATATATTTTGTGGAATTTGTACGAACTCAAACCATTTTCATTAATTGTTTTAGAAACAATATTTACTCGTGATTACATTCTATACATTTTCTGATACATGTAATTTTATTTAAGCTTTATTTAATTTTATTCACACTGTTCTCTGAACATCGCAAGGTAGGCAAAAGGAACCTAGTTCTAAAACATTCCCTTTCAAACACTTCCGTTGCCCACTTTGCGATAAATTCTGGAGGTATTGCGTGGCGGAATTCAACGCCGCGCTTTGCCTTTCTTTTGTGTCTTAACACTAAGCGTCACCCATCTACCCTGCTACATGCGGAATACAAGCGTGCCGCTAAAAAAAATAAATAAATAGCGTAACAATTTCCACATTATTAGACAACCCTGTCGTCGCACGGTCACGTCATCCCTCATTTTTACAGTGAATATACAAGTAAAGTATGGTATACGAGTGTATTATATACTTTACATTAATTACGCTAAGTTTTGATGTCACGACGACGCGGGTAACAGATACATTTATCATTTTTGATATGTAAACATATGAAAACAGTAAATGAATAGAATTTTTATAAGCTTTCACTTTATATGAAGATAATATTGTGTATGTAGAAAATTTAAATTTTGCTTTAATTTTCCTATTTAAAGAAGATTTCAAACAAAATTTGAAAAAATATCAATGTCAATAGGAAATGTCTCTCTCTATACATGATAAGAAGAGAAACCCAGCGCCGCGTTATGTCTTGATACCAGAGCGAGCAAAACAAATAATTAATTTGGCGCAGCGCAGAATGCAGAATTGCATTGAAGAGTTCATTAGTTGAGGTACTAATGTACTCGTATATAGGTTTGATTCCCAAGTGAGGCAAAACACAACGTTGAATACTGGCTTGATTTTTAAAAGAGCAAATAAAACAATAAATTTTTTACCCATAGGTAGGTATCTACAAGGTACGGCCAATAAATTATTACAATTACCAAACCATAATATTTCATTACTTGTAAGTATCATCTTCATCTATATATATATATACTCGTATATAAAAGGACTTGTCCTCACTGACTGAGGTAAGACGCACGCACAGACGTAACCGCTGATGGTAGAAACATGAAATTTGGACGGATGTTTACTTTCATAATCTGGACATCCACTAAGAAAGAATTTACCCCTAAGCAATAAGCAGGCGAAGCTGCGCGCGTCCGCTAGTCTAATAATAAACTTATCATTCAATTTCCTAAGAAACAGGTGTTTCAAAAACAAAATAGTTTATAAAAATGTACCTAAATTATCAGGAACCACCTAAATCAAAAGTCCATAATCACGCATTTGATTTGGTTAAATAATGAGATTTTTACTTCACAAAATAAATTTATTCTAATTCCAATTTAAAAGATAAGAGTTCTTTGACTGCGCTATAATTAGTTACCTGACGCAGGCCAAATACGTGACGCGATAATCGCCGGAGACGTTTGTAATTATTAATAATTTAAACCTATTTGTGACGCGATGGAAAGACATCTGACACTTGGGTCATAGGTTCGATTGCAACTCGGGGATTGGTTGTATTCGAAAAAATGTTAATTTTCAAGTTTTGGTAATAAAAAAACAGCGTTGAGTTTTGCGACTAAATGTTTAATGCTTAGTAGCGTATTTTAAGACTAAAATCTTTTTAGTATTCGAGTATATCGAAGACAATATTGCGTGAGTGAGTTATTTTTCCGCACTCGTTACGTGTGATCTACGTAATGTGTTAAATCCCTCTAGCTTTCGTTGGTAAAATAAATATAATAAAACTTTTATAGCTGGAACAATAAACGTATGTATATATAACTATTAATTTGTTATTGTATTTATATTATAAATTTTATATGTTTTGATGTTTGTTACATAATAATTCATAAATAAATTAAGCATATAAATGGTTCAGCTTCACGCTGTATCCCGCATGTAGCAGGGTAAGCAGAGGGAGGCTAATGTTAAGACACTCCGTTGCCAACCCACCGCCTAATTTTAAACTATAAAAATATTTTTTTCCCGCGATTAGGAACCGAAACCATAACCATCGCGTTTTAATCGTATTATAAAAAAATATTTATTTATTTTATTTATAAAGTTAAGTGCCACATATTACTCTAGCATCGATACATCTAGAAATATTTCTACGATTCACTTTGGATTTGGATGGCTGTAAGGAGCAACGCTCGTGTCTTCCTGCTCGTGTCGCCTACTCTTGCTTAGAATAATTTATTTTTATCTACAAAATGAGAATACGCTAAAGCTAACTAACTGTATTTAGAAATGGTCTCTCACGATAGCTTGAAAATTTGGATATTTTTTTGTTGTTAAACAAGATTGACAACTAATATTAAATTAAAAGTGATTGATTGATTGATTGCTCGATATATTTCGAGCGTGCCAGTTGAGCACAATTCATTTCGCCAATGTCACGTTAAAAGTGTATAAAATCTATATTTTTAATATAAAATGATAGAAAAAAACTACTCTACCTAAATTAGCTTAAAAAACTAAGAAAGTAAATAATTACGTTGATCAAGCAGCCGTTGTTGCCAGCGGGCTACCCCGCTAAGGCAAAAGGGTAAAGCTAAAAATTAATATTGATTTCACATTTTGAAATTATTTTTAACATATTGTTTACTAATCATGAGTTACAAGAAAATGTTAAAAAAGATAATTTACTGCAGTACGTAACGTTAACGTTAATTATATAACTGTAATAAACTACTTATAAAAGAAGAAAAAATGTCATTGCCTCTTGTTTCTCCCGTCAAGCAAGATAGGCAGCGATAACGTTATCTTAGATATATGTAAATCTTTAGAATCATAACTTTCGTTATAAAAGTATTCAAACCATTGTAAGCACTTTGTTTAATGTTACATCAAGTTACAACATATATTACTGGTGAAGAATCTGGGCATTTCAGCTGTACGCTGTACGCCACATTTGGGAGGGTAAACAGAGACGATCTAGTGAAGACAGTCCCTTCTGGATTTCCAACCAAATTCGGGATTATTATTGAGTGGCTGAACTAATGTCATACTCTGTATTACTATTAAAGTTAAAAGATTCATATAAATATTTGAAGGGACACGAGGATTAAATAGCTAACTAATGATCTATGCACGATAATTTCCAACATATATTTTTTTCTTTCTTTGTAATAGTTAAATATATGTGAAATAAAATCAACGAGTCCTTCACTGTTAAAAGCGTAATGTCGTAAAATTGTTTCCCATCAGGCACTCTAAATCGCTTAATACTTTTAAAAAATTACTGTAATATAATTTAGCAAAATAAACTATTTGGACTATTTAGAATGTATATTTAATGGATGCAATAAAGATACATCTCTCTATCTATGTGTTTTACAGCCAAAACCCAAAAATGCATGCACACTCCATAGTTCCCGTAGTCAAAATACTAGCCACCCACGAGCGGGTGAAGGAACTCCAACAAAAATATTACCATCTGATCTCGTCGCCTTGGGAACAACTATTTCTGGGACATCCAGTTACCCTGGCCTTGGTGGAAAATTCCTAGAGCTAATACCTAATTTTATATCTTTAGCTAATTTGTTAAAAAGTATTAATGTTCGTGCATACCTTTAAATTAATATAAATCTATGGGTAACAGATGTAATTTCATGTAAATGTCATTAGTAAGACTACAAATAAATAAATACATACAAAAGTTATCGTACACAAATGCTAGTCAAAGTTATTTTCTAAAACTAAATACTACCTTACATTTTCTGGTATATCCACCAAATTACCCTTCCATCTACAATATTCAAAAGCACCCCATAATTTACAAATTATATAAAGCAAGCCGATTACATAAGTTTATCAGCTTCGAAGAACACACCCAATTTGATCATACCGCGATATGATGATGCCAAAGTAACACAAAACAAAAATTACCATGTTCCCAAAAATAAACACCAAGTTAATAATAACGAAATTACATCACAAGTGAAAAATGCAGAAAGTTGCAAGTAAAAAGTTCCGAATTTCTTGCGAACGAGCGAGATCAATCACGCGTTCATTAAGCCGCCGCGCTGGGGTCGATAACCAGGGCGCTCGGGCTCTACCTGTCTCTGTGTTGGACGTTCGCACGATTGTGATGCGAATTTTGAATTTTTTTTTGTATAGCTTCACGCTCTATCCCGCAGCAGCAGTCGAGTAGCAGGGTAGGTAGAGGAAAGATGCCTTTCCCATTTAGGCACAGGTCAAATTAGAAAGTATTTTAATATATTAGTATACATGTGTAATGTAATGTTATATAGCCTATAGCACTTCTGAAGAATGCAGATTTCATACAAAACAAAAACAAAGTAAATCGGACCAGTAGATCCAGAGATTTTAGCGTTCAAACAAACAAACAAACAAACTCTTCCGCTTTATTATATTATTATAGATAGTAAAGATTATGTTATTATGATAATTTATGATAGAGACAGACATCATGGCGTAGACAGACAGTGTCTGACTTTATAAGGGTAGTTGTGAGTACGATCTCCTCAACTGGCACGCTCGAAACGCCATATATAAAAAAAAAGAGTACGATCTCTGAAAATTACTTATTTCATTTTATTCCCACATAATTTTCGAGACAATCCGTGTTGAATGGCGAAATTCAACGCAGCCTTTTCTCCATTCTCTCCTACCATAATAATTAATGAAGAGCCAAAAAGCTGCACACTAACCTTACGTATACGTAAATATCTCAGCAAGTAACGTCATGCAAGCATTTATCGCATCGGGTGCTAATTTTAATGAGGTCCAATATTATTCCCAGGCCCCGAGAGCTTGACTTGGCACTGACTTGAGACGGGGTTCGATAATTGGAATTCTTTACCAAAATCAGACCACTGCGACCCGCGCACCTCAATTTATACGGACGTCAGATGGAACCCAAGTTTTTTGGGCGACTGTACCTACTGTCTGTAGGTATATGATGTACGATTTTTGTATTGAAATATTTGGAGCGAATTTAAATTTAAAGAATGGTTTGTTGAACAGATTTTGTGTACTTTCTTAGTCTTGTTTGAATGTGTTTTGTTTGTATGGTTTTTTTATATTGGTAGTTCCGGGTTTAGTGTTTCTTGGTGGTAGATCGCGAAAATTCGATAAATTTACCTCCTGTAATAGTCCGATGTTAATCTTGACTTCTGTTTCTGTTGTTCATTTTTGGTTGAAGTGATCAACCTGCCCTGATGTTTGTTGTATACAATATGAAACTAAGAGAAGCACCATAAAACTTATACTAAGCAAATCCAATAAAACGATCGAATGTCATTAGTAAAATAACTCTTTACCGAACTATTAAACATAGCAATTATCAAAACGCATACTCTATGACTCTTAAGTATTCCGGATATAATTATATACATTTATGAACAAGAATAGAAAGGTGTTTCATTTATTGGTTCCGTCATGGTGGTCGAAAGTAAAATCCAGATCACCTAGCAACCCGCACAGAGCAACCGGCCAATCAAGCCGAGGCAACCGAAATTTTTTGAACGTACGACAAGTCATTAGCTCAGATACACTCTAGAACACCTTTAAGCCAAAACTAGATTACTTGATGACAAATGGTCAAAAATAAACCTTATTTTGTATAAAAATAAAGTTGCAATTTAAATATGTAGTTAAATCTGTCTATGTACTAGTGATAACACGTAGTTCAAAGAACTTCTCCCACACATAGGAAGCTCGTATTTTCTTTTTTGCTGAACATTTCTTGATAATGATGAATCGCGTATTATTTGAATAGACACCGGTCAGGAGCGGTGATCTGATGCTGGTGTCGTAAAAAATTAAAAATGTAGATCGAATATGCGCCAAATAAAAAATTAAAAGCTTTTAAATGTATGCTACGGACGATTAATTGTTATGAAATTGTTTAAGTAGTCATAATGTTTTATGTAATTGTGTTATTTTCTCATTTTATTATATAAGAGTACAAAAAGTTTCACAAGTTTCTTCAGAAACTTTTATACAATCTCCATAGGTTCGCTCGCTAGCATATAGAGTAGGGTAAAAAGAGGGAAACTTGTGTTAGGGTACCTGGTTCCCACTTTCCGCTCAATTGTCGAGACATTGTTGTGTTGAGTAGGGGAACTATAAGGCGCACTTTATCTTCTCACCAGGCCAAAAAAAAAAAATAATTCGTCCTTTTGGAATCGAATCTGTAACCGGAATGTTTACAGTCAGCCACTTTGTCCTCCACGACAGATCCTAACGCTATACTTATTGTTCAAAATCGGAAGAACATATGAATATTCGCTCAATTACTTAAGATGTTGAGTTTTTATATTGTTTTTAAATACTGCGGGAATCGAACCCACTATCGATTCCGAAGCCGAACCGATGTGCAATAGGGCTATGATAGTCTCATGATTGTAATCATATATTTAGAAAAAAGCACTCATATCTTTTAAGTGACTCTCTCATCTCATGCTATGTACTCGTATATGAGATGAGGGAGTCACATCTTATCACTTTTGTATTATATTAGGTACTAAACCGATACATATTTTAATTTATTCAAAATCAACATTCATAATAATAAAGCAAAAAAAAAAGTCTAGACGGTTTCGTCTTTGTTTGCTAACTATATTGTAATCTATTTGATTTATAAATTTATCCTTATCATAGAGAGGCCTAGACAGATCAGTGGAAAAACCATTTTTACGTCACTTCTTATATGATAAGAGGTGTGTCAGCTGGGTATCGAACCCGGAACCTAAGGTCAATCACCTCATTACATGTGCAATGACAAAATGTACTTACTTATAGACTGTAATATTTCACATATATAAGAGTTTATTATATCATTGATTTTATTTCTATACTAGTGTACATATTTAAAATGTGCAGAAAGAAAAGAAAAAGGGTGTTCAATTGTAAGATTCCCCCTTATTTACTATGAACAAAATTACAAATTTATATCGTCTCTGAACTAAGTGATATAAAACATTAATAGAAGAAAATTGAATTTTTAAACCAAAAGTCTAACAAAAAATAAAAATAAATAACTTCATACCAATACCTTACATAATTTCAGATGAACATTTGCTGATACACCCTAGCAACAGGAAATACACATAAAGTTATCTTCCACAGCTTGACCGATAGTAAATTTTGACAAATCGATTTTAGATTATATACAAAACGGCAATTCATGTAAAAATGCCTGAAGAATGCCAAGGGGTCATCGACCTGGCATTATGAAGAAACGTCAATCACGAGCGGCGCCCACTCGCGTCACACTTTCAGTCTGAAATATAGTAACTATGTCATGTTTGAAATAAACTGTTATCGAGGTGTGGATATTTGAAAACATTTTCAATTAACGCTTTATTTTCAATTATTATAGTTGCTATAGTTTTCTATGTGTGATGAATAAAAGGTGTGTGACGTAGTAGTGACGATATACACAAATATTTTTTTGGATAACTACAATGTTCAAATTTAACTATAACTACTAAGTACTTAGTAAGATACGTGAAAACTTTAGTACAGACTTTTTCTATTATTTTTACTATTTTCTTTCATGTCCATGTTTGTTATTAGTTTGTCTTTGAAAATATCATTTTTCTTGTCTGATAAAACGAACATGAATCAAATAAAATCTAGGATAAGCATTAACTTAATAAATAGAATAAACTTGTATTAATAGATCTGTTGTCAAATTTAATTGGCTTCTGAAGTCCGTAACGTCTAACTTTAAGTTAAATCGACAGCCGTGCCCATTGAAACAAGAAGACGAAGAATCTCACTCTAGAGCTATGAAAAAAAAAATTATAATATTGTCATGCTTTGTATTAGATATAGTAAATTTGATGGCTTATACGCGTATTGCGATTTTTCAAAATCATTTCACTTATTTCCCGATACATGTTTTTTCGCGTCTCTACGAGCAATGTGAAAAACATTTATATTAAATGATATAAATGCATTCAATTGTTTTATAGGTTCGACTAAAAACGCGACGCTCGTGGGTTTGATTACTGGCACACAACATATATTTTATCGAATATTAGGTGGGAAACGGGAATTGTAGTGTCTTTACACTAGGTTCTCTCGTCCTACCCTAACAGATAAAAAGAGGCCAACTCTCTCAACCCTAATATCTCAACTACGTGATTACTATGTTTTCCTTATAATCATTTAGTTTTTATTGTCCAATTTCTCTCATTCATCACTATACAGTACATTGCAGTTCTGAGTCCCAAAGCGTCAATACCTCTACCGTTCTGATATGCTAAGAGCGACCGGTTACCGCAGTACCGACAGCGATACGTAGGCGATCAACTCTCTAAGTGACCGCAGAAACAATGCGGCCAAATTGTGAAATAAAGGTGTTACGCAAGTATTGTTGTGCTTATTAATTTGTTGAAATCAAGATGTGTTCTACGCCTTCAGTTAAAACTGTTTGTTTGAACTCCTAATATGCGTAAAATTGGTGAAGACCAAAACGACACAAAACACATAATTATTTATTCATTTTTTTATTAGTATGTGCACTGTATTAGGTAGAGGGAACCTAGTGTTAAGTTACGTACTTCCCCATTTTCCACCTAATTCTGGAGACTATGCGTGGTGAGTGGCAGAACAAATGCCCGCGCTTTGCCTCGACGCCATAGCGAAAATGAAAATATGTAATATTATCACCACTAGTGAATCCAATAAATAAACTAGCAATAAATAAAATGATAGATAGATCAAAAATGGAAAAGAACAATTCACATTTCAATTTAAATTTTCGTGTACAAAAAGATGACGCAAATCGGAAACCCAATCAGCCAAAATAAGCAAGTAATATGAGCATTCCATTGAAATCTTAGCAATGGGTGTAACATTGTTTCCGCCACGCATCGATCAGTCGCAGTTGGTCTAATTACAGCTTCCGATGGCGTGGCCCACTTACGTTTGTGGGATTTGTGATTCTGGATGTAACTTCAATATTTTTAAACTGTGTCCGTAATTAAGAAAAAAAAACCTTTTTTAGCTTCTAAGATAGTCTTTTTATAAATAGGTACTCCTTACTTCTCCGTCTCCTCCTTACAATTTTGTAATCTGATTTAAATATATTCCGTTTAAATATAAAACTATTAGGCATAATAACTTAACAAAATTATCATTTTTTGACAAAAGACGTATGTGAGCCAGGAAACATACAAATGAATAATTACTTTACGGAGCGGACTTTTAAATTCTTAATTAAACTAATAAAATCTGCTTGAATTCAATTTCAATGCAGCATTCATATTAAACGTTACGACTAATCTAAGAAAAAAAACAGTTACGAGTCTCATCTAGCAACACAATCCCAATGTAAAGTGTCCAACATGAATCAGAGTGACGGTGGACAGGTTCCAGCGGAATATTTGATTCAAACAGACGTTAGACAACAAATGAAAACTTGAGGCCAGTCCTGGCGCAGAGGCACTGTAAACGCTACAGGTTGTAGATTCGATCTCTACTTGAGGAAATTAAATGTTTAATATTATAATTTAGTCGCTCTGACAGCGAGGCAAAGCGCGTCGTTGAATTCCGCCATGCCTCCTGAATTCAAGAGAGAGTCCAAACCAAGTTACCAAAACGAGAAAATGCAAAAACTTACTCCCCCAAGAACTTCCCACCCGAGAAGTTCCCACCCGAGAACTCGTATTTAAAGCCAGACCACTAAAGTAACGGCATCGCTCAATGTTCTATCTAAAAGCATATACGAAGTTGCGGACCGTCCATTAGGATTTAAAATCAGACAATATACTAACATTTCCACAATAAAAATAAAGTATACCCTTTGCATAAAACATTAATGGCCACCATAAAATGGTTGGTACATACATACCCAAGTAAGATATCGAATCCTGGTACCGAAGCCGAACAAAGGCCACTGAACCTCATTACGCAGTATAAATAAAAAACTTTCCAGTGATTTATATCATAATTAAGTAAGGTATTCCTTAACGAAGTTTGCCTTTTAAGTGATTATGGCATTATTGAAGAACTGTTTTAATTTTAATACTTCCGGCGAGTAGTGTTTGAATATTCCGTGTGTGTGCTCTTTGAGTTCGTAATATATGTATTTTATGTTAAGAAATAAGCTATTTAGCTTTCACTGAGTGTCTAGCCCAAGGTACCTATGTTAATACTTCCAACCTCGATAATAAATTATTGAAATTTATATCAATTTTTTTAGGGTTCCGTACCTTAATAGATAAAAACGGAGTCCTTATAAAATCATTTTATTATGCGACTATCCGTCTGCCAATACCATTTATCTCGAGATCGCGTTGGGGTATTAAGCCTAAATTAATATAAAACCTACACCTACAGATATGAAATTTGGCACTAAGTGAGAACTCACAGTGAAAACAAATAAAAATCCGAACAGTGAAAATGATTAACTTATATTTGTCAACTTTTATAAGTTGTGCTATAATATATTCTGAAATTGGTATGAAACCATCCGTGTGCGATTCCGACTTGCACTTGATCGATTTTTATTTTTATATGTAATGTTCATTGTAAAACATAATGTTTCTAGGTAGATATTCAAAAAGAACCAGCTACTAATTAATAAAAAAAAGTAAATTCCTTATAAGATTTTATTTATGTTTCTCCTTAGTTAATACTTATACTTACGTCAGCGATGAAAGAGATAACTTACAGTGTAGAGACAAGTAGACTAGATCCGCCTCCATTACCTAGCTCTCTAATCACGTGAAAACGTATAAAAACTGGTCGTTGTAAATGATGAAGGTTGCCTATTCGATTCTCGATTGTGGTAATAAGTATATTGACCATATAAATTTAATACTATGTTTTTCTTTAATGCGGTTGAAGAGAAATTATGTTGCTTGAGTGCTTTATATTAGACAGATTGAAATATTTTTATGGTATCAATAAATGTAATAGACACTAAAAGCAATAGTAATAAAATTTGGCAGAAGCATATATTTGTAAAAAAATACCGTAGACTACGAAAAATAAACGGTGTGTTTTCATAAGGGAATATTTTATCATTATAGGAATATTTTTTTAAAATATAGTCCCTTTAAGTTGCAGTGAGTGATTTAGAAAGCAGAATAAGGCAATCTTAAATCGAAGGAAAAGAAAATTTAAGAAAATTTTAATTTTTTATCTAAAAATGTAAACATATGAGATTAGGCATTGAGTTTCCCAAAATACTTGAACAAGCTTGATAAAACTTATTTTTCCTCTAAATACAAACATCAAACTCACAAAAGCATTATCTTGTTTAAAATAGAATAGAATTTTTATAAAACTATATTAATTACATATTCGAATGGTTATGACTAATGGAGCATTCGTGTAGTAGCTTTTATAACTTTCTCTCTATACGATATTTTAGACCCAGTCTAGATATCTAGCTCGCCCGGGGCTATGTCTGACATTCCACTTCGAACTACTTATTAAATTTGGTGATACATGTTATCAAATTAAACGGACTAAACTGTAATATAATGGAATTTTCCTGTACTGTATAATTATAAAGATTATTTTTTGCTTAAAAGTTTATACTTTTAAGCAAAAGCTACAGTGTTATCACTGTAGCCGTGTAGATAATTAATTATTAACCTTTTTTAGCTTCACCACATATAGCAGGATAGGCAACCTGGGAACTCAGTGTCACGAAACTCCATTAAGACACTGCCATTCCCCACTTTTCACCAAATTAGAAGGCATTGCTCGTTGAGAGGCCGCGCTTTTTCGTTACAAATGCATTTACAGTTGTATGCTTGTTGTACTCCTTCTTGTCTACAAAGCGGAGAAGTGTAAATAATTAATTCCTCCGACTGAAAATCGAAGCCAAAACCATCGTGTTTATTTAAGATGCCATTTCACTAAGCCACGATGTGTCATATAATATGGTGCGAGCTCTACCAAGAGTTTGCTATCAAAGCTATCAAACGGTACCAAATTTATGTGCTCCTTGCATTCACTTACAGCCCTGCTTTCTTCGCAAGGATTTTTTTTTAATTCATAATTAAAACTTTAACAAATATCACTAAATTCTTATAAAAACGTGTAAACACACAGATGACATAAAGCCAACAACTTTCAAATTGAATGATTATGAAACTAAAATATTGAATAAATTCAATATATTGCAAAAAATGCATAAAAAATGCATATGAACTTTAGAAAGGTTGGAATTTCATAATTAATTGCTATTAAATAAAAATACTATACATGGCCGCGTTCAACAAGGACAGGTAAAAGTTTTGCGCAATAACGAAAGGCACTGGTCAAACAACTGATATATCGATGAACTTGTCAATTCTCCATACAAAATAAGTCCACTCCATAAATACATATATCCTCCATACTTAAGTACATTATAATTGGATAATTTATTAGCAGTCTGTGACTTTAAAAGTCAGAACAGTCATTAAAATTGTAAAATACTGTGATTAATGTCTGAATTTTGTGTTAATTTTGTTTATATGATGTATTTCCCAGTTTCTTTTGCATTTCTCTTATCAGGGGTAGTTAGTATACTGTCTACCGGAATCTTCGTAATATAATATTTTACTCCGAATTCCGCCAGACAATGCCTCGGAAATTGGGAAAAGGTTCTGCCTGTCTCTTAACATGTAAGCGGGAATATGAAGTGTGCATGTGCATGAAATTTGTTGCGTAATCAAAGCTTATAAGCCACTTCCCGTGGACCTACAGTCTTGGAATTTGGCACGAAGTGAGAACTTACAATAAAATAGAAGGAAAAATATTTTTTGTACAAATAACTGCTTATTTTACATCTTTTCATTAATATTTTTTTGTAAAACTAGTTTTAATATAGACAAAATACGAATAAAACCAAATAACTGTGCATATATTTATCTTGACATACTTTATTTTAAATAGAACTGTCAAATAAAAACTTAATTGCTAAATAATCCGTGAGAGGACGTTATTAGACGACTTAGAAATAACTCCATACAAAAAAATTGTATCGGTCATTTCCCTTCAAAGCGAATTCGACTAGGTGATAAAAATTTATTTCCTGCGATAAGCCAGCAGAAGCGAGTTACTTATATTGAATTTATTATTGAAATATAAAACATATCTAAGTTTTAAAAGTTATGGGACGATAAAATTAAGAATAATATGTTAAAACAAAAAAGTTGTAAATAAATTAATGTATTTCTAAATCTATACGCATATTATTAAGAGACTAGTTCATTTGTAAAATTCCTTGAGTTAGATAGGATATTGATCGCGGAAGACCAAAAATTTACATAATTGTACCTGCAGTTATTTCCTCGGGCGCTTAAAATGTGTCTGTCATGTGTGTGTAAGACCTAGTGTAAGACATACGTCCATTTTTACATTTAAAGGAATAAATTGGTTATGGCGTAGGGACACAAGCGTGTGACTGTAAACGAAATAAGTTGCGGGTTCAGTTCCCACTCGAGGAAAAGAAATATTATATATTCTTATTCCTCGCTTTGCTAACGAGGCAAAGCGCTGTATTAAGTTCCGCCATTCAACACACAATGCCTCCGGAATTCGACGGAATTTGGACAAAGGAAGGATCAAAGACAATACACTAATTACGGACACATACAAAATTAAAAACCATTGAATGATATAAAATATTTTTTTAATATGGCGGAAAAGCATGAAACTAAAACAAATAAGTAGTTCAATGAAACAAATAGAAATACGCTAATGTAAACAGGTGAACGACCAGCAAGATTGCACCTGATAAGGCCCGAGCACAGACAGATTAGCGGGGTGAATTAATTTTCACTTGCCGTATCGTGATACACTTCGTTAAGATTGCTCTTTAATTAGACGCCTCTTCGAAAGTGCATATCGTCGATACGTTTCAATGTTACCGCGCTTATAATGTGGGGAAAAATGCAATGTACTGTTCTAGATTCAGATTATTACTTTTTTTTAGTTTCACGGTGTATCCCGCATGTATTAGGGTAGGCAGAGGGAATCTGCGTGTTAAGTCACATCTCTTCACACATTCTCCATTTTTGAGACATTACTTGGTGCATGCATGGTGTTGTTCTCAGAACGATGAAATATTTAATTCCTGAGTGGGATTCGAATCTACAACCGTCGCGTTTACAGTCAGATGATGCTGCACCACTGCGCCACGATAGTTTCATCTATTTCATTTCTAAATTTATTAGTCCTTATACAAACCTACGTATATTAATAAGCTATGCCAAACAATTCTTAATAAATGTTACTTTATTGCGAACATTTTTACATCTATCAAATGTACAATAAAAACTAAACACTGTTCTCTATAAAACAAAAATGTTTTGTTCTCATTTTTAAATCTAGACGGATTTATTGGTGAAATTACCTAAATCAAAGCACATATAGACCAGTGCACACCTACGAGCGGCCTCCACGAGACGAGCCGCGCAGCAACGGCGCGGATCAAACGTGTAATAAATAGCTAATAGCGAATCAGTTGTGCCCTACTAACATAGCGACCTGTTCTTGAAGAATTAAAATAAACCACAATACAATTTAAATGTCGCTAGTGCAAAAATTAAAAACTCTTACATTTGGATTGCATCGTCACCTGAACAAACACAAACAATGCTTACTCAAAACAAGTAAAACAAATTAAGATATAAATTGACGTACAACATTCGCAGGGGTCAGGATGTCCTAATGACATTGGAATAATTGAAAAATGACTATACTCTGACTCTGAGAGATCTATTCAAGCTTTGTTAGACGATGCGTGGGAGAATGGCCTGGGAGCTTAATAAAACAAAGTACACGATTAAGTAATGTTTATTGATACTAAATCACACAAAGTAAAATGATCTTGAATAATTTAAATTAATAGACTGCATAATCAGAATTTTTCACAATAAAAAAAAATTAGAATGCAATCCCCGGGTATTGCCATGCAAAAGCTAAAACCTGAATTTAAGCATTAATAGTTTAACCTAAAATCAAGTTTTATAGGGCAAGGCTAATACGACAAATTGATCTCTTTTAATTAACAAATAATCTTCGTAAATTGTTGAAGTAAACATTAAAACATAATCATAATCATTATATTATTACAAATTCAAATAAAACTGAATATAAAAAACAATAGGCATGTCAGTGTACCAGGTGTCTAATTACTCTATAGAATTAAAACAAAATATATTATAACGTCATGCACACTCGCGAGTTGATGTGTAAAATATGAAAAAAGTCATGCGTTAGAATTTTTAGTAATTGTTAGTCAATATTCAAAACAATAATAACTTTAATACTAATAAACTTAAAGACTAAAATAATGCGTGAACGCGAACAGTCGCGAAGGAAAAAGGAAGAACGGTAGCTGAATTAAATCTGAGAGTCAACAAACTTACAATATAAAGTGAAGCGTTCTTACTATTTCCACCGAGACTTCATCATGTGATGATGTAAAAGATATAGATATTCGATCGAAATGGATCCAAAACTATATGAATTTGCAGTAGGACACTATCGTATAGTACCAAAATATGGAAAAAAAGAATAGCTCTTGCGATATGTGCTAACTGCAACCTTCATAATGTTCTAGTTGATAAACGGGAATTTAGAGTAAAAAAATAAATAAATAATCCCAACACGAAGGACAAACACGGTGGAACTGAAATGTGATATGAGAAGATCTGCATCGGATGCGTCACGTTGTATCTGCAACAAGGAAACAACATAAAGGCATTCATTAAACAATAAAATAAATTTAATAAACTAAATAAATAAAATGATAACGACGTTAATATAATAGTCTTAAATGATTGTAATGTAATCTTCATTGAATATATTAATATTTATATTGATAATTAATATTTATTTGGTGAACCAGTTAAATTTGAACTTAGGATATGTTTTGAATAGTCCTTTAGTTTTTATCATCATAACAAATATTGTTTCAAATTCAAATTCACAATATTCTTTATTCAAATAGGCAATTATTATAAGCACTTTTTAATCGTCGAATGAACATATGAACAAAAAGCTACTACCGGTTCGGAAGGCAGTTCTGCTGAGAAGAGTCGGCAAGAAACTCAACAGTTGCTCTTTTCAAAATCAATGGTACAATCTATTACATTAGCTATAATCCTCTAAATATTCTTGAACAGTGTAATACGCTTTATTTGTTAGAATTTTTTTGTACAGATATTTTACATTTTTGTAGTGGAATAATAAGAATACACTGCGGAATTTTATTATATACAGGTATACTCAGACCCATAAAGGATTTATTAACTTTTTGGAGTTGCTATCGTATGACTGTCACTATTTTTGCTATGACAATGTATATATTGTCGGTTTAAAAAAATAACTAGTGAATCATAAAAAAAGTATTGCGTGAAAAAAATAGTAGGTACTATTGCATTCGATTTTAGTAGCTTCAAATTTCTGTCGAGTGAGAATGCGCACTACTGAACAAGGATAAGGAATGTAAACATTTACATTTGAATAAAAAGAGGGGAAATTAATTTCAATTCATTAATTTGTGTTTCGAGAAGTAGAAGAAACGAAGTGATATTCACTAAATTCTCTTTGTCCATTCTACGAGTGAGATACATATGCGTGAAAACATGAAAAAAAAATACATTACAAAATCTAGGACACGTGTTGCTATACAAAAAATGCAAAGTAATACTCTTCCTAACATAAACTACTCCAGATGATGACGTCCATTTATAACAGATACTCTAAAAGCTATTGTAGACTGACTAATGGTTTTTCAAAGATTCTCGCAAAAGCCGAGAGTGAACCGAAAACTCTGATGTCATTACACCGTTTCAAATTTGACAACAAATCAAAAAGGGGCGAATGAAAATTAATGCATTGCCAATGATAAAGCAGTTTTCAACTCTTACAACTGTATTATACACATATGGATATTCATTAGACCACTCTGTATCCGCTTTAATTGCTTTAGAAAAGCAAATGTACGAGAATTTAAACAATTAGGTATATATATAAATTTAAAATTTTAACTAAAAATATGTTTAAGGCGCGAACTAACAACTGTTGGCATAGCAACATCACGAATTATCAAAATAAATATTATAGGCGTTATCAATCGGTTTCGTCACGTCCTCGATTTGGCCCACGCCCCGAGATATCGCCACGATTTACCTACTTCTTGATCATTTTAAGTATAACATGACCTACCGTTTTCAACTTCACGAAAATAACTAAAGCTTCTTAAATGTATGAGGAGAGAGTTTAGAATAGCGGCTTGGGTTTGGTCTCGTTCAATCAGCCTAAGTGCCGAATCCGATAATAATGACTTTATCACACCACTGTATTTCGGGAAACTAGGTTTATGATTATTTTAAAAAGAAACTTGTAAGACTGGCAGTGTTTCAGTTTACATCGTTTATATTTAGCGGCAACCAGACGTTAGCGCGGCCCTAAAATTATATTGTCAGTCTTTATAGTTGTCTAGTGATTGGAATTCATTTTATTCATCTTTTTGTTATATTCTTTCTTAATGAGACATTGAAATTAAGACGTATATCTACAATTTTCTCGTCTATTTATATTTGATATATGAAATTTGTTCCTTTTTTTTTCATTTTTGATATTTTCTGCATTACATTCAGTCAGAAAGACCTTAATTTATACTATGATATAGATATTTTTAAAAGTATGTTGAAAATTTTACAGAGCAACCAATAAATGATTTAATGAAATATTATTTTATATACATACACGTGTCAATTTAAATGTCGTAACTCGTGAGACAGTATGTAACCAATGTGTGATGTAACTCCGTCTGCATTTGCATAAAAAGAAAATAATTTATTCACTTTCAATTGTAAATATTTGCACAGCTTTTTAATATATATTTTACAAGGATATTTATACAGTAGTATATTATATAATTATTGTAACTTTTTCAAGAAAAAAGTAATCTTTATTATATAAAATTCTTACGTTTCATACTGATTAATAGAGATCGCACGGACAAATCCACTGGATTTGAAAGTTCAAATTTGGCATATAGGTACTAGGTATGCTAGGCTAGGCTTCACCCCCGAGGTTATCCGGTACCCCCGGTCTATGGTCGAAGAGGACCACCGAGAGGTTTTAGTGGATAGCGAGGACGGCCTACATCTGCCTGTCCTCAATTCCCACTTAACCCATTCTGGCGGAGTATCCGTAAAAGGCTTTCCTCACGATAAAAGAAATTTCAGAAACATTTTAATAACAAAAACGGGAAAAGGCTACATTTTCCATTTTACGTTCTAAAGTCCAAGGAAACAAAGAAGATACAGATTAGTATTATATAATATTTTTAAAAATTACTCGTACGACACCTTTTAGGCATATTAAGTTATTATAAGATTTCCCGTAATTGTATAACGTTTAAACGCAATACTTGAAATGTCATTCAAAACAATATCTAAAGGCGCAGATGAAGTATCTACAGCCAACAGTTGTATGTTCAATGAAAATAGTTGTGGGAATATTTATTTTCTATACATTTCTATAATCATTATAATCATATAAATAGAGAATGAAATGATATATGAGATAGTCACGCAATGGAAGAGCGTATGACCGATGCCATGGTTGCGGGTGCAATTCCCACCTCGGGATATTATTTTCATTTGGGAACACAAAGAGTGGCGTTGAGTTCCGCTGCTGAACACAATATCTCATACTTGGAGAGTGGTGAATTAGTAAAAAAATGTATTACTAGACTTTTTCTAGTTATAACGATTAAGTTAAGGTAACAGCGAGTAGCAAAAACAATAACATTAATTTACAATAAAATAAATAGAAAAACAATAGAAAAATATTTAATAAAAAAAACACACTTCCACACTTAGTATAATAATAACCATTAATCGAATTGACGTCATTACGAAATCACCTTTAATTGATCCATAGAAACAACCGTGTGACACAGTTTCCATTCGATCTAGTGGCAGCTGAGCAAATTTGATAACATTTTTAAACTTTTCAGACGTGACGCAAGTGGCAAGTGGTAATATATTACACCATGTCATTGCCACAGCTAGTGTTGCCACCTTAACGATTTTGTAGCTAGATTTGACAATTTTTAAGACTAAGAAAACTTATTCTTCTTATAGACTTATAAAAAAAATTTAATTATATCTTGTAACTTTTGAAAAATATGTTAGCTGAACTGAAAAATCCTATTTATATAAATAACCTTTATATAAAGAACTGACTTATGTAATTTTACGTAAGTACCTAATAGAAGATTAATATTTTAAAAGTCATCCGTTTTTTTTAATCAGTTAGCAAATTTTCTTAATAATAACCGTTTTCATAAGCAAAAAGTTGGTAATTCAATTATGGACTAGGTGACAGCTTTAGTCTTGAACTCAATATTTTGTAGGCTATATGTAAAATATGTTTAAATAATTTTATAAAATGATGAAAAATGTGTTTAAAATTACTTGTACTAATTAATTACTGTCATTAAAATATAATTTATATTTTATCATAACAATACAGCCTCAGCTGTAAAAACTTACACAGATTAATAAAACGTATTAATTTCAATGCCGTACATACTATAAAATTATAAAATATCATATAGACTGAGATCCCAGGGCCCCAATTTCAAGGTAGTAAATTAAATACGTATATTCTCGTAACTACAAATTAGAGTAATAACCTTCAAAATTTCAGCTTTGCTAAAATGACGTAGATCTGGAGGGACTGGGATCTTATGCTATTATATTCATGGCTAATTCTTTAATGCATTAGAAAAACGCAAGACTGCTATAGAACGTACCAATAAAAATTAGAATAACTTAAGACACTAGCGTAGGTAACTATTTTTAAGTATTTCTCGTCTGCACCAACTGATTTGGCAGAACAGTTCAACAAAATAGAGCACACCAGTCGGTCTTGGTCTTGTAAATAAGTCTGCAAATAAGTAAACAAACAAAAAGCATTTTCACTTCAAGTATAAACCGTTAAAGTATTTAGTATTTACTGTGGTGCGTTGAACCGTCTGAAATCCTTGGGAAAGGCGAACGTGACTGACGAATGCACTACGGGTGTCGGCTTCCATGAAATGATATGCACAAGCCGTGATAGTATTTGTCTGTACATAATTAACTCGTCTTTGAATAAATATTGAAAATTGTCTTTTGGACGGTTACTTCATATTTGTATGTAAAATAATGTTCTTACATCGTCAAAATTAACAGAAATGTTTAGAACTATCCATCCATCTAGGAATATGGAAATAATTAGTAGCTAGGTCTTTAATTTCGTAAACATGCTCAGGTGCTTCGCGCGCGTTGGGAGGATAAGTGACGAACGCCTACGAGGAGAAGACCTTGCTTAATCTTCAAGCACAATGTTGATAATACTGCCGAGCAGTCTCGTACAGTAGCAGTTGTTTGCTTCTGTTTACTAACTAATTTTATTAATATTAAAATAGTTGAATACACTAACATATTCCAATGGCAATGAACTATACCACATAAGACAATATAAAAAACGACAGAAGCCAGCAATATTATTCTTTTCATATCACTTTATTATATATTACATCTATTATCGATTTTTAATTGAACCTAGATTCCTTGAATATATGTACAAACGTATTGAGTGTCACGCTACCGTAGGCCCCTTTTATCTTGTGATAAGTGCGGTATGACTTTTGATAAACTTTTTATAACCTATTCGGTATCTATTGGTGTATTAGTTTTAAAAGGCGAAATGATAAACAAAGCCATATAAAAACATATAGGTATTTAGAGGTATAATAGTGGCATGGCGCAGTTAATAATTTCTGACGACATACGCAAAGATGTCTGAAAAATTTTGTATTCAGCCACAAAAGTTGTCTAATTTCAGCTAAGCAATGATAAACAGGAGTGTCTTAACACTAGGCACTCCTTGCCTATTCTACTGATAGTGAAAGTTGTGATGATCATAAAGTAAACTACAATCTACAGCCCAATTTGTTGATTAAATTGATTTAAGATCTTCAACAAATGAATGGATATCTGGATCAAATGAACACTAAGAGTTATGACTTCTGTCAACGTCTAAAGTTTTCCTTATAGCATCTTGAGTTCATATAAAACGAGTCTTGGTGACATTTACTGGGACTAGCTAATCGTTAGACTTATTTATTAGAGGCGTGTGTCAGGATTGATAGTTGAAAATGTTTATTTCAGGCTCATAATATATAATAATAAATATTGTCTGCAATACTTCGTTAAAATATTATTGAAATCATCAATTAAGAATTACTACATATTCATAGCTTCGAGTTAGACGCGTGCCAACATTGCCACGGTAGCAACACATGATAAAATATATTAAATACAGTTAAAATATATTGAAATAATTCCTCTATAATAACTATAAATATTATCTAACATATTGTATAATAATGATAATGATTACCGTATCATTAACTTATTAATCCTTTTTTTAAAATGATTATTTCGTATGAACATAAACATAATTAATATCTATACTTTGTTGAAATACGACCATCATAGGGCGAGCTTATCATTCGAGATTATCACCAGGTAGGTAGTTTATCCTTGGAACATGGTTTCATAATATTTAGTTTTATGATTATATTGAAATAATTTATGGAATGCAAAGGTTTTATTTAAATCAGATATTGACCACTCAACACGATCTTAAAAATTCAGCGCAAAATAGCAAACGGCATATGCTTCCCTGATATTTGTGGGATGTAACGTATATTTTAAAAACATATTTTTTAAGTACAATAAATTAGAATGGAGATACCATAAATTCATTCATTCCAAATGGGTTAAGAAAAGTGTTTATGATATAGGTACTATAATAAAATGTGACATAATTACCATTGCTAAAAGTGGTATCTGGCAGCGACGTAGACAAAGCTGCTGTGTCTTATCTGAAAACAAAAAAATATGTTTAATATAATAAAAGAAAAATGGCATAATATAATTTCTTTACTAAAAATATTTATAGACGGAAAATGGAAAGCGGAAGTGTCCTAATGGGAACGGAGTGTCTTGACATTAAGTTCCCTAGTTCCATCTGTCTACCCTCCTCCTATACGCGACAAAAGAAAACAAAAAAGCAAATACCCCAAGAACTTAACATAAAAAATAATTAGGTCAAAACCGTAAAAAAAATAATCGAGAAGACGATTTGCATCGTCTCCACACAGTCTACAGATAAAAATATGCTGAATCCGACAAATCAATAACTCCCCGACGCACACCAGCGTAATTCCATTCATTAAAACATAAGCACCACCTCAGTATGTGTGCACGTAGCGAGTGCACTTCGACGCGGCCATTGACACGCACACCGATGCAATACTACGGATAGTACGGACTAGTACTATAAATGGGTACTTATTTACCGACCTATATAGAACGTACTACGCGCTGGGGAAACGCCACCTTATCCCGCCGAGTTACAAACTAGAGTTTGTTGGTATTGAAATTTAAAATTAAATCCGACTCTACGCAGAGGGGTATAAGATTCAAATTCAGTTTTTCTTAATACAAACGATGAGACATTAGCAGTTTCGTCCGGTTAAAGCCGTAGCTGTCTGCGGCGTCAGACGTGTCTATTTATAGAGAAGCGTTGGCGATTAACTTTAGCGTTGCAGTATGCATTACTCGAGTCGAGTCGAGTCGAGTCTGGAATCGAGACAGTTGGCGAGTCGCGTCGATTGTCTCGTTTGTATCAATTGTTGTAGCTGTAGCTGCTGCATTATTATGCAAGTCTCCGCAGTTTAATTGAAAACTGGAATTGTGCGGTGTTTACTTGTTTATTATAAATTGAATTTGTTAATTGAAATTGACTATTTCAATGTAGATTAGAATTTTGGTTTTGTATTTGTATAATTTAGATTTTCTTATATTATTTTATAGTATTTGGCTATGCTATATAAAACTAAGCCAAATTACAACTATTGTTTAACTTAATAATCAACACATTTACACCACGTATGCATGTATGTACGTAGACACAAAGTCAACGCCCTAATAACTCATCACCGTGCAGCTTAAACCGCTACAATAGTAATTTGAGTCATGGAGATTGTTTTTCTTCACACATCTCACGGGTTTTGCGGAATAGACGACATTAAAAAGTATAGTTTTAATATAATTGATGATTTACATTCAGACACTTTACCATCGTCGTGACGTAATGGTAAAGTGTCTGAATGTAAACGCGACTGTTGTGGGTTTAAATCCCACTCGGGGATTGAAATTTAATTTTCTCGCTTTGATAAGAAGACAAAACGCCGCGTTGAGTTCCGCCACTAAAGACATACTCGCAATCACAAAAAAGTTTCCTTTACGTACACTGCTATTCGAGAAAAAGCTTGAAGATGTTTTTTTTATGTTCTTTTAAGATTCTAACCATATATTTTAAGAAAGATACTGCAAAAATCCAATACATAGCTAGTAATTTGTTAGTAACTAAATATATTTAGTGAATCCATTTAAAATAAAAAATGTAAAGAGAACCAAAATGCCAAAAATCAAAAGCCAAAACTTAGCACAACAAAAACAACAACAAATTCAAAACAATAATGCACAATTTCCAAGACAACAAACCAACAGCACGTCACGTCACGTCACGTCACGTCACGTCGTTGCCCTACATTACAAGGCGATAGTTGCGCAAACGTCGCGTGAGGCGCCCGCAAGATAACGATACGCTATCATTAGCCAGATTGGCGCACCGAGGAACCACTGGCTGATAAATGATAAGGTGATTGTTGGATCTCTTAGACACACGTGAGCGGAATTTGATGCTATCTCTGCAATTTCGTATGAATAAATTAATTTTTATAATACATATGTTACTTGCTGTGCAGGATGGTGAGTATGTAGGCCCGTTTTTATAAAATGACAGCGATCATATTACTTAAAATGTTGGTCGTTTATACTTAATGCCTGGGTTTATACTGTATTATGGTTTAGGGTTCGATCTTTGCTAGGGGTACCGTACTATTTAAATTTCGCTCTTGTAAGATCAGTTACGGCGTTGAGTGCCACGGAAAGTGGGGAACGGAAGTGTCTTAATGCGACCGGTGGGTCCTAACACTAGCTTCCCAGGTTCCATCTGCATGCTCTGCTATATGAGGGTATCCCTCGCTAGCGTGAAGGTAAGAAAATATAAAACAATAATAATTAAAATTTGACATTGATCATAGCAACTAAGTATTTGGATTGAAATATTCAATAGTTCTATTCAATACCCATACAATCAATATATAATATTATTTAAATATTAAATGATATAGATAAAAACACCTGCGTAGTGTTTGTTATGATATACTTTCTCCAATTTGAAATATTTAATAACTCGCTTTTAAAGTCAAAACGACAGGACGGAAATATGAAATTAGATGCAGTTGACGTACATTTTACGTACATACGTGATGAGGTTTTTAAATAACTTTCTAAAGGATAAGTCGAATTACATAAACAACACATTAATAGGTACTAAAAAACACATTCAATCTTTTTTTTATTTTTTTTAACTTCACGCTGTATTCCTCACATAGCACGGTAGGCAGAGAGAACCTGGGGGACCTAGTCTTAAGACATTCCTTTCCAACTGGGGACTGTTAAAAATTTATATAAATTATTTATAAATGGCCCACCAGTGTTACCATTTATATTACATAAAAGTATAATAGAGACATTGAAACATTAAAAAAAGTTACACACACATTTAAACAAATTCTACTAAAAAAATACTTTTACGTGCAACAAAATTCATACATAATTCACATTTCAATTAACATCTCTATCCGTATCATCGTACAGCGCAATTATAAGGGTACCGCAGCTAAGTACGGAGGTTATCGACGACCATCACCTATGTCAGTTGAAAACCCATCAATTACATCGTTTGTAAGTAAAATTGCCAACATTGGACTGACTGACACAGAAACCGGCGGTTACACACACACGACACATTAGGCCTCTACGTCACGGTGCCGCGGCCACGGTAATTCCACGACATTATAGTAGTTTAGAAAATTATCGAAACACTTCATTCATTCATTGTTGAAGGAAAAAATGTTACAATTGACGGCGCTAAATGCAAAAGCTAACAGAATTAAACTATAATTTGCATTGCAAGTGATTATGTCCGCCCTATTACAAGAGGAAAAGAGTAATGTTGATAACTCTTCACTCTACCTACACCTGCATATGAAGTGAGGTCGTTTGTATGTTTTTATAAAAACTAATTATAATTAGAAGGGGGAAAACTTGTATGAAGTCATATACTCAATTCTATAAAAACAAAAAAGTAAAACAGTATTTACAGAAATAATAATCCAAAAACAATTAAAGCTGTTGTACAAAGACAACAACAGTTAATAAAGGTGTATTAATATGAAGTACAACTATCAAATTCGAATTGAATACTAGTATTTATATTAAATATAGAAAATATTATAAAACTTGTTAGATACATTACATACAATATGTATATAGCGTGCGCGTCTCTTCAACATTGAGTACACTACAACTTTATCATTGAAATATAATTTTGGATGATATTACGCGGAGTTCGAAAAAAAAGTGGCTATTATGATATTCGGCAGGTTTTTTGATGGCATTCCATACGGATCGCGCATAAATTATGAATTTTAAAGTACATATTTGTGTAAAAACATTACAACTTATATTGGCTACTCACCTGGTCGTTATAATATTCAAATTTTGCAGCAAAGAAAACTTTATTGAAAATGAAATTTGTATATTGATCCGTGCAAATTGCCGACCCTCTTTAGGTTCTTTGCGTGTTTATTGGCTCTGTTACAGATTACGTATTGGGAAGTATCTTAAACGATCTATTAACATCACGAGTTAAAGTGTTCAACCTGTTTACTGCCCCTCGATTTCGTTTTTTACGTGAACCTTTAAATTCTTAATATTTTTTTTTTCTTTAACGTTTTTATATCATATCGATACAATCATTCACGCATGACTCGAGTACAATCATCAATGATTCGATTTACTTTTGGTTACATTTGATTATCTGAATCTACATGAAATTAAAATTAAAATTTATCGAGCACGAGTGAGCCAGATTAAATATGGTCAGACTGGAAATAACAATTTAAAAGGAAGACCTGGTCTAATGCTTCGTCAACTAATGATCATGGCATGAACCGTTACTTATTTCCCCGAAAGACAACAATAATAAAATAACTTGAGTTTCATTCATAAAGACACATGCTGCAAGGATGTCAGGCGCGGTGGTCTGTATAAAAAAGTGCAATAAATCTTTTCCCTCAGCGAAATGAAAAACTATCCACTTAGCGCTTTAAAAGTTAATAAAAACATAACCCACTAATGTCATCAACACAAAATGTTACTTACATCCAATTTAATATTCAATGCTTGCTTTGTATCACTAAGTTCGAGAGTGAAATGTAGAACAACAGAAATGTACGAAGAAAACTTCGTATGGACCAACTTTGGTAACAGGGTTATGGTTCTATTAAAAAAAGCGACCTCTCGAATCTCACGACTTCTGAGTTGAGTGTATGTTTAAAAAAATATCCAAATATAAATTTGTGTCAAAAATCAAGGGTTCTGGATATTTCATTATTTTACACATTATCACTATGGTAGATTATAGAGCTAAAGAAATTCCTGGCAGAAACTAAAATACAACAAATTGTATGAAATATGCAAAGGAAAGGGATTTCCGTGTTCTAACCATTTAATGTAGTAACAAGAGACAAAGGATCTTTTAAGTTATTAAGATTAATGTCTTCAAGAATGCTAATTGTTATAAATGGTTGAAATATTTGGTTTTTAAATAAATCCTTATATACAAAAACAAGTTCGAGTTTGAAACAAAATAAATTTGTAACATCTAATAAAAAAAAGACATCAGTCCGGGATCATTTTCGCTAAAAATAAATAACATTAAAGTGAATGGCTGTACACCAATTTTGTGGTCAGTTATTCCAGAGATTCCCACCAGACGATAAAGGAATAATTTCAATATAACCACGTTATCACCTCAAGTGCAAACATAAAGACGCGCGGTAGAAACTTGTTTCAAATATCTACTTAGCAATTTAAGTCCTTATTTATTTAGCGTTAAGAACGGTTCGTTTAGACACAGCGCTCGTAATTCGTACAGTATCAATATCGGCTCCAGAGCACGTCCCATGGAGCCCTAAATCTATAAAGTTAGCAAAAAAAGCCCCGCGCGTCTTCTCAGAAGCGCTCGGTCGTGATTGAATCTTTCATCTCAACCCGTCATACAGACACCGATAGATATGAATAGCAAAAAGGTTTTACGTTTTTTTGTCGGCTTATTAGTCTTTTTTATATTATAGTTTAAACATGTTACAACAAGTATACTGTTGATAAACATATTACCATAATGTAATTTGAAGTTACAATTAAGCTATGTTCGATATTTGAGACGGATCGATGTATCGGTGTGTTATAGATGTAGATCTTATTATAGAACCTAATAATGGTTTAATACTTTTAATATGTTTTTCTTTAGATTCACGCTGTACTTATCCCACATATAGCAAGGGTAGACCGAGGTAACCTGGGAACCTAATATTAAGAAATTTCGTTCACGTTTTTGCCGACTTCTCCAGACATTGTTTGTTGAGTGGCGGAACTCAACGCCGCAACTTTTTTTCACCAGATCGACGAAATTAAAATATTTAATATTTAATTCCCCCGAATGAAAATCGAACTCACAATCATCGCGTTTACAGTATCACTCTTGTGCCCCTGCACCACGACGGCCTCTAATTTTTAATACGTAATGAAAATAATTCGATTTCAAAGGACAAAATATTGAATTACAAAGTTATTATTACAATGTAACCAGACTCTTTTTAAATCCTTTTTTAACAAAAATACAAGTGTAACACAGTTACAAAACGCTTTCAAAGGGATATCCGGTTTTTTAAAGGACCACGATCCCACGCCTACATTAGAGGCTACCAACAAAGGTTTCATCTTTAAATTTTTTATCATTGACATTATCACAAAATTAAGTCCATGTAAACCTTTTAGAAGCGAATCGGAACCGGATTTATGGGATTGAATTGCTTCTCTTTGCAATTGTATCATTTCTGAGAAAGGAATTTAAATTTCTACCTGAGTTTGCGTAAAACTTCAGAATTAGATAACTTCTAACCAATCTGTACATTGTAAATAAACTTAGAGGCATATTTATTTATCGTCAGTTGTCAAAACATGCTCACAAATCAAATTTGACGGAGACCACGAGGTAATTTTACAAAAGATTTCCGCTCCTAAAAAAACATAACTGGCGATAGTAAATTGGGGAATTATATATATCTTAAAATCAACATTAACGCTGCATGTACACAGTATAAATATAACGTATTGGTCGCTATTGGCGAGTAGTTTACTTTAGAGCCGTTTTCAAAGACACAATGCATTGCCTTTGTGTACTCCTGATTACATTTCTTTCAGTTTTTGCAACGTCTACGACTATTCTTTACAAAGAAGCGAAAATATAAAAAGCTACACAAAAAATGTAGATTGGATGATATGAAAATAATTATATAGCACTTTATTGTAGCATCTGTATCAATAGTCTAGATCTTTCATTGACTCTTCAATAATACTGGCACGTTATTGAGCCAACCAAATTCCACGAAACATTGACAAGAATTATTTGATAAAACGATGAACTCATTTATCCAGACATCGTATCCCCAGCGTCTGAGTTTTACAGTGTAAGGTTAAAAAACGCAACTAACGCTGAGGTACATATCAGCAGGCATTACATAAAAATTCTTAACACAGTTATTTAAGTATCGGAGCGTAAAGAAAGCCGATATATCTAAAATGCGCGGAACAGGTTCCGATAAGGGAACTCGCGGCCGCCCGGCCCTCTCGAAACTTTCACACGGACATGTGTACTATACATCTTGTTCAACGGATGTCGTCGCAATTACGAACGACCCGCGATTATTATTGCTGTATTGTGCGTCCGAATTACACAGCATCTCATCTTCCCATCCGGTGACGCGCAGACATCGTACGATTCTTAACTTTATCCAAATGGTAAATGGCACACAATCGTATCGAAATGTTTATAACGCGATCGTTTGCGATAGGCGACTGGCGTCTGGAGGAAAGGATGAGTTTGATGTCCATTTCAATTGGCCGGCTAATAAGGGACACGGCAGGTGAAGTGGGACGGGCTGACAAAGGCACGTCGATGTGAGCCGCTCGGACACCTGCGGGGCTCGAAGGCTCCTTGATTTATGAACGAGAGCATACCGCACGGCGGAGAAAATCGCGCCTTTCTACAATCACAAAGGCGTTCGAACTAGTTTTCGCAAGCGCACCCGACTGTGAGTGATATTCTGTTTTCGCTTGAATAATGTATTGACGTTGAAATTGCACGGAACTCATGGATTATCGGGGTGTGAATGATATTGTTCACGAATGCGCTTTTTGAATTATGACAAATGCGAAACGTGAACAAAGATTGAAAACAGTGTGAAACTATATTATATGTTGAAAAAAAGTGGGAAGATTGCGTCTCGTGCCGGTTTCCTGCTATTTAAGTATTTATATATTCATATTAGTGGTCTCCAAAATTATTCAATTCTCAAATCTATCCATAATTAGACACATAATAAATTGCTTCCCTTTACATTTGAATAAAATGTACGTATAACGTCGAAGCTTTCAGCTTGACATCCGAAGGCGTCACATATTTCAACGAAGGCTGTAATAAGACTCAAATTATTTAGTCATTTGGATTGAAAATCGCTCGTAAGTTTATGTTTAGTAGTAAACCGTGAAAGATGAATCTACTTTGACTTGGTCGGAATAAGTTAACTAAATAATGACTTTGGCCTATTCATACTACTTGTTTCCTCTTTAGAACTTTCTTTAACAATAATATCCACGAGTATAACATATGAACATCTGTGTAAATATTATACCTACCAACTTTTCTTATAGCCTCCCGCATATATTATTATATTTTTAATAATAATATGCAATTTAGTAATGATGTCTGTAAACTCGAACGATAAAGTAAATATTTATAAAATAGAAACGACAAATTTCACTCTACACTAAAAGAGGCAATTTGAAAATACACATCAATATTTATGTAGGTACATTATAGCTAACATCGGTGTATAAACGACTCAATCTAAGCATCACCTTAAATTCCTTCGATATTAGATATTAAATAATGTATATAAAGCTGTCATGGTTGAAATTTATTTTAGTTGGATACATGTTAATTGAATTTTTCAAAGAGACAGGGTGTCCACACTATATGAAATTTAAGCATAATAAAAAAATATGATAGTTTATAAACTAGCTCTCGCTATAGGCGTTAACAGATGCTAGCCAGTGGTTATAAATAGCAAAGTAAATTCGCACAAATTCCATGTTCCCAACCTACCCCAATGCATGTGCGCAGCCGTCGTCCGGTCCGGCCGGTCGGCAGATGCCTCTTGGCCTTGTGAAACCGATTATTATATTAGACTTGAGTATGATGTACTAGCCAACAGCTTCGGCAAAGTACAAGATAAAGTTATAAAACAACATTTATGAAACTTATTTTATATGATTTTGTTAATATATTGACGACTACTGCGTGTTAATGATATTTCTTATTTTTAATAGTTATGTTAATGGTCCAATGTCGTAAGCAGGAACTGTATAAAAGAAATGAAAGAGGAAACTATAAAAATGTTAGTACTTGATTAATATCTTTATTATTTTTATATCACTTCTATTATGGATACTTTTTTATATATTTTTAAGTGAATATTTATTTATGGTAACACGATAACAGATTTGTTCGACAGCATCCATTCCGATCACTCGATCCCTACGATAACAACTCTTGATTTAGAAACTGATTGTCTTGACTAATTACCATATTCGCTGGCGATGTGTTCTCAAAGTTTACACTGAACAGAGTTTCCCTGCATTTTGTATTTGTAATAGATATCACTTTGTATTTGTTGGAAAAGCCAGTTCAACCGACCGCTTCAGTTTGCGGTTGAGTGTTTACTCTCGCAAACTTTATTGTAACAATGCGAACGTGTAATAATATTATGGATACTTTTTATTTTGATAAATTTTGTTATCAAACTTAGCTTATAATTTTTTTTTCACAGTTCACAATTTCACATTGTATCCCGCATGAGAGACAATGAGAGCCTAGTGTTGAGACACTCTGCTCCTCACTTCCGCCGAATTCTGGAGACATTGCTTGACGATTGCGAGTGGTGGAACTCAACGCCGCGATTCGCGTCTCTTGCAGACCGAAGAAATGGAAAGATTAAATATTTCATGTCCTCGAGTGGGAATCGAACTTGTGGGTCCCGTCGCGTTTACAATCACGCCACTCCTGTGCCACGACTGGCCTCAATCTCTGTGGCCTACTTTCTACATCTTAAATACATTTAATATCTAAGTTTATTTATAGTATAATACGCATAAGGATTTTTATAATAAAAATACAAAAAATTGTAATGTAAATAAAAAACTATATATATATTATTTCTAGCAATGAGTATAAAATAATATTTCTTAAATGCATCGAGCATTTAAATAAATTGTAACGTTGAGGTTTCTGTATTCCAACGTAACGAGAAAATAAAAATAAAATAACACTATTTTAACAATATTAATTACAAAAATAACTAACAAATTTATTAATTTCCAGGCCTACGAGTACTTATCACCTACCTATGGTGAATCATTTTACCGATTTAATACATTATAATGAATCAACATTAGCAAATTAGCCTTTTTCTGAAAACACTACCCTTCTGGTTTTATCATATCGACTCATACACAACCCCCTGACGTCACTTCCTAAATATCGCGAATTGTAAGCATGACTCACACTTTGGTGATTGATATAAAAAAACCCATTACATTCGAACTTGTTATTGAGAACAAGCTATCAATAATTCAAACAATACATCATACGTACATTATGGTCTATTAAACAGAAAAAATATTTCTTTTGCAGATGACTATCAGTACCATTGAATAAATGACCTAAATTAGCAAAAGTTTTTATATATGTGTAGTATTAAAACATTTTACAAACAAAAATAAAGTTTTATAATAATTCTAAATCAACTTAAAACTGATTTCACGAAATTGATGCATTTATATATTTTCACTAATACTAAAGTAATTAACCTAATTAGTTCAATAAGAGACAAGTTACCTTTCAAAAATATACATAGATCGTTGATTAGGTAATCTTTATTAGATAGGTAAGCAGGTAAACTATAAAATTAGGGTTCCACCTGCCGTTGTGAAAATTTGGGTCAAAATGTGAAACACAAGATAAGCCTCGAAGATAAAATGGGACCCCTAAGCCATCAGCCAAGGTGACATTAACATGTTAAATTTGATAATAATCGTGTGTACGCAATCAAATTATATGTAAGTATAAAAAATCTTAACTTCTTTTTGTATCTACATATAATGGTATTAGTACAGTAGACTGTACTAATCATTATTTTATTTTATACTGGCGACCCGCTCACGGCTCCGCCGGCTTGAGCAACGCAGTTATGAATTTATTAATCTGCATAACTTTTGTTTTCTAATAAAATTATAATTTTACAAGCAATATCTACTTATACTCATTTTGAAAAGTAAAATTTCGGCCAATTTTTTTAAAACATTCTTCGAAATAGTATATTTTTTATTTACCAAATGAAATAAAACAAAATTAAATGTTAGTAGTGTAAGTTTACTAAAATACGATAGCGAAAAGTGCAATTAAATTGCTTAGCCAAAGCTAAGCCGTTTCTTACGTTATATTATATTATACAAGAGATTATAAGTATCTACCTATAGATGTAGTAGTAAGTGGCATACTAAAAATCTTATTTGTAACTAAATTGAACTTTAATATAATTACCGTGTTATCTATAGCAAATAAAATGTACTTTAATAGACGACTTGATGAAGACATTAGACCACCAGGAGAGCGTTATTATCCGAACAAAAGAACGAACTAAAGCCGATGAAACTTAGGTAATAACTAAATGTAATTATGTATATATATGTGTATATATAAATGGAAAAATAACCAATTTCTTGGACCGTAAGTCGTAATTTAGAGACTGCATTACACAATCATCAAAAAGTGTCATCAAGTGTTTCTCGTTGTATCAGAGTAAATCATTGAGTTCCCGAAATGAAGGACAAAAAATGTGATGGATTTTTAATTTATTTGGGATGCGTAGTCGGGGCGGCGTGATGATGAAAAAAAGATAAAAGAATGGCGATTAACGGTGGTTTTGGTAGACATGAAGCAAAAAATGAAACTTGTCTGCGAGAGCTAATTTCTATAGTTGATGAAGGCTACGCTGTCTGCGAGCTTGAATTCGAAGAAAGCTTAGCTAGGATGACGGTAACGATAGCTTTGTTAACCATTATAGTACAATGTTGAGAAAGTGTTTAGTTTCAACTATTATTGTTGACTGTATATAATGTTATGTTAGACTGTATATAATTATATGTTATGTTTTTATCATAACATACGTTAGTTTTTGTTTTTACGGTGGCCGTGGGATGAGTTCCAATTTAAGCACATATGTATTGCATCATCGGTCGGCTTAGGTAAGGCGATGTACCATGTTAAGTTTTTTGAACATTCTAAAGTGAGTGGTGAGTATAATGTTAATATCACCAGTTCACAAACAATCAAAACTAACAAACCAAAATAGCAAATTGATAGATGGCAGTTCAATCAAAACGAAGTTCCATATAAATAAAAACAGAGTTTATTATAGTCAAATTCAAATAAGTAGAATGCCCATCATCCATTATCATTTGGGGCATTACATGACTTATTAAGACCCGACATATTTGATGTCAATTTGTATTTATAAAGTGTTTTTTAAATCCGATTTCTTCCTCGTGATTGGTTATCATCAGTGTCGACATTCGACAGTCGATACGGATAACCCCGCTTCCGCGAAGGGCGACCCTAGATAACTCTTGATAACGATGTGAACAGATAAATGCTACTTTTAATACTTTATGAATGAAAACTACACGCCATTGATATGTAGGAAGTTTAAAACAAACATAGATAATGGGCCGGTCTAGTATGAAAAAAATATTTTATCAGATCTAGTTTTAATAAAAATTTAACAACTTTTATCGTTTTTAAAAAATATATTACAGAGCACTCATAGTGACTTAGTTTAAAAGTTGTGCGCGTACAACACCTAGATGCGACTTTGTTATATACTACAGATGATAAATATCATAAACGTCCTGGTACATAACTCGTAAATACTTGATTGAAAAGAATCGCGGATACGAAAACAGGAAAATTTTTAACATGGAATGTGAAAACCGTTCGCTGTACTTGTTGTCAATAGATTTTAATGACTAGGAAAATTCAACTTTAATTACACAGCAATAAGTTTTAGTATTAATTAAAAGGCAACGTCCTTCTCTGATAAGAAACATCCTATACCCAAGGTTTTAGGGCCCTTAATATAATATTAAGCGTTTGAGTGTAAGCATATGTTTCACATAGAATATACAGTCTTGGTTGATATTTTGGATATATGTTTAACATACTAGAACAAAAACTACGAAATATCAGTTTTCCACTGCTTGTCCATTTATGCGTTCATTCTAAGTAAAGCAACAAATTTCTAATAATAAATAATTAAATCGAAAAAGATGGCAAAAATGATCAAAAGTTAAGCGAATCGGCTCCTTTCACACATAATGTCAATGGAAAGATAAAAAAATTATGAATTATTTGAATTATAATTATTTAATACAAGCTTATACAACAAGAACTGTCTACCTAATGCTATCTATTTCAGATATCAGCTTTGCGTCTGAATCAAAACCGGGCGCAGATTACAAAGGCATACCTGAGCACAAACAGTGACGTGTTGCATAGTTTATAGGCTGATATTACCTAAACTCAACAGAACATTACGGTCCACATTGTTGCAAGTCTATTTTCGGACTGGTCAGTATTAGGTAACTCATGATTGTAAGTAGATAATAAATAAATTAACAGTGATATACTTACAAAGTTTAAAGTTCCGAAAATATATGGAAAATTTAATGACAGATATCGTTCTTATGCAATAATGTTAAGATGTAGGTATGCGGCTGCTCCTGCCTTATATGAATGTCAATATTTCAATATGAAATACGTTCCCAGGTTTGTATAGATATAGACCACAGCTAAACTTTTAAAATCAAGAAGGCTGCCCTGTCACCAAGTTCTTTACTTATACCGCAAAGTTGTTTATAAACCAGAAATATTTCTGCTATGACTTAATTATGCATATTTAATATTTAATGTTACAAATACTGGTCGCATAATAAGCAATCACTTGATATAAATATATGAAGGACATGCCCACATGCGTATATGGGAATTATCGTTAAGGAAACGTCGCATGGGGTCATTTTTTACATTTTATGACTTCGCAGTATCGAGACAAGTCTCTCATTCATACTTAAATTAGTCATTTGCATTAGGTACAAATTTTAATAATGAGTCATATCTGACTAAGTTATATACATAGAAACAATGCTTCTGTTTTCCTTAATATGATTTTATTTTTAAATTTTAAGATAGTTCCCGTGAAATCTTCAAATATTCATTTATTTTTGTGGTAAATATTGATAGCCCTATGACAACTCAATTTAATTTTTTAATTAAAAAATGTCGGTCGGTAACTTTAATATCATAACTTCCCGTAGACCATAAATTAATTGAGACTTTTATTTAATTGAAGCACGGAATGTTGGCCGTGAACTTCGCACTACTATTGCATAACTTCTAAACTTCCACAAGCCTGACCTAATACACTCTAAGTAATTACTCACAGCAAATAATCATGTGTATATGACTAAACACAAAGGATCGCAAGGATCACATGGCCCAAATATTTTTTTAGAAGCTCACACGTGTCGGTATTACGCTTAATTAATAAAGACTTATAAACAACGAGATTATAATTTATCAAATTAACTTTAGATCCTCGCCTCGCTCTTTTCGTATTCTGTACCTCATAAAATTAGGCAGAATTAAATACTTACAGCACAAATAAAGAAGATAACATTCAAAATTTATTTGCATATCAACAAACATATATTGGTAAATAATTTCATACAACCTACCTACCTACCAACTTAATTTTGTAATTTTTTAGGTTGTACTTCCATCTTTGTTGATCTAAAATCATGAAAATAATACGGAACTCGGTCCGGGGGTCCAACTTGGACTTTATCGGTTTTTTTATTTAAGTTTTAATATAAAAGTACCTACTAGTTGTATCTTTGCGCAGCTCTCTTCTTTGCAGCTCTCTTCTCTCGCAATTTTGCTTTTGAAGTAGCCATATTACATTTTATAAATTTTATTGATAAACGTTGAAATCACATTTTTTACCTAAAATACTATGAATTAATGAAATTATAAAAATCTATTCACAGTCTCAATCAATACATTACTTTAAATAGAAAATGTACTCCTTTAGAATAAGTCAGAATAAGTTATAAGTTTAAAAGTTATTTCATTCGTGTCTCAAGCCCACGACTATTAAGCACCTCTGTTACCGCGAAGCATCTTGTTAAACGGGTTAGGTAAGTTAGAAGGCTAGTTCAGTGATGTCGGTCAAGGGCAATTCTTAAGAATCCTCATGTTTATCAAGATCTTAAATTAATTACGAACATCCTAGCCGTACAATTTTTGTACCTAATTAAGGGATCAATGGCAAAGGAAGCTGATTTTTAAAAAATTCCCACTTGCCATACTTTGCGAGGAAATTTAGATATTAAGTAATTTATTCTCCAAATTGGAAATCAAACCTACAACCGTCGCGCACGCTTATGCCACTGTGCCATAACGACCCCGAGTTTCATAAAGTTTCTAAGCATATTTTAACTCTGCATACTAATACTACAAAAATATACTTATAACATTACTATTTCGCCAAAAATGAGAGTGAAAATAGATTCAATGTTTCATTTCGTTTGTTATCCCTTTGACCTTTAATTTTGTACTTCTGGGACTACAATAAGATTATGTGTAAAAAATGGATGTTGGGATGTTTCGGCACTGTCCGAAATGGGCGATTTTATGAGCGACCAGTGAATTCTTTACTACTTTTTCATAATTCACGTGGTCAGGGTCGTCAACCTGTCGTTTTACGATACTAGTAAAGGCAGCCCCTTCCCTGTGCACTACAAAGTGGCGAATGAAGACATAACAGCATAATAAATTATTCTGATGCAAGGTTTAAGGACGCTGAACTGCAAAGGTGACATCAATCAACCTCACCAAGCACTATTAATATTCTATTTAATGTATTTAGTTACTTCTTTGTAAATATATAACGGTTATCTACTAAATGAAAAAATATTGAGAAATCTTTTTCCCAGATATATCACTTCAAATTTTGGTCTAACATCAGGGACGTATGTTTACTAGACACACATACGAAATGCGATGGATGTAGAACGGCGTATTGTTGCAGGGAGCAAAATGAACGGTGCCTTGGCTGCATTGATAAGACAGCGTAGCTGTAGGTACATAATGCAACTACAGCGCAAGTACCGAAGCTATTAGCCAGCAGCGAATCGTGGTTATTAGAGAATAAGAACGAAATGAAGACGAAAGCTGAGGAGAGGTGATCTCTTGTGGTATCAGAGGCACACCAAATCTACAATGAGGAGATACACAGAATGGCGGGTAAGAATAACAGAGATAGTTTGGGCACGTCGGGGGAATAATTGACGAAAGAATGGCTAAAAAGATTTATGAAGCAATAGCGGTAAGAGAGGCAGCCGAGAGGCAGCCTAGAGGCTTAAGATAGTAGCAAGTACAGTATGATACTGGATTGGCCAAATTAGTATAGTGATTACTAAGTCAAATAATTAGCCAATAAAAAAAACTACATAAAACGACATATACAGCGAATATTATTAAACTTTTATCTTAACAAAACTAGTCGCAACTGACCTTTAACCCCTGACTCACAAAGTATAAGCACTAAGTGTGGATTTCAAGAATTACGCTCATGTCCTCCCACATAGTGCAGACGTTTCCCATACATAGGAAACGGCTAACAACATGTGCGAAATGATAATTTGGTAATGGGAATAGTCATGTAATTGTTGGAACTTTAATTTTTTATTAGTTTAATGTTGTATCTCGCATATGGCAGGGTAAGTAGAAGGAACTTTGTGTTAAGACAGTCCGTTACCCATTTTCTTCCCAATTCTTGAGACATTTCATATTCAATGGAGAAAATCAATCACTGCGTTTACGCAGAACACCAAAGCGAGAAAATGAAAATAACTCATTCCATTTGGGAATCGAACCCATAACAGTCGTGTTTACAAACAGACGGCCACGTAACTCGTTTTCATATTTCATATAATATATCTATATGTACTACAAACGTCAACTTTTATAAGACAAATTCCATCATAGAGTCAGTATAGAAGAGTTTGACAGTAGGTACATACTCTCGATGTTTTCTGATTGGTTAATTCAATTACAATTCGGTTAATTCAATTACGTATATAATATTATAAAACATGTATTACTCATACCGACTTAATAAAAACAATGTAACGTCAGCATCTTAGATGCTGTCTACAGACGAACGGAAAGTCCAGTTCAGTTTTGGCCACCAACTTTTAACCTGTTCTTTCGGGAAGTATGTGAAGATATTTTTGATCCTGAGTACGATTATAAACGTACGATCAAAATTTAATAAAAATTATGAATACAATACAACAAATTTAAAAAGGTATACATATAAAACTGTTACCACGTCGCGATTAGAGCACGATTAATCGATTAATTACGTGAAACAACGGCGAATTCCTCCCATATCGCTGGCTAATCTTGAATGTTACGCTACGCTATGTTTGTACACTGTCCTTGGGAGTCGTTATTAAAAAAAATATAGTTATCAATAATATCCCTTAGATAAAATCATTGCGTTAATGTTAAATCTTGTAATAAATAATTTATATAGTCTCCAAATTGTTATTTCGTTCTCTTCCGTCATAATTTCATTTGTTAGATTCAATTTACACATATGGCACAAGCGTGCGAATATACATGCAATGGTTATGAATTCGATTCCCAGTCGGCGAGAATGAAATATTTAATATTTTCATTTCGTGGCTCTAGTAGAGCTCTGGCAAAGCGCGGCGTTGAGTTCTGCCACATAACATGCGAAAAGCAGGGATCGGAAGTGTCTTAATAGAGACGGAGTTTTAAATATTTATAGGTTCCCAGGTTCCCCGTCTGCCTAGCCTGTTATGTGCGGGATATTGTATCTGGCACATAACAGGTGAAGCTAAAAAATATATGACATAGGATAAGCAAAGGTTATATATTAAAGGCCTCCGGTTTTACCTGAATGGAGATCAAACCCATAATCAACGCGTCACAACGGTCTATCACATATTGATATACATATTATATTAACGTTACTTTATACGAATCTAGGCGGTACAACTACTTCAACGTTGTCTATTGATGAAACTTGATCCAAATGGAGTCTGCAATAGATAAAAAGAATAATAAATGTGTCTTTCGAGAGACGTCAGGTTTGGTGTTGTCATATAGTTGGTCTTTCAACAGAATATTCCTTTTAACATGAAAACTAAGCTTCCACAAATAGGTAAAGGAAAATATTAAAGACGAGTGATTCTTTGAGTATGAATTCTATTTGTTTCTATATTACTCTATATATAATTCTATATGACTCGACGCTTGGTACCCTTTTTTTTTTCAATTTAATGCTTTTCCCGCAGAGCAAACCAACACCTACTGACTGACTAAAACACTCCGTTTTCCAATTTCCGTCTATTCTCGAAACATTATGTATAAATTGATAAATATATATATTTTGTTTCACTACACTACGAGGAGGGCCTCTATATGATTTTATATTTTAATTTCCCACTAATAAATATTTATAACAAATGTAAGTTCATTAAGCTCGTACATAGTTAATTAAGATGCCTAATTTTAATGATAATTTATGTGTTTGTGATAAGTTTACGATATAACATGCGAGTTAGTTTTAATAATTGTTCATATTCATTACTATTCTAATATCATTTTAGTTTTAACTAATTTTTAATCATTTATAATTTGTATTATAATTAAAGTTGTAATGTTCAGCGAATAGATTACGTTTGCTAATCATCACAGAGTTCGAATGTTAACAAAAAAAACATTCATAATTAAATAAGAATACAAAAATAAATATTTCCATACGAAACACTAAAAATTGCTAGAACTATCAACTCCAAACATAGTAAAGAAGGAAGTGATGTCATTGATAGTCGTAAAATCATAAAAAGCATTTAAAAAAACAAATCTAATCATAAAACGGAGATGTCATATGGAATTCGTCCTTGCCACTATTTAGGCGATTGTATCGTCCATCTGACTCAGCATCCCACGCATGGGACGGGGACACATTTTGTTTAGCATTCCATTGCTAATAACATTTTGGATATTAGTTTCCTTAAGTTTTTTGGACTTTGGAAATAACGAAATTAAGCATAAAAATATAATAAAGTTACAGCTTTTGGCAAAAGCTATTTTTAGGTAGTTTAAAAACACCGTCGCATTTAACTATAGTTTTAACTTCATTTTCAATTCGTAGTAATAAATATATGTAGATATCTTCACGGTCTGTTTGCCCAACGTACAATGTTCTGTTACCAAAGACGAAATAATTATAATAAACAACACTCACTAGCTTAATAGATAATTGGTTTGCGCTATCATAGCACAGTTGTATTTTAGAGTCCAACGACCGTTGTGGGTTCAATTCCACTGACAAACAAATTAAGACTAGCAACTCTATGAAAATATGAAACTACGTATATTATAAAATTATTGTGAAATTTAAATGATTTGGTCATACGTGTGAACAAACAATAATATTATAGGATAATTAGGCTAAGTTCATAGTTACTGTTTAAGATTCAAAATGCAGTAGATATATAAAGAATACAAGCTAAAGTCGTATTCTGTTTTAATAAGATTTCTTCACGTACACTATGAATTCAAAAGATCAGTAACAATTTTATAGTAAACTATCAAAAAACCAACTACTACAATTAGCAGACATTTGTGAAATAAAATAACAATTAATCACAAAATAAAAAAAAAAAACACTGTACATCGAATAAAAGCAAATAACCTCATACTATGTAGTACTCGAGCTAAAAAATCATGTTAACAAATAACTTCTCCACTAATATCCTTCAGGAATGCAAGGAAGCGAGAATGACAAATAGTGTTTTTGAATGAACAAGCCGCTACACATTGAAATATTTTTATAACGCCAATTTAACTCTTATATCTATAGATATAAGATTTATAAAAACAACTGTTTTGTTGTGTGGTGGCAAAAAAATAACGAGAAGATCGCAATAACCTGAGAACATGTCGCTCGGATATGATAAATGATGCAACGAAGATAAATTTTAAATTGTACTTGTATTCGCGCGCCGGTCTCCTTGTTTTGTAGAAATTGAGAGCTTAATTGCAATTATTAATTAGAAATGGGTAGATCACACTTTTCATTTTCTTTTACTTAAAATTATTTTTAATAGACATATTACATGGTTTGATACGGACAATATATATAATTCACTATTTGCCTTGAGTTATCTTGCTTTTTTAGTTTGACACTGTACATTCATATAACAGGGTAGGCAGAGAGAACTTAGTGCCAGGATACTCCATTTTCCGCCCAGATCTTTATCCGAAATGAGAGTTGAAATGAAATCTAAAATATTCAATTGGAAAAGGTGAACACATTCCCCCTTTGATATCGAACCTACTATTAAAGCATTTAATAGTCAAACGTCACGATGGTAAAAAATAATATCATAAATAAATAACTCCACTCACTATGTTCTTACAATCTCCTACGCAATTTTTAACAAATATATCAAAATATTGAAAGCATATTTATACACAACCATCATATGAATTCAACCGGGATAGTTTTAATAAAAATGTCTGCTTCCGTAATATGTAATTAGGCTTAACAAAAACGATAAAGTTATAAAACATAAACTTATATTCTTTCCAAAACTAATCTTTCATATACATAGTTATATATTTTAGATAAAAAATCCCATAAACAAAAAATTATAATAAAACATTATAATATAATTTTAGAACAATAAATGATATCGCGCAATCTTTTACATGCAAATAGCTAAAGACGTATATAAACAATATATATAATATATAGGTAACGCAAAAAAGACGTTAGATAACATGAAATATCCCAACAAAGCGAAGCAGCGATACATTTTGCTCACCCACGGATAGAGGCGCGCAAAAACTGCGGAGCAACGAACGCCGCCCGCCCTTGAACTTGCAGGACACGTGCCGCAAGCACTCTATGTACATAGTTGAATATAATAGACGTCGCGGCAGGTGTTACACTTACGAGTATATGTAACTACGTAACTAGTGTGACAAAAAGATGAAATATTTACGAGCATGTACGTTGTTAATATGTGAATATTTTGAATATTGCAAGAAAATTCATGGGTAGCAAGTAATATTTAAGATTCTTAATAATCTGTCGTCTATTACACAGTAAGATCTAACCGAAGGCTTAACCTTCAAATCAGAAATCATTGGCAATAGTTTAATAATAATTTTGAGAAGGCGTCATGCCTTAAAAGTAGCATGTGTAAATTAGTTAAAAATCCTGCTTGTGCTGTTCAAGATTCACACATCATATAAAATCGGCAAGTTATGTTAGAAATTAGAATTGTAAAAAGTAGATTTAGAGCAAACACCACACTAGAGAAAATCAGAAACTCTGCTTCAAAATAAACTACTTTATTTCACCATAGATGTAAACTCAATGATGTATAAAGAACTAATGTGGCCTGTACAAATTGCTAGTAAATGAAATGTAACAGACACCAGAGCTAACCTCAATAATATTAGTTACGGTAGGGCATGAGAAAGAATGTCTTGTAAGCTAGGGAGTCAGATTTGCGGTTTCATTGCTAGGAGGGACGAATGCTAAGTGTTTAGTCATCTGATATCTAGACCAAAAGGGGTATCGAACCCGGAACTGGGTACGCTGCGACATCATATTAAAATATTCAGAAAGTGAACAGTGCATTTTTTATTAGGATTGTCTTGTCGCGACGAGTTATCAAAAATAAGACGACGTGAAGCTATGCGCTTTACTTTTTCGCTCTTGCAGAGTTTGTTTCGATTAAATACCTATCTAAATAAAATATGGGTGAACATTTCTTGTAGAAATACCGTCCTATACGACGATTAGAGATTCATATGTCGACTTCATTTCTATATTTATTTATCGGGATAGGAAAGGGTTTAGCCTTGAATAACATTTTATTTTCAATTTTGCATCCGTTAAGATATTGCTCGTTGATTAGCGTAATTTAAGATACCTATCTCGACTGTCCTAAACGTGCCGAACTTTGAACCCACTCACTACAATTGTGTTTAACCAACGTCACAGCTGGGATATAACGCTTAGTTACAAGTTTATGATGAAAAGCAGAAATATTACTAAGGAAATTCATGCGGTAATCGATTATAACTTAATCACAATGTAGTTTCTTTGGACGATAACAAGCAGTTTTTATTAGCCATAGTAGAAAATAGAATTATAAATATTTCTTTGGTTTATCCATGTTAGTTTCAACTACAATATTTCCAATTTAATAAAATTTAAAATACTGTAGGTAAAATAAAACAAATGTATAAAAAAGATAAACTTATTTAGAAGCATATATGATGGCTGGAAAGGTTTTTCCACTCAAGACTGACTCTAAAAATACTTTAAACAAGGAGCTTTAAAATAAAAATTATGATCTGTAGAAAAATATCAAGCTACAAACAAAATAAAAGTAAGGATCTTATTGACGTTATCCCTCGCTATTTTCTTATCTAACTCCTTGTGTTCCTCATTCTAGGTAATCCTACACTAAATTCATGGACCAAGAGACGACCTACCTTGACCCGAAGAGTACAAGTTGGCAAAATATTACACGAATGACGTACGAGTCTGAAGCCCTAAGCGTACAGCTTTACCAGACAAGATATCATATTAAAAAGTACATTGACCCGCTGGGAATACTAAAATTGTATTCTAGACATAAAATTATTTTCTTGAAGCACAGAGGACATATGTTGTTAATTAAGAATATTGATCATTTAATAGATATTGTTAACAGAGACTGGAAAACTGTCCTGAGGGACGTCTGTCTACATTGAATATGTCTGCCGTCTAATAGAAGACAGAATGGAATCAATATTATTTTTTTATATTGCGTTGAAATTATTACATGTAATGTATTGAAATAGTTATCTAATTTTGTGATAAAAATGGCATTTATATGACTGAACAAATTTTGGTTACTAAAATACTACGTTTTTAATTACTAAAAGGTAAATTGAGACATGACGTATGGACGGTCTTCAAGGATGCTCAAAACATATAAAGGTATTTTTTCTTCACAACAAATTTTAACATAATTCATTGGGACCGCTATAATGTCTATTATACGCACACAGCAGGGTACGCAGAAGGAACCTAGTGTTAAGACCCCACTTTCCGCCGAATTCTAGAGGCATTGCGTGTTGAGGGGCGGAACTAAACGCCGATCTTTATCTCGAAACTAGACCGAAGAAACGACTGTCCTCCAGTGTTAGTAGGCACTCTAATATTGAAGTATTATAATTATAAATAGAACTAGAGTTTGTGTAACAAGAATGAATAAAATAATTGTAAAAGCTGTATTTTGTGTCTGATTTATTGGTACTGAATACTGCATTGTTGCAACCATTGTTGTACTGATAATAGTCACATGCAGTATTCTTTACAGCATCAATAGAGAATACCACAGACGTCATATCTGACGCTGGTGTCAACTGTGTGGCTTATTCAATGGCTATTACTGAATATGGTGCTGATGTATTATATATGAAAACAATTTCACTTTTGTTCAGCAATTGGTTGTACTAATATTGATTAATTTAAAACATTTTTACTTCATCTTTCATTTATTTCATGAATCACATTTGAGAGTATGTGAAATAGTAACCTTAAATAACATTTTGGCAGTGATTCATAAAGTATATTTTTCTAAAGATTATATTTGGACACTTTAAAAATACACGTGGTTTGATATTTTTAGATAGTAATGACGGTTTGCCAACAGTTCCTGTGATGCAGCCAACAGTTAAAGAAAACTGTGCTCAGTTCAATGACTGTTGGTCGTACCGAAAACATGTCATATAACATTGTCTATTTTTATATTTTCTTATTTCACGTTAAAATAGTTCTCCATAGATCAAAGCAAATCTGCATTTCAATTTACTTTTTTGTTTATGGCCTTTAATAATCGAATCTTTGTTCATATATTTCTAAATTTGCATTGCTATAATTTTTAAAACACTGCTTACTACGTAGCAATAAATAAAATGAAAGAAAATAAAATCATTTCAAATCAAGTATTAAACTAGTACTTCTATAACAGCCTCATTTCTTTTGTGAACAAAAACAAAAACCAATACATCATTTATGCACAAGATGTAGACATTATGCAAATGAAAAGTATTCAAAGCAACGGCCCTGTAACTCCAATTCACTCGTTCATGACCTCTGAGGCATAAAGCTTAAATGATTTTCTGTTACAATATGTATGTATTATTAATGAAATCGATTCGAACCCTATAATTACGCACAGTCTATTTGCAGTTTCGTTATATGACAAAGGAAACAAAACATAAGATGCTATCCAAACCGCAAGCGTACTAAAAGCTATTTAAAAGCTAATCTGAGTAATATAAGGAGTAAAATAAATACATTCACTGCCAAGGCTCCGGTAAAAACGGAGTGATCAAGTTGTTTATTACTTCTTTTAACCCCGAGTCGGGGACTTACGGGTCAAATTTCTTATTACCAAAGCCAACCATGATGGAAATTAAACATTGTTAAAGAAGAAAAAGCTAAAATTTCATTTTAGATTATGGATGGTGTCTAATTTTAGGATCATCCTTAAATAATTTCACCTACTCTTAAGGTGATGGTTTGGATTGATGCCAGCATCTCTGATGCATACAAAATGGTACTATCCTTTTGACTTTGCTATGTCATGTTTTTTAAGATTTATCGAGCTGTCTTAGAAAGAAATATGTTGCATTTGGTGAGTGATTTAGCGATATGTCTATTTAAGATCACATATATTTATAATAAAACTACCAAGAAAAATGTCTTCAAATTATGAAATATGATTGCACTTTTTGTAATGTTATTCATTTATTACAACCTAAGTAGTATCTTCTGCATTTTGAGTAGTAGTAGTAGTAGTAGTAGTTGAGTAGTTGTTTATCTATGAAAAGTTTGTGTGTTTGTGATTTCGATTGTTATATACATTTATGTTTTAAAACGATAGAAAAGCTGTAGTATTCTATTTAAGTTTTATTTTATTTAAGTGCAATAACCATATTTTTATTTGCAAATTGCAAATAATCTTGGCATTTTAGATACATCTATGTAACTAAATTTATTTATATAAATATATTTATATACTTAATTGTATTATCAGCTTTATCGAGACGAGCAACAATAAACTCAAAAAAATGAACATTTCAAATGGCAATGTTTTAAAACATTAAGATTTAGAATACTTAAGTAGTATCTAATGCTTACGCAAATATTTACTAAAGAAACGTCATTATTGTCTTTGTATTGTTTCTGGAAAACTGGACCTTGTGTTGATAATGTAAGAACATACAATGAAATGCCTTAAATAATCTGATAGTACGTTTTTAAGTAAATATTTTTGCAAAATTTGGAGCTCGGTCAATAGCGCGACCTTCGGGACGGACGGTTTGCCCTTGACCGTTAAAGTGTCAACCCACGTACATGGCCCATAAGCTATGGTGTGAACTACGCACATTGCATACTTATCGCCGGCCATTTACTTCAAATACCACAAGGTATTCTAACCTTTGGGATTAAGATTTAGGAGTTATGTTGGCATATGAGACGCAATTGAACTATAAATCGTTGTTTATTTAATTTGTCAGTAAGGATGCGGACTTCCCTATGATGGATGTGCGAAATGTTTTTAACGTGACAAAAGTAGGATGTTGTGATGGTCGGTGGCTAATAATAAAACTGATATATGTGAAAGACGTCTTTAATCGTCTAATATATCTATAGAAAATAATAATATAGAAAAATAAGTTGAATATAATTCAATCTCTTTTCGAAAATGTTTTAAGAGTTATTTTTACATCCCTTCAATCCTTCCTGTTTCTTATCCTTTTAAAAATACATGACACCAGGAAATCACCAGGTAAATTCTTTAAAAAATTGAAGAATAACATTAAAATGTCATGTAAAATGTATCGACTATAAATTGGAGCGTATATACATTGGGGAGTGGTTGCAGTCATTTCGCCAATCAACACGCAACGCCTCCAGAATCCGGCGAATTGGTGAACGGAGTGTCTTAACACTAGGTTCCCAGGTTCACTTGCGTACTCTGCTACGTGTAGGATACAGCGTGAAACTCAAACAAAAAAAACTATATGATATAGTAAAATATTACACATACCAACGTCACTTATAATAAGACCGCGAAGCAGAAAACAACGAGCGCTCTACATTTTATGAACTTGATATACCCAAAATTATAAAAGAGTTTTTTGACAACGAAATTTGACTTTAACCCAATAAGGTTTATTGACACGAAAAGGTCAGTATTACGGTTTGTGGAAAGCAAAAGAGTTAAACAGTTAAGTATTAAATTACGTGGCCAATTATAAAATGTATTCAAGAGCTATCGACTCTGTGCTTAGGTTACAATAACAAACCGCAAATAACTGGATATAAAATCTAAGTTTTTTAAAAAGCCAAATATAAATTAAAAGTGAACTAAATTAAGAAGAAAATACATCTACTTCATTCACAACCTAACAAATGAAAATGTTCCAAATAAAAACCAACTCTACTGTACTTGAAAAACTTAACCAAAAAACTTTTCCGCCTCGGATCGTGCTTTGAAGTTATAAGGACATAATTAAGAATTGAAAATCATCAAAATCAACGCGACGCTCGTACTCACATACGTATATACGTGTTATTGGCGCGATCGCAGACACCGTAAAAACATTATCTCCGACACAACAGAGCTGTCAAAAATTACATTAAGATTATGAAATCAAAAGATTCCGGCGTTAACCTTCACGTTATACCTTAACGTCAGCCCGATCGTCAGTCCACCATCGTGAATGTTAGGTGGAAAAAAATCGCCTTAGACTCGAGGAGCGGGCGGTCAAACACCTCGTCGGAATGCGCTTGCGTTTCATTTGGTCAATTTTTAATCAACTGACTTTTAACTGAACGTCTTTTAATCGGCCGACTTGTACAGATAGCCGCATATTGAACATTCGCAATCGTCCATTGTGATTGTATTTCGGGTGGTCCTTTGAGCTCTGTAATTCCCTTTAATTAGATATCATTCACTTAGTATTCAAACATTTCACTAATCCGGATTATGAAACTGATAAAGTGAATTCAGATTTAACAAATGTAATTAGAATGCTTAATTTTTTTTTCATATATAATCAACATTTTAAGTGCACGTACAAGCAACGTGTAAAAGTCGTCAGAATGCATTTCTTTTCAAAGCATACAGAAATAGACCGTACCCGGTGTGAGAGTATCAAATAGATCGTATAAATAGTTGTCGCGTGCCAAGCGGTAGTAATAGTAATAAAATACCAATCCGTTCTGAGTATAAGCCTCGTCTTTAAAAAACACTCGTACATCTCCAACAAAAACGCGTCTGCACCGCAATGAAAAGCTAGAAGGGCATGTATTAATTAGTTTGCGCTCATCGGCGCGTGCGCAAGACGGTATCTAGCTGGAATAGACTGGATACGGTTCGGAAGTCGTTGCGGCAAAAACACGCAAGACCTTTAACATGTAAACAGTTTTTAGTTTCTAATTAGCTGAAGCTTTTATATTTATGATTATTATATTATGTTCTGTTTAAATAAATATTTATTTCTTCTAAAGAAAATAATGTAATATTATTTGTGTTCTGATTCGGAAGTGTAAAAAATGTTAATTAAGAACGTTTTAATTATAAATGTATTTAATCTGGGTGTTTAACGTGTCTTATATCGTAAAATAATTTTCTCAATTAATATTTATTAATATGTAAATACATGAAATCACAAAGATAATATCAATTCATATGATGACGCTCATTTCTATATTAAACCAGTCACAATCTTATAATTAAAAACAATGAAAATAAAAAATGTAAATACAATAAAAGAAAACCTCGCAAATGTGTCTTCCTTTTATTCTATTGCATTCAAATAAACAATAACAGTCGACGTTCATTGCACATGTACAATATTTTACTTTCTAAAAAGCTACAAAAAGCTGCAAAGCAATTATACACAACTATTTACATATTTGTTAGAAAAAATGTTTACTCACACTGGCGCCAATGGCGTCTCGTCCTGGTATGGAGTTGCCCTAACGGAGTCATTTTAGCGGAGAAATTGTATATTTTCTTTAGATACTGTTATGGCTCTCTTTAGATATGAACTAGCTTTCTTAGATATTAAATAAGATGCTTGAAAGTTTGACTAATGTTAGAACATTTTTCATATTTCTCGCTGTATCCCGCAATTAGCGGAGCAGGCAGAGAGAACCTGTGGAGTCAGGGTGAAGACACTTCGTTACCGTTAATATATTTCCGTTCTCCATTTTCCGCGTTAGGCATTGCGTGTTGAGTGGCGAATCTCAACGCCGCGCTTTGCTTCGTTACCGAGGAAATAAACATAATGATCTCAGAATAGGATTAATTATAAAATATATCGAAGCATTGTAAAACTACGAGAGATACAATATACTCATATTTCTTATAAAGCATACGCATTAAATTGGGGTAAAAAAAACCTAATTGGCTGCGAAACGTGGCTGTATACGACAGCTAACGTTTTTATGTCTACTGTTCATTACTATAACTTTTAGAGAGTTTAATTTGAAAATGCATAAATAAATCGAATGGAATATAAAGAAGCATCAGACTATAATCGCGATGGTTGTAGTTCGATTTCCATTCATCGAAGAGTTATTTTCATTTCTTCGCTCTGGTGTACCAGTCTTTTAAGACAGAGCACTGCGTTCAGTTACACAATCAGTACCGAATGTCTCGAAAATTGAAAGGAAAGTAGGAAGCGGAGTGTCCTAACACTAGGTTCCCTTTGCCTGACCTGTGATATGCTGTATACAATGTAAACAAACATTAATAAAAAAATCAAAGATTTCTGAGACATTAGCTCGATTAAGTATCTTTATTACATTAAAAAAACAACTTAATTCTACAAGATGTACATAATGCGTTTGTAGCACGTGCCGGGGACTCGAACCGTGAACACCTATTATTATTAATAGTATTGTTTCCCGGGTCGACACCCTTATTATGTTTATAATTTTTATTTACGTTTGTTGATTTCATAATCTTTACTACTAACGCACTCTTTGTTCTTCTGATTTTATCTAAATGACGACATCTGGGGAAAGTGTGAGCTTCAACTTTATAGTTTACGCGGAAGAAGGCATTTTTATAAGTTTCGAAGAATTCATGTAAGTACTTGCTTATTTGAAATGCCAAAGAGAAATAAAGTGAAATAAATTTAAAACAGAACAAACCTAATTATAAATATAAAGTTTAAAAATAAAATTTACATGAAATATAAAAAAAAGAAAGTTTTATGTCATTAATAATATGTGTAAAGACATAAAAAAATACCAAAAAAAAAGTAATTAAAATCCGAAAGTTGTCATTGTATCAAAATAAAGATCAAAAATTATTAATCCAAGTTTAAAAAATGCCATAAACGTCATAATTAAATGTTGTCAAATCTTTAAAACTTTAAATAAAACTAAAGTATCTCACGGGTTGAAATTATCCGTTACCAAGGCGTTGGAGCTTTTAGGATAGGGGGCTCTCAAATGAGATTATAGCGTTAATTGCGTTGGGTTAAATTCCACGAGCGAGTGCAGTGGAACGGACCAGTTCTGCATAGGAGACACGTGTGTGACATACATTTCACGAACACTCCTTTTACATACCGACAGCTTTGCAAGGTTATTTGATGACGCAAATAAAGCGCCAATTACTATGATACAAATATGTATAAATGGGTTGTGTTACTTATTAGGTATACTAGTTTTTTTTTTTAAGTAAACAATATCCTACCCAATCTTCCCAAGAAACAATAACAAAAAAATGCTGTCATCAAAGAACAATACAAAAATAAAACTAAATTCTAACATTTACAACTAATTGGCTAAAGACGTGACATAAATTTTCATCGTTAGAATATTTATTAAAAATAACAAGCACGAAACAAATACAGAGTTGAACAAACGCCTTCCTACGCTAATATGATTAAAGATGAATACAATGTCATTCAACTTCCCAAATTGAAGTAGACAACGATAACGTGTATCGTATATAACCAATTGTCTTAACGTTACGCAAGAGGAAGTCGGCGATAGTTGTCCGGAATTAGACCGTGTTCCCCATTTAGAACTATGGCCGGGACAAAAAGAATATGCCGCAGGCAACGCTCCGACGACGCCGACACGTCCGATAATTTCAATTCATATGACATAAAGAGTGTTAAACTTTATTTAAGCATTAAGTGGAAATAGTCAAATTTAAATAGCTTGTGGAAAACAACTTGTCTTAATGAAATATAAATAGATATTAACCAAAATACTTAATACAAAACGTCGCGTAATACATCAGTATATATGAGTTTTTTTGTTTAATTGATAATTAACACTCAAGTCACACATGTGTACACATGTCACTTTCCTGCTTGTTTAGTTTTCTAAGAAATGAAATGTCAAATAAATAATTCATATAACGCTTAAGAGTTAAAAGGAAAACGCAGTTACAGACGGTACTACTGCTTGCTGATAAAAAATCCCATCATAAATAATTAAACTAAATGTATTCATGATTTAATGGCCATAAATTTAACTTAAGTAGTAAAATCCAAGCTTGAGATAAGTCTTCTATAACAAAATATATATAAATGAAAAGTATAAATCTGTAACAAAACGAGAGTGGCAAGAAGTCAAACAGGACGATATTTCTAGCGACACCCAACACGGTAACGCACACCACGCGACACTTCACTAATATAGTGTGGAAACCCTTCGCCATTAGTTAAGAAGCTGAAGAGAAATTAGGTTTTTTCCAAAGATTTCTTCGCTTCACTTGTCGTATTTTGGGACGAGATCTGGAAACTCGATGGGCGAACACATGAGAATGTCATCATGCTTGGTACGTACGTAATTAAATATCGGTGTGTCGAATAGAAAATATTATGGCTTATTAAACATTAATTAATCCAAATCTTTTCTTTGCGAATTTCGGATGTCATCGAGAAAGCAAAAAATCTATTAATGTTTTCCATTTTACGCATATTTAGATTTTGACGTACAAGGTAATCTAACGATACACTGTTTGTTTCTAATTTTATAGAAAAGCAATACATATTTTAAATAAAAAAGTCGATAATTTTATTCCTAGTTATTTGATGATTTTTATTAGTTTGCAATATATTGTAATCTCAGTCTAGGAATATAAGAGCTCTGTATTTATCTAAAATATTACTGACTGATTAATAACTTGTTACTATCAAAGAATATATAAAATTTCTCTAATTAAATATGAACATTGAAAAGTTTCTATTAGATAAGTTCAAACATAAAACATATAATTTTTTTACCCATTCTAAGTTTTTTACGTTGTAGAATGATCACGTTCCTCCTGAGATGTCACAAATATTCTAGCGAATTCAAATAAAGATTTCAATATAAATGACATTTAATGTGAAGGCCGGTCGTTAACTGTCTGTTCTCGTGCGGGTCAAGGTGAGATGGGTCGCTTATTCAGCCAATTCAGGGTCTACTCCTGATCTTAACTGGCTACTTGGCTCTATTGAGCTAATGAAGGTGGGACGCTCTCTTTGATGTGTCTGAAGTAATGTTCAGCTTTCAATACACTTAGATTACAAAATTTGAAGATACTTCATTCAAAGCTTTCCGCTTAAGGGCATAGGAATACTTTAAACATTATAAATCTGTATTATTTCCCAATTTAATTACGTTCGTGCTCTAATAATATTATAATTTTTAAACTAACTAAACTACTAACTAAATGTTAAAGGAAGTTTGCCAAAATACAACATCTGATAGCCGTTTCTGAGATTAGCATGCACAAAGACACAAATAAACAGACAAACAGAAAAATAAATGAAAAATCACTGTTTTGGGCTCTGCCACAATTAAGCCATAATTAAGCCTTAAATGCCTCCAGTATTATTTCTTATATATCTTTTTTATAAAGAAAGCGACTAGTTACAATTTCATTATAGGTATATATTTAATAGAATCACATAAACAAATAAAAAATAAACGCAAAGTAAAACTTAGTACAGGTTTAAGTTATTTCCTATACATTTTATCACACTTTGCTTGCCCCACATATTTTATAGAGCAACTAATTCGAGAATCCAAGAAGCTATAGATTACAAATTCAGGCCATGACAACTTGTTACTAATTTAACAATTTCACGCACAGGCGGCAAGACGTTCACAATAAATCAAATTAAATGATGTATGGTAAAGAACGTGCGATACGGCAAAAAGTAAACATGACAAGCTCATTATCGTTAGAACAACTTTATTAGTGATTGAAATATAAGCACCATTTTTTAATGTGTATAATATATTCTACTGAGATATAAAGAGATAGATTATTTTGAAGTAAAATATACGTGTTTGTTATCAAAGTCTATCCTAAGAAATAACCTTAGGCATAGCTTAAGTAGACGAGAAGGAAAAAACAAACTGAGAAACAAATTTAATTGTAAACAGTATATAAATATATACAAGAGAATTCTGAATATAAAACTCCATTTCTCATTAAGCGTTCTCGTATCGGAAATCTAACAAATTCTTAACGGACAAATAAAATTAAAAGAAGCTCTCAAAAAGCGCCGATCCCAATACGGTTCCTTGAACCGGCCGCGCAACTTTTTATTCGCACTTGGCCCATAGTAATTATCCTGCAATCGCGCTTTCGGCCATTTCGACATTTCTGTATTCCGGACCTTCACTAATGAATATAATTGACATATACTGTTTATGTTAATATAATTATAAATAAGTTCATATAAATTAGTTAGGTATTATATTAAATTCGAATTAATTTAGCAATTGAATTGATAAGTCATGTAAAAATATATTGTTGTATAAGGCAAATGTTAAAATCTTAAATAACTGTATAAAGTTTCTTTTAAATCGACAATTAAGCTTCGGCAAATATCGTTCGCGCCAAATTCTACTAAAAAAGCAGCACAAAAAAAGGAACAAAAACGGAGATTTTAAAGGCGCCAAAAAGCCGCCGTCATTCTTAGAACAGAGATGAATGAAAAAAGCCATAAACCTAAGTTGTTCGCTTTACCAAACAGTTTCACGAACCGATGCACCGAAATTGTAAAGATTTTAAAAATTTCAAGATAAGAGAATACCTTTTTTTTTTCTTATAATATTGTAAGTTACTTATCAATTTTCATTTACTTTACTCGATAAGAACTCCTTATCTGTTCCTGAAAACATTCCCCAATCAATATTTGTACCGATCTCCCCAGGCCAGACAAAATATAGATAATTTAATCTATTACTATTATGTTATCTTATGCTATTTTTACATTTAAAAAAGTATTATTTTCCTTTATCAAGTGTCTAGGGTTAACCCGGTTCACTACAGGAAATATAACATTAAATAGCTCATAAATTTAGTTTCATTCGACTTATTGACTACAATTACTATATTTTTAACGAAAAAACTATGATATTTCCTTTACATTACGTTATATTGTATAACGTCCTACAAATTGAAAGCTAAATTTTTGACCATGGACCATGCAACAACGGTCACAATAAATAAATGACACACTTCAAAAACAATTATTGGACGAAAGCCATTATAGGACATACGTTTTTCCAGCTGCCTCATCCTTTGTCGGCGAGGAACAATGTTCCTCAGATAACGAAAATTTATTCATCAGCCTGAACAAAAAAGAATCCTCTTACCAAGAAGGCAACCATTTCTCCAACTACCCTCAAACGGGAAGAGAACAAAGCGACCTATTGTGTCCTACATTCTTTATAAACTATGTTCATAAGTCCGTATCTATGGGTGGTGTGAGCTGCACAAAGATTTTTAAAAGTATTGTCTATTGGCCATTGTAAAACAAACATCTGAGGCGTCATTTATGACACTTCCCTTATAAAGCAGCTGTCTTCGAAAGGTGCTACGTAAGGTGATTCTTTTTGTTTCATATATAATTATTATCACCTGCTTGTTTTCTTGTTAGCGGACTTTGTAAACCTTATATTACGGTCCCTGTCCCCATTAGACAAAGATCTAATACACAAAAAAATCTTCCGTATTTTTTTTTGCTTTAATTTAAATAAAGATTTATTGTCCCCGTATGTAAAGTACAGTTAGATAATAAATTTTATCAATTTTTAGCAGAGCGATCGATTTTCGTAAATAAAGAAGATCTAAGTGTTTCCCATTATGCTCTAGGGTAGCGTTGGTAAAACACAAACACTCTTTTTATTCTCAGCATAGACAAATCGGGAAAACCGAGTGGCACGCTATGTCATACTTTATACCTATCTAATATATAAAATTAATATATTATTGCTTTTTATGCGTAATCGTCGGTCTCAATCTTCGGTACCCTATCTTCTGTTATATCATCTTTATATGTCATTACTTACTTTGGCGTCTTAAGTATATATTTTTTTATCATTCTTTTTCCACTCAGACTAGCGAAAAAAGACATAAACTACATTTCAAATAAAGATTTTTAGATAACACTCGATGTCCATCCTTGTAAGTTTTTGTATCATGGACAGGTGAGGAGTAATCGTGAGTTCGACCTGCTTTCGCCCACCGACTTGCCCTACCATAATAAGCCCTTAAATGTCTGTTAATATACCTTCCAATGGCTTTTTAATGTTGGTCTATTTTAACAATATATTTTTTGCTGGGCTTTTCTTTTTTATAGGTGCGCTGCCGTAATGAGCTCTATTAGGATGATCGTAAATTATATTGCGGAACATCTGCTAGCGGTATCAGTACAATTAGAAGGATTTTAATCTAATAAACCGTTTAAGGTGTTTTGTTTTTTTAATAAACGGTCAGAAAGGAACTGTATATGGAATAAGCTACAACATAATATTGCCGGTACGTAAATTAATTATGCATGTAAGATTTATAAACAATGATATAACTTTATTTTTCATCGTTATTTAAAAACTTTCACTTAGAATAATAAGCAGTTTAAACTCCAATTAGGTAAATCTATTTTCAAACGAAACCTATATTTAGTGACCAATAGCCTAAACATACTATCTAAATGTTCCTTACATTTCAATCATGAATATTTCAATGAAAAACACAGAATAGTTTTTAACAACAAAAGCGTAAACACTTCCAAAAAGCCAATAATTTTAAGAAACCATACATATTTCTATTATAAATGTTATAATGTATCCTTATTACGATGACTTAAGGTATATAGTTATATTTTGTTAGTCGATACAAAACTAACGTTTGTCAAACAATCTAGGCAGTAATTTGATATAATTCGAAGTCCGTTAAGTTAGATTTTAAATAACACCATTTGAATGTGGATAACTGGAATTTTTAGTTAAAATAATAATAAAAAGTGATTACATAGTGCGAGCCTACTTAAGTGCCGATTGTATATAATGCCAATAATAAATCGATTATGATATTTTAGTATGTATGTATGTATCGAATTTAAATCGATTGTCATTTATAGTATGTACAGAAAAGTTAATAAGAAGTATATACAATGTTTAATATGTCCATATTATAACTAATTATAAAATGACAAGAATATATTAATCAAGGCTCCCAACACAAGAAAACAGTACAAAAGTAACTATTATTTTATCTTAAAATTAGTGTTAAAATCTATTTACAAAAGTTTCCTGTAGTTCTCACCAATGTGATAATGGTTTAAAAGTTTTTGATTTTTTATAAGAATAATAAGTTATTGAATTTGAAGCACAGTATATTTCACAGATTACGTCTTAAACTATGTCTTAAATTAGTTACAAATATGTACATAAAATATTTGTACCTAAGGTGAATAAATAATAGGCCAGAGAAACCAAGTCTATGAAGAATTGTCAATACAAATATAATGTTAACACATCTTTTATGCAATGTAAATATACCATTACAGTACAGCCGTCAAAATTTCAACCTCAATTTAGTGCGTCACAAGTAATTTAATAGACGGTTTCAAAGCTTTCATTTTAAGTGTAATTGGGCGGAAATTGAATACATTTTTCATAAATTGAATTTCAAAATTATAAGGGCGCCTCCACAAGTGAAAAACTAACACCCAGTTAACTTGACACTAAATACATGTTGGAGCTACTAAATTGATATAATTAGTATGTGGGGGTCAACAGTCTTATATACGAGTATTATGGATCGGTTTTTACTACCTTAAGGGAACGAAGTTTTATTTGAGGGAAAGTGAAGTGGGCTATTTTATTATCGAATAAATTATTTACGATGGACTGATAAGTGTATTATAGCTTCGAATGAATATTTCAAAACATTCAGTGTATTGAACGTTGTGCCTAATATGATTGATGTTTTAGTACAATAAATAATTTTACTTTTAACAGTAAAAATACAGTCCAATTGAAAACCTCCTTTCACACAGGCTGTAAAAGGAGTAACAGTACAATAATTGGCATTTATTTCTCTCCATATAAATATTAAATGCAATGCCAGTACATAAATCCTAATTAAGTTTACGGGGGTATTTGCAAGTTATGGGGGTTGGAGCGTGTAATATTATCTCAGCCCCCCTAAGCTTTGTTAATAATTTAAAGTGTTCAGAGGTCTGTCGTAAAGTTGCTTTAAAATGTAATGGTATTTGAACAAATAGCTAATAAATATTTAACTACAAGTACACTCGTAACAATAATTTTATAGTTGTTCCCTTCTATAGATCATGTTATTTGTATTGATTGGATATTATTTTCGATGTTTAATGTGCAGACGGAGCGATACGCACCGATATCGCAAATTTAACAGGGAGCAGTATAATTGAACGTCAGCCATGTTAAATTATGGGTACTGTCATATAATCTGGACATTATACATTTTTTTTACTTAATTCAAACGTTTTGAAATAGTACTAATTGAATCAGTACTATCATCACTTTTAAGAGTAGGTACTAAGTAAAATCTACGTATTTTACTATTACAATCATTCTATTTAATTTTTTTTCCAGATAGAATACTTAAATGTACAGTGATTATATCAGATTTCTGTAGAACATCAAAAAACAATGCAAGGTCTTGCTTTATAAAAAAAAATAGTGGCTCGGAACCAGCTTTTTAAATTTCCACCAGTCATAATGTGACTACCGAGCAGACCAAAAAAAATATTTACAAACACACAAAGCTATCTAGACTTAGCAACGACGCGTAAAGTCCTAAAAGCAAAAGCACAACGCTACCCTAATCAAATTTTAATAAAGAATACATACAGCCCCTGCTAAATGTTAGTGGGTCTTGTCACGTGATCGAAATGGGAACCAACCCCCAACCCCTATTGCAATCGATCAAATCAGACAATAAGTTTACGTGAAATTTCCACCCGCTCTCGTTCACAACAGATCTTATCGAATGTAACGGGCAACAGAATAGCCCCCACTGTGAAAAGACATGCAGAAATGCATTTTGAAATCGTATATTTATGTTATTTATTTAGTTTAGTTTTCTTAATTTAACTTTAGACTTTTATAGTTTCTATGAAGCAAACAAAAAATGTTTTAAAGGCTAATAAAATATATAACAAAATTAATAATCTGGCGTCTTATTTAATATCTTGGAAATTTTTATATAAAATTAAAAGTATATCTTTTCTAATGTACAACTTATTGAAACCATCTAAGAAGAAGAAGTAATATTTAAAAAGGTTCAGCCAAATTTGGGCTTAACATCGCAAAACGCAAATATGAAACTTATTCTGAAATAATTTTATTATCAACTTGAATATTTATTTCACAATCAGTAAGGTATACGTTTTATAGACAGGATACAAATAAAAACCACCGTAGGTAAATGCAACAACACGCAAATGTAAATATTTACATTAGGGTTACCGTATCCTATAAACGAAATTTTGTATATTTCGATACTTTTCCATATAAAATTTTGTTTCATTATTTAGGTTTGCGATGTATTCCGCACATAGGACGATAGTTAGAGGCAATCTGAGACCCTAGTGCTAAGACACTCCGATCACATTAAAACTGTGTACCCGTCCGCCGAATTCTGGTGGCATTGCGTATTGAGTGGCGGAACTCATTGTCGAGCTTTTTGCTTCGTTACCAGAGCGAGATGAAAATATTAAATAGTGGAATTTGAATTCACAACCTCTTGCGTTTACAGTGACACGCTTGTGCCCCTGCACCACAATTGGCATCAATATATTAAAATTGCTATGAATGTTTTTGTTTAAACAAACTACAATAACTTTATCCGAAGAGCTGAATGGACATATATAATTATATATCCTTAACGTTCAGTTTTCTTAATAGATATACGTATAATATATAACCTTACAGTTCAGTTTTCTTATAATATATTATGTTATTACAATATATATATTATATTATAATATTATTATTATTATATATACTTTATTGCACAAAATTACAAAAAAACAATGTACAAAAGGCGGGCTTAACGCTAAAAGCATTCTCTCCCAGCCAACCTTGTCATGTGGGATAATAAGTATGCAGGTGTGCAAAAGTAAAATATACATACATATACATACATATACATCCAATAAATATATAAATATACATATAATAAATAATTATACATATAATACATAATTATAATAAAATATTACGGATATTATAAATAAAAGAGATAAATAAAATACATAAAAATATAAACCATATAATAATATAGCATACCATATATACTCCAATATATACAATTAATTAAGTAGATTAATATTATATATTTATGTTATTTTTAAAAAAATACTCCTTTACCTATAAATATATATTATTATTATCATATTATTATAATAAATTATAATATAATATATTATTACATTAACAATATTATTGCATAATATTACTTGTACCTTTATACCTACTATATATCAACAAGTCAAATACAAATATTATCGGTCAAACATTTCGACATTCCGCTGAGGTTTGGCAGTTTCGTAAGGATGACGAAAATCACATCTATTTCTATACTCACATTATCAGTTTTTATCGGCTACTGAACTCGGTGGACCTGAAACAAGAATGGAAATTTACTCATCGATTACGTTGTAGACGTATTCATGTCATATTTGATGTAATATTGAGTAACAAAGTAAGTAAGTATGTATTATTGAGAATGCAAGTTGCGAGTTCGAATACGTTATAGAGCTCTTGTTTTATTTTCTATTTAATATTCACGAAGGAAAAGAAAAAGTTGTAAATAAACTACATTATTGTATATAAAGCTTTGTTATAAATGTACAATTAATTTTTCATTCAAATTTATTACAATATATATCATTTAAGTTTTCATTTCTACGATCTGGTATCAGTGTTTTAAAAAAAAAAAAAGTTTATAGGTATAATACATGCATGCACATCAACGTAGTCCAAACGGACGAAGCCACGAGTAGAACACTAGTATATAAGAAACATTATAACCTATGAGATATCAGTTATTCTTCGACTAAAGACTATTTAGTAGTACAAAAACTAAATGATCGATTGTCTTAAATAGTCATTGTATTGTGATGAAATAGATAAACAAAATGTCGTGGATTATAATAATAAAGAAACAAAAACTACTAATGCCTGATAATAAAATAGACAACACTCTGTTACCACGAACTTTATCTAAGATACCAAATGGAATAATATTAGGCAAATATTTTTTTTCCAACTTCACACTGTAACCCACATCTAGTAGAACAGATAGAAATAACTGGTGTCAAGACACTGTAATCTTTACTATCCACTCGAATTCGAGACAATGCATGTTGAGTGACCAATATGTGGGTGTGAGTGAGTTTCTTGCCGGCTCTTCTCAGCAGAACTGCCTTCCGAACCGGTGGTAGCTCTTTTTTCATATGTTCATTCGACGCTCAAAACTCTCGCTCAAAACGCTCAAAACGCTCAAGACGCTCAAAAGTGCTCATAATAATAGTTTATTTGAATAAAGAATATTTTGAATTTGAATTTATGAAAATATAACGGAGAAATGAAAATAATTCATTAGCCTGACTGGAAGTGAAAACCACAACCACCGCGTTAAAAGACAAATGCTTTCCCACTGCGAAACGATGGCGATAAAAAATAAAACAAAGGCTAAAATATAATATAAATATAACAATTCTAACTACAGTCTAGGTTAAATCAAATCATAAAGAAACTAAGCAAATACCACCCAACCAAAGACTGGACATATCTGTACAAACTAAAAGAGAACAATTAACAATTATTTATATGAAAACTGCGTTTAAAATACAAATAATTAATTAATTACAGAACTAATTACGTTTATTCATGATATGATTTCGAGGAATGCCAACGTAGCGCTATCAATGTATCATATCATTACTGTTTCAATTGAAACAAATCCTCAGCACCCGCCTACTACACCGATATTAATCAGAAAATACGATGTTATTAATATTGGTCGTTGCTTTATTGTAATTAAAACATGGCCGGCGTAACCAATCTATATTATATAAATCAGAAGGTACTTGCCACAGAAAAATTAGTTTAATGTTTAAAATTAACTTCTCTTCGTAGTAATACAGTATATAATACAGTATATTAGGATTTATAAATACTGGCCTTAGTCGCTTCACCACTAGATATATAATTCACAAGGAAGTTTGATATGAACAAGATTAAATATAAGATATATTGTAGTAAAATTAAGATGTGTGCAGTCCACGCAGGCGAAGCCGCGAGACGAACACTTGTTTAAATATATCAAATTATCGGCTATAACAGCCACTTCCGATATAAAAATGAACGTGTAGCCATTAGTCAAACAAAAAAGTTTATCTTTTATCAGCGAGTGCATCGACCCGACGACGTAGTTGAGATTGCGTGCCGGTAATTATATTCAGATTATTCTATACCTTACAACGTCGAGTTTGAAAACAAAATATGAAGAAATTACTAGAAATGTGAAAAACTTGGGTTTCAAGAAGTGGGTATGTGTGTCAAAATATATTTTTTTTAAATATCACATAACATTCGTTTTATCTGAAATATTTTGTATTATTGTTTTAGCTTCACACTGCACAAAGCAGGGTAGACAGACGGAACCTGGGAATCTAGTGTTAAGATACTCCGTTCCCATTAAGATACATCCGCTCCACGTTTTCCGACAAATTCTAGAGGCATTGCGTGTTGAGTGGCGGAACTGAACGCCCCTATTATTCATTATCTTAACACAAAATAACTTTAATAACAAACAAATACAAAGCTAAGTTTTTGATTATGCTCTTTAAGCTAAAAGACACTTCTCTGAAAATATATTTGAAAACCATAAATACTGTTTACCGGAGGCAGCAACAAAGCTAACTTACATATGTAAGCTCTAAAAAAATATTACAACCCAAAATCTACCACTTCCTAAACACGAAAACACCAATAAATCGGTGCAGTTGCATTAGAAATAAGTGATATAATTTTCGTAATGGAAGGTGGTGCGGTACAAACAGTTTCGCAGTGCACACCGCCCACCCCTGCATTGCGGGGCCTGCGGAGATCCAAGTCTGCGGTACCGGCGCACCTATTAAGGACTTTTCGTGACATAAATCGTTGGACACTTCCTACCTTTTTGCACGGAACCTCAGTGAATAGCAAATGGTGACTAATGTTTGTGCAAATGTATCCAAAATGTCGCTTTGGTATATTCTCTGTGTGATCAAGAATGTATTCCGTTTATTTTCGTAAGACATAGTTTTATATTATTGTGAAAAACGGTTGGGTTTTCACAATAATTACGTAACTCATTTATATCCTATCTGTCTAACGAGAAATATAAATATGAAAAGTCATTCGGATCACTCTTAGCACACGATTTAAAAAACTTTCCAATCAGTTTCGAAACTAGAGCTCCGACGAAAGGCAAACAAGTGGTATTTAATATTAACGCCCAACACCGAATTAAGGTCGTAATCAGAGTAATTGTTACGGATTTAATGGGCATTTCAAAGAACAAAGGCGTGGTCTATTTCTAAATAAATTTGTAGTTCAATTTTTAGAGGGCGAAACACAAGGTGAGTGTAACGAACCCGTTTTCTGAGAAAACTAGGAGAAAAAAAGCAAATTGGCAAGCCCTCGCGTCTGGTATTGGCATGAAAAAATACGGCGGAGGATTAGAGTATGGGTGGGACAAAACTAATTTGTGTTTTGCAAGCCTTGTCAGACAGCAGAACATAATTACTCGGTACCTGTTCATATCTACATGTATAGAGCTAGCTACATGTATAGAGCTAGCAGACATGTGAGTGTTGATTTTAGCATTTATAATTACTATTGTACTTAATAGAGGGCAAAACACAATTTAAATTTATTTCTTAGCTCTGGTATCGATGCAAAGTGCGGCGCTGAGTTCCGCCACGCTATACGCAATTCTTCCAGAATTCGGCGGAAAGTGGAGAACGGAATGTCTTAGTACTAGGTTCCCTCACTATCTGCTGCATGAGGGATACAGCATGAAACTGAGTTTTTATTGTACTTTTTAGAATATTCATCATACAAAAACTTTCAATTAAATAAATAAAGCAACTTGTGAGATGAAAGAATATGATTATGCATAGATGGAGCATGAGAAATCATGATAGCGATTTATTACAAGAGTTGTACCTATGTAAAAAAGTATTTTACCACTCAACCAGCTCGCTAGAACAAAAGAATATTGTAGATCAATTCACATCCCAATATCTCATTCTTAGAAATTGTGCCCCTTTATATGTAATATATTCGTTTGAATTATACACAAAAAACCGACATTCTGGGACAAAAAAATGAAAATAAACAAAAAATAAGGAATATAAGAGACGAATTTTCACATAAAAATCCTTATCATTTATATGCAAAAGTTAGTCAGTGAGCGCCAAATATTCTTTGACGCACAGAATAAATAACGATGTGGAGCCTGTCTACCATCACATATACAGTGTGTTTAGCATTAAAAAATGTAATATCATGTACATACTGGTAATCCATCCGTCTGGAGGTTGTTAAAAATAAAGTTGGCTTATTTATATACCTATAAAAAATATATTATAAATGTAATTTTTACATATTATTTGGAGTAGGTTTTAGAGCATAGCAGTGTAGGCAAAAATAGAGCATAGTTTAAATATAGTCATTTCTTCGAGTGGGAATCGAACCCTCAACTTAAACATGTACAGTCAAAAAGTATTATATAGCGGTAAAATAGTAACAGGAACGATGTGTAAAATGCCTAAGGTCAATATTATACATCAATCTGTCTTATTATGGAAAAGGCAGTGATTTTTGTAAAACTACATACAACCCACGCGATACTAGCGGCCGGTTATTTGATGTATTATATTTGGTTATATAGAATAACTTATAACTTTATTAGCTTCATGCTGTATGCCGCACATAACACGGTAGGCAGAGGGAACTTGAAAAAGTAGTGTAAAGGCACTTCCCCAATTTCCGCTGAACTCTCGAGGCAGTGCGTATTAATAATAGGCGGAATTCAAGGCTGCGCTTTTTGTCTCGTTCCTAGAGCGAGGAAATGAAAATATTAAATATTTTATGTCCCTGAGTGGGAATCCAACCCACAACTGTCGCGTTTACAGTCACACGGTTGTGACGGCCTCGGCTATATATTATACGAGTACTATTAACAACATATCCTATAGCTAAATTTACGAGTAGATACAGTAGATACTTACATGTATATAAGTAGTTTTCAATTAAACACAATACACATATTATTAATAAATAAAAAAAATACAAAAAAGTATTAAGTATATATAATTCTTATGTAAAATAATTAATATATAATTGTAGTATCTGTCCTTTTTAAAATTATGACCAGAACATATTGCAATATGCGGCGGCGATGGAGATATTAGAGCGACATTTATTAAAATGGCGAAAAAATTTAAGCTTCAAATACAAATTAATACTTAACGTTATTTTGGGTTAACAACCTGACATGCAAAAATAGGCGGAAAGATGAGTGACTCAACACCAAATCTTCCTTGTATACATTTCTAACAGTGGGAAATGCATGAAGAAAAAGAAACAAACTTCAAGTACCGTGTCAATGACGCAGCCTAAAAAGGTTAATAAAGATTTATTTAAATTCATCCTATTTGATCCGGAAAATCCGATGTCACAGTTTGATATAAAATATAATGTTGTTTATAAAGCTACTCTCAAATCCTTCAGATAGAAATCAATTTAAATTGATCTGTGCCTCCCGCAGGTTCCTTTATACTTGCTACTACTATTTACTTGCAGCTAGTATTTACTATTTTTAATAGTTTTAGTACATGTAAAGATAAACAATTTAAATAATAATTGTTTTAACTCTACGCAGTATCTGGTATATACCACGGTAGGCCACTTTCTGCTTCATTTTCGAGACATTACGTGTTCGGTGATGGAAATCACCGTAGCCAGCCAACCAGAGCGACGAAATCAAAATATTATATAATTTATTCCCTCTAGTGAGGATCGAACCCATCGTCGCCGTACATTTACACCCACTAGATATGCCGCTGCGTCACCACGGTCTTATTTAAATAATTATTACTTAATTTTTAAGAATAAAAAACCTCGAGCTATATAAAATGAGTATCTATCTTAAACAACTTTAAATCGGGCCAATGCCACGGAAACAGGAATTGGATAAATTATTCAGACGAAAGAAAAAGCGTATTGCGTCATACAACGCTTTCCTTTAGAGCATTTCAAACGTGTGTTGTTTATAATTTAAGCTTGATATTTTTATACTATTTTTATGATTTATTTTCCTTTTTTTATTCTTTATTTCGCATATACGACCTTTCGTTCCTCTTTTTTCGCCTAATTCTGAATTGCGTGTTGAATGGCGGAACTCTACGCCGCGATTTTATCTTCTACCTCGTTACCAGAAAGAAGAATTGAAATTATTAAATATGCTTTTTCCTCAAATGGGAATCGTGCACACAGCCGCAGCCCTACCACTGTACGTGTTATATACAAAACTATACTTACATATATTAAATTAAAATAGGGTTGACTCGAATAGTTAGATAAGTATTACTAATAACTATTAAATTAATATTAATTCTCCACCAAAAAAAGTTTTGCTAAAATACACTAAAATCTACAAACAATAATAAAAACTACCTGCCACAAAACAAAACTAACAACAAGACACACTAAATCAAAGCCATATCGTTACACTTTAACAAGTGTTTTAATTAAAAGAAAAAATGCTCATATTTTATATCGTGATTAACTTCTGTACCATAAAACGGGTATTTTATGTCACACTCAAAAAACACAAAGAAGCGATACTATATAGCGTATATTAGTTTGTTTACCCAGTACTGCCTCAAAGACGAATGGAAGTGACTTTGTCTATGACCCCTGCCCTCCACAGAGCACCTTATATGTAGACTTCGCGTTTTATCAGCATGTAATACACAAAACATCTATATTTCTTTTGTTTAGAATAATAATCGAGAAAATATTACTTATTTTCTTCTCTGTGACAGATTTTTTCGCAACTACGTTATATAAGGTAAAGTGCTCTTTTAAATGATGATGTGATGATATAAGCCGGATTTCTGAAGTACCTGCCTACTAAGTAAAAGCTCAACAAAAGGAAATTTTCATTTAAGTTTTCACTTATTTTAACAAAAAATAAACTGGTAAATACTAACGACATCTTTGAACAAAATATTTTTAATAATAGAAAATAGGTTTTACTTTTAGTATATTGTTAGGTAATGAAATACCTACTCGTATTTAGCACTAAGTAGGTATAAAGAGATTATTAGAGATCCTGGCTCAATTTTGACGTGGGAAGTCTTTATAAAGGCATTAAGTTCTTATATTTCTAAAGAAGGGAATTTTAATATTTCTTTGATTTTGATATTATGAGAAGTATTCGTATCTACACCCAAATACTGCATTTTTCTCATTAGGTAGTGTTAAGACATTCCTATATTTAATAATATTCAACAGTTAACATCATTACTCTACCATACTTCATTAAAATGTAACACAGAACAATAGAAGTAATTTCTATAAATTCTAGACCTTTTACCACATAAATAAATAACACTTTAATAATTTACCTAAAACTAAATCTCTAAATTTAAATCAATTCACACATTTACTTTGCTTTTAGAGCTTTATTAATTATACCTTTTATAAAAGGCAATTTCAATTAGAATATGTTTAGGTTTTTGTATTTTAGCTTTAAAAGTAAAATTCTGTTATTGTGAGCATGGGCGTAAGAATGGGAGAAGGGGTCGTTGGTCCATCCATACCCACCTAAGAATAGCCCACTCGAGAATTTTTACACAAGAAGATCAGTTGGAAACTAGAGTCAAAGTTCTCCCTAGAAAACATCTCCAGATAAGCCTGTGATAGTAGATACTATAGTCATATAGTATATGGTACCTAGGTTCGTTCTAAAATGTGATCGTTTGCCAACAAACATTAAAAAGTTGCTTAGAATTGGCAATCTCCATTTCAATGTGCCGGCCTATGAGCCAAATAGGACACGACAGTCTCGTGATCAGCTCTCTAATACTCAGTATAGTATTCAATATACGCAGAGGGCTATACCAAGTATATATTAGGCGTCAATAGGTCGATATACTTCTGTAGATAGATAAAAAATAAATTATAGCATATATATCATCTGTTCTGTTCTTTTATTATGGCGTTCTGAGCATGCCAGTTGAGCGCAAAGTCACTTCGCCAATGTCACGTCGTATGGAGAACACAAGAAAGAGGTTGTATGATACAAAAGAAAGGTAAAATTTATGTACCCAAATGGAAATCGAACCCACAAGCTTAACTTACAGTCAGATCGACATCGTTTCGTCACGACCCACCGACTCGTAGATATATCCACATACCTAGCATGATTATATTTATCTGTTTTAAGCTCTAAATTAAAAAAAATACAATACTTTTCAACTGCCACTATTCCATGACGTGTCATAAAACATAATAACATGCAAAATTTTGACAAACGATTATGATAACATTCATATGAGTTAGCATCGAGAGAAAACAAAAAAAGGCTCCAATAAAACCATTATTCTAGGAAGCGTCACAGACTGTGGTGGAATTTTGACGAAGATTTAGCGTTGAGATTAAAATCTAAAGCACGTAAGTAGGTCCTTGATATTTTTATTACGTTCATCTTAGGAGCTTTATTTTTTTTTATGTCACCGTGTATCCTGCATAATTATGCATGTAATGGAATAGGAAGACGGGACGTAGTGTTAAACCGTTCCCACGTTTCCCACTTTTTACCAATATTTGGAGTCTGGATGTTAAGTGGATTAATTCAACGTCATGCTTTGTATTGTTACCATACGGAGAAAATAAAAATAATAAATACATTCTCCCGAGTGAGAATCGAACCCATAACTGTATCGATCGCTTGTAATCAGACGCTTTGCTGCGAACCGACGGGCTCAACATGAATATATACCAAAATCTTTTTCGAGTTTCTGTTCATTTAAGAGATATTTCTGCTGGGTATTGGTTTTGACAACAGCCTTTTATCTACAAAATATGAAACATCTAATCATATTAAAAATATTTAAAAATCTTAACTACCGTGCAATCAATCACGTCCCAATTTCGTTACGATGGTGTCGATTATATTATTATTAAATACACACACCGGCATAATTAGAGGAACACGAACAAAAAAGGATTTTTTATTGCAATTTGCGGGTAATAGTACAAGTGGTTCATTTATTTAAATTATTACTCTCGTATAATGTAACATTTTGAGACATATTGACATTTTTCAATAATGCAACAAAAATTATACCCTTTTAAGTGTTTGTTGACAGTCAGCGCTTTTAAGTGTTTTCGATAAGAAGTTTGTTTATGCAGTCAATGGTGGCCCTAGCTCATTTTGTTGTTGTTGTTTGGAGATTTAACATTGTATTGCATACATAATGAGTGATTTACCTGCAACCGAAGTCGCCAGAGCTGTGACATTGATAGAGGAAGGTCACACATACCGTTCAGTGAGTCAAATGTTGGGTGTATCAGTATCTGTGATCCACCGTAATGTGAAACGATACAGACAGACAGGATCTTATGTGCGGAGGCGGGGACAAGGCAGAAATCGTGCAACCAGTGCTGTAGACGAACGTTTTATAAGGGTGCAAACTTTGAGAAATCGTCGTCAAACAGCTGTTCAGACCCGAAATCTCTTGGAAGAAGTGCGTAGAGTGCGTGTAAGTGAACGAACGATAAGAAGAAGGCTTAATGAAGTTGGTTTAAAGTCATACGTACCAGCCAAAGCGCCTAAACTTGAGGTAAGTCATCGAGTTGCAAGATTATTGTTCGCTCGCCAGCACCAACATTGGTCAGATGAATGGAGTCGTGTTTTATTCTCTGACGAAAGCCGGTTTTGTGTGAATTTCATCGATGGACGGGAAAGGATGTGGAGGTATCGAGGAGAACGATATAATCAAGCAAATTTTACCGAAACAGTGTCATACGGTGGAGGGTCTGTCATGGTGTGGGGTGGCATAACTTTAACAGCCCGCACCGCTTTGGTCATAATTGATGGCGGTTCCCTTACTGCACACAGATACATAACCGATATCTTGGAACCTCATGTTATGCCTTTTGCCCCATTTATAGGCCCAGATTTTATATTTATGCATGATAACGCACGGCCCCACACTGCTCGCGTAGTTCGTGATTACATTAATGAAGTCGGAATTACCCAAATGGACTGGCCAGCACGATCTCCAGACATGAATCCGATAGAGCATGTCTGGGACATGATTGGACGAAGACTACAGAAGAAAATTCCATCCCCCAGGAATATTGAAGAGTTAAAATTGGCGCTGATTGAAGAGTGGGGCAATTTGCCCCAGGAAATGATTAAAAATGTCATTATGAGCATGGGCAAACGTATTCGAGCTCTATTAAGTGCCCGCGGAAACAAAACAAGATATTAATAATGATTATTAATAACCTTTTCAAAGAAAATTTGATTTTAAAAAAATATCGTAAAATTCTTAAATTTGTTTTTTTGTCTGTATTTTTATAAATAAATAATGTTCAACCCTAGTTTCTGTTGTCTCATATTCATTTTGAATAACAAAACTTAAATGAAGTGAAAAACATACACGAAAATCTAGTAATTAAAAAAATATACGCATTTTTTTGTGTGTTCCTCTAATTTTGCCGGTGTGTGTATTTAATAATACTAAAACTAAATAAATAAAAGAAAATAAATCCATTTTCTGTATAGTAGCAAAGAATAATTGTATTTAAAAAACAATAACAAATGTAGATACAAGTTTTGTAGGAATAGATATTCCTACAAAACTTTTCCAAGCCTATTTTGCAACAAAGTAAGAATAATAGCTTCTATTTACTGTTTATTATCGTTTCTTACGGCAATAATAACATTGCCTGCGTTAAATTAATACATTGCGGATGACTGAACTCGAAAAGTACAGAGATATGTAAGTATTGGCTCATTTAATAGAAATTGTTATGTTTTATTTATAAAGTACTGCTTTTACGATGTATATGAATAAAGCATGGCCTGTATTGCTTTTACACCCATTTACAGTTGTTCATCATAGCTAAGTTTTTATGTCTTCATTTGATGGTAATTGAAGTACTAGGAGAGAGCCACTTTCATTATGTCTAAAATAGATACTGGGTACGGGTTTTTCATAGAAGGCCCATAATCTCCTACACAATTAAAAATTATAAAATGCAAGAATAGGTTATAATTTCAAGTTTTGCCATTTGATACAAACATTTTCTTTTATTTTACACTACTAAAAATCAAGAGGAAAACAAGAATTTCATATATGCGGTGATTGCTATTGAAATATTTAATTTATTATGTTATAAAATAAAGAACATTAACAAAATATATGAGATATATATATAACTCAACTATTATTATCACAGTTTTGTCGATTTCTTTATTGTCTAGAGGACATTTATAAATACTACGTGATCGCTCCCAATTACATTGAACCTTAAGGCTTATCTAATATTAAAGATAGTCTTTATGGGAGGTCACGACACAATTCCAAACATAAGTTATCAACAAAAAAATTGTTATTAGCTTGTTTACATAAAATCCTATTGTAGATCCGTTAAAAATATTTTTTTTAAAGATTTTAGGGCGGAAATAAGAATTAGTTCCCATCAAAAATCCGTAATCCATTACAGATTAGGGTTGTGACTGTCGTAATATTTACATTGGAACAATATATGTTTTTTGTGGCCCTTACTAATATCCCATTTCGCAGAACGGTCTGTTTAAACAGATATATTTCCGGTTTAACTTTTTTTTTGTATCTATTTAAGTTATTCATTAGAAACAAATGTTTTAACACAATTTTAAAATGTTCAGCTGATAATGCCGATTACAATATAACCATAAAATATTTTAGTTAAGTATTTGAATTACAATAACTAACGAAATCAATAGAATTAAGACGTATATATATACACACTAAGTTTATAGATATCGATTTTTTATTTACATAGGTCGCTTGAGACCATGAGTGTAGATGTAGAGCTACGAGTTGGAAGTTTAAAAATAACTGATTAGATAAACTCAGTTATGACGATAATATACCACTCAAAATGTCTTTTTTATAAATTCTAATTTTACCGGAATATGTATGTATAAGGTATTTATAAAGTCAATTTGTCAGCTTAAGAGTGTAGACTTGCTTTTAAATTGTTTGTTTCATTACGTACATTTTTATACCATTCGAAAGTTTTCAAAAAATATAAAGTAGATTTTTATTTTATTTCATATAGTAGGAAATATAAAACAATTTTGGAAATTGTAAAAACCTGATAATACATGATATATAGTTTTTCAAAAATGTGTTTTTAAGTTATTGCTTATCCTAAGATTTTTCTTAATCAGCTATTAGTAGTTTTACACACTAAGCCGACGATATGATTCATACAAAGTTAAGTATTTGTTATAGTATTATTTTAACATGTGTTGAAAATATCTGTCCGAAACATAAAAATTCCCAGAAACAATTGAGTCACGTCGCCGGTCACCCCAAAACGGCCATAATAACAATGCAGATACTTAATCCTACTTAAAATTCAACGACGAAACTAAGTACAAACCAATTGTAGCCATATTTAAGTACATAAAACCGACTTTGAAAACAAATGGGCATTATATTAACTTCTTCGTTTACTAAATTAAAACAAACTTTTTTAAATACATTATTATACATTGCACGAGTATATAATATGTATGTTAATGTTAAATACATTAATACATATAAGCAATTAAAACAATTTCTGAGGCATGAAGGGCCTACAAACAAAAACTTTAATCCTAATACTTAGTTAAGATTCAAATGACCATAAACGGTTAATGGCCTTAAAAATAAAATAAAAAATATATGGGACCCTAATCTTGGTAAGGCGCGTGCGCACTCTATGCGGGTGCTTTGGCCGATATTGTATAATGACTTCATAATAATTGGCCAGTCATCCCGGCGGAATGGTCCCGTATAGTGATTTCGGGCCTGGGGGTGAGAATGGATATTCATTCGTAATAATTACTTTGGGAATTTAGCCCAAAAGTGTCAATAATGTTTTTATTGTAACAATGAGCCATTTATGTTGAATTTAGTTTATAAATAATATATAGTAGGTATGTAAATCCTAATACTATCATTATAAAGTAATTTTTATTTCACTTCGACAATATTTCTGATAAAACTTTTTTTAATTGTTAAATAACATTGTAAATTTGAAAATGCAGAAGTATTTTAAGGTAACCCAGAGGTCATGTATGTATACAAAATTATATCAACATTTTTTCATGTAACAGTATTAGTCAAGTTCCTTAATCATAAAGTCAACTGTGATATGATAAACAGTTTTTGCTATCAATAAATAAACTTTTCATATTTGTACTGGTAAACTTCAGAGACCTGTAAGTGTACATAAAATCCTGCAAAAAATAAACAAATATACTTATATATGAATATAAATATTCACTATAATAATAACTTTACGAAATCCTATCGTATTTAGATCCACATTTACAATCTATGAGGGTCAGAAAAAATTCTAAACAATCTGTCCAATTTGTATAAAACTCTTTATTAGATTTCGACCCATATATCCGGATAATTAAGAGACCCACGCTCCAAAATGATTGAACAAAAGTAAATAATTTAAATTACATCTGCCCTTTGGGGTGTGAGGGGAATTTTTGATCACTCGAAGCATAAGTTGCGACCAGCATAACGAAAGCATCAATAGAGATAAATTACAAAGTCCAAACATTTGGACTTGCATACCAATATCCAAATATTTCATTATAATTCACATTAATGTGAAGTTTTAAATTTTAAAATTTAACAACTTTCAAAACCATTTCATCCTCTATACATCTATACTGAATTTTTCGTCACTTTAAAAAAAAATATCATAATTACCTTAACACTATAACTGTATTAAAACAAGTTTATGAAGCTTTCATTTCGAGTAGTTCAACACATATTAACCAATTCATTGATAATTTATTTTAGGATAATCCTACTCTAAACAAAATAGAAATAATAACTGACTTCCAACCCACTACAATAATATTAGTGATAAAATCTATGCATCGCCTTATTAAACCATAATTAAAGTTGCAACCGAATGCAGCCTGAGTCATGGCCCCCATAAAAATTTGCAGACCAATGCGTTCCGCCGCAATATGGTCATTTTATAATTTGCAACTAATTATATGGGACGAATTAAATGTGGCTGACGAAACAATGGATGTTTTAATAACGCCACATGCCAGAACAGGGGTTTTATCATTTGCATTCGATAGGGGAAAGTCCACATTTACCAATCAAAAAACCAATCTATAAAATAACAAAAATCAATTTATATTATTTACTAAAATGTTACATCACACAAAAGTAATAAAAGTATTGTTAAAATGAGACGGAAAGGAACAGTAAAACTTAATCAAAATAAAAACTAATTTAAAAATATAAAATTAAACTAGTTAAAAAAATCCACAGCAATTTCATAAACAACGAGAATCAACGATCTATAAGCTCGCTTCACGTACCATGAAATAATGTTCACAATACAGGGATAACTAAGAAAAACCAATATTATTAATGAGACGAGGGGAAAAAAGTCCGTTAAACTATTAGAGCGTCGACACTTCGGTGCGGTGCTGCATTACAATGGCAACGCATTTTTTACAAATGCCGCACATCATTTGTCATTGGGACTGGCTGCAAGGGCGCAGTAGGAATTGCAAATGACACTAAGTACACCAAAATGAAGATTAGAGCGATTTAAAATTTCGTCAGTAACTTTAGGTATTTGTGTCGTAATTAAAAAAATAAAATCAACAAAACATTAAAATAACAAACAAATGTATTTACAAACATTTTTTTCTTCTTCTTTACATATGTTATCAAGTGAATTTGACCCAGAACATTTTAGACTTTCTTATTGTGATACCACGACCGTAAAGAAAAGCAAATACAAGAGCAAAAAATAGTGTTTTACAAAAACATTTTAATATTTCATATATTTTCCTTATGTGAGAGAGGCCTAAAAATTACATTGTCACCGCTATTGATTCCGATTACAAAAATCGCTTCTTCATACAAATTACACCATGCCCGATCTAGAACAGACACAAACAGTCTATAAGTAGAGGATTTAGTTAGCATTATGCCCCCTGTATCCCTATAATGATTAATAGATACGATTATGTGACAAACTGCGTTCATGTTCGGTTAAATATTCAAATACTGCATTCACAATTGGTCTTGGTGTGGTGGGTACAAAACCGGCGTATAATTTGAATGGTTCATATGCAATCTGTCATGGAAAAGAGATTAATACAAATTTCTTATAGACAAGCGGTGTTCGTTCAAAGTGGATCACGATGATTCATTGGTGTTCTGCATTAAATGAGATAATATGTTGAATGCATTTATGAGATGCCGATTTTACTTGTCGTATAACTGCATCCAACTGATATTTGTAAAGTGCAAAAGTCCGTCATGTTTCTATATATTGAATCGTAAAATCATCAATCGATTATGAAAAGCTTTGTATGAAAGTCATTATACGGAACATTTAACTAATTCATATTGATCCTGCCAGAGTAAAGTGTACATCCCAGACTTTTAAAGTATAATATGTATGTTTAAAGTGTATATATCCTTAGCAGGGTACTCAGAGAGAACGGAGCGCCAAGCGGTACAGTTTCAAAAAAGATGACTCATAAATATAATATTGGGCAGATACCAACATCAGGGAGACCTATAGTAAGATGTCTATTTTAGGCATTTAGGACTCTTGTCATACAATCAATTTTGGGATTCTTTTTTTACATTCGACAAAGTAGTGAAAATGCACAGAAGATTAATAAAAAAATTATAAACTTTTCTGAGCTATAATAATATTCAACTCAGTTTTATTACAATAAGAGCAAGCAACAGTAACGTACAAACAATTATACATAAACAACAAAAATAATAGACATTCATCAGCAAACAACAATAAATATGAAAACGCACTGCTAGAGGTGTAACTTGGACGATAATTACGGAAGCACGTCAAACATAAGACCTAGTGCAAATGCGTTACAGTCTTCAACAAATTACTAGAATGATTTTCACTTGAAACGGTCTAAGTAACGCTAGAAACTAAAGTGTATATGGGTCGAATGAAATTAACCTCTCGTGTGGAAATAATAGAAGTAGAAGCAAATGTATGATTTAAGATTGACGTCAACTTAACTATTATGTTAAAGCATCGTTCTCAAGTATGTGGCTTAAGTCTTATTGAGAATAAATGTCTATAAACTGAAGATTGCAAGTAATGTAAGGTTACATGTCAAGGCCTATAAACGCCAGTTACTAGTTAAAGAAGTGAGCAATTGTTATAAATATAAAGAAAACAATAAGAGAGCTTTATTTACCAAAGCGAAGAAATTAAAATAATGTAGGAATATTTAATTCCCCCCAGTGGGAATTGAACCCACCCACAATCGTTGTGTTAACAGTCACTTATGCCTCTGCGCCACGACGTCCTCATTACTATAGTTTTAGAAATCACAGTTTGTAGCTTATGCCTGAACCCAAAACTAAAAATAGTTATACTGCGCATAAATCATATGAAGCTGTCGTTATGGCGTTGATTCGAAGGAAGATAGTAACATCGCCCGTGTATCATATATTTAGCGGCGTTCTTTAAAGCAAATCGAACATCGTAGACATAATGTAGACATTATAACTAGGTACTTGTTTCTATTTGAAATTTTCATATTAGACAACATAAACAACAATAAGAGAATCAACTAGCGTCAGTATAAAATTGTTAACTGGTAATTACGGCACACATTTTCAGAATGGAAAGTGTAACTTTATACTGATTGAAGATTTCCAAATAACAAAAGCAACGGCCATATGTTTAACGTAAAACATCAAAAAAACTTATTTGAATTAGGCATACCTTGCAGCAGCCACGAATGACGTAAGACTATTTTAATCATAAAGAAAGATAACAGAGTACGAGAATAAAACAAAAGCAATAACACTGTAACAATAACTAAATAAACCTAAATACTAACTCACGGGGCGGCGGTGATTTACGAACTGTGTTTGTACTATCATTTAATATAATGTTTGTGTTCGCGCATATCGTAAATATGCAATGGTGAGACGTAAAGCTGACGTTAACTAACGCGCCGTAAACGAGACCGTTTGTTCTGTTTCCGGTTTTCCATATAATTCATCGTCACTTTGAATTGATTTCGTGTTGGAAATGTTAAGAAGATAAATCTAATTAAAAGTAAGCTTTTGTCTCAAGACAACATGCCGTTGTATATTATGCGAATCCTATTAAGTAACATGTAACATCTTAAACATATATAACAAATGAAAACAGCCCACGGTTAGAGCTCAACGCTTCCTCCACTCAACACGCGATGTTTCCAGAATTCGGCGGAAAGTGGAGAATGGAGTATCTTAACAAAAAAAAGCAGGTTCAGGGAACTTCTAAATTGAAACTAACATGACCAAATCAAACTATATAATATAAATAACTCTATTACATATACAAACTTCTACATTAAGGTCTATTTTATTATTTTCTTCAGCGTCACAAAATTAAGTAAACAATTGGTTGATCAAAATTCCTGGAAACATTCACGGAAGCAATTTGGAAGATCGTACAAAAAATTGTGGGTTCTTCAATAATAAATGAGATGCTCGATTGCCAAGAAGCTACCAATAAAATACGTTACGTAGGAACGTTAGGAAATAAGGGAAGGAATACTGTACCAAACATAAAGTGCATAAAAAATACATATTTATCAAAACGGAAAATAGCAATAGAAGCGTATTTTCACGGGGTATCAACTGGAATTTGTTGATATGCGTTTGGGAAGCCTTGATTTGTTTTGTGAATTATTGTCCATATATTTTCCTGTTATATAAGCGACCTATCTTGTTTATATTATAAAGATCCTAAGACTACATTATGTAACAAGGAACTACTAACTTTTTTCTTTAACAAGCAAGTACAGTTTAACTGGGTACGCAGACAGAATTTGGTGTTAAGTCACTCAATGTTCTATTTTTTAACCAAATTTAAAACATTACATGTTGAGTGATACAACTCAATGTTGCCAGAACAAGGAAAAGAATTAATTCCCTACGTATCGGACCCCCAAACATAGTATAATAAAAAAACATGAATTTAGAAACTAAGTTTTAGTTCGATCAAGTACCTAATCTCATAGGAACAAGGTAGCAAACAGGAAAAGGATAGTATTAAATAAAAAAAATGTTTATAAATAGTTCGAAAATTCCCAAAACGATTGACCGGTTTTTATTTCCTTTCCTTATGATAAGCTTTACTTTAACACTTATTATTTAGTTTTTGCTTTTTCCTTTAACTACAGAAGTGTGGCATTGTATATATTGGATATTGATTTCCAGTAATGTGTATACCTAAAAATTATTAATTAAATAAATAAAAAAAAAAAATATATATACAAGAAGAACATTTTAAATCGTGATAAAAAGCTAAAGCTATTTTAATATAAAAAAAGCAAATTATCACATACTTAAAAATTTTTGATAATAGAAATATATCTCGAAGTGAAAAGTTTTAAGGATACATTAGTTCTCTAGTTAGAGTTGTTCAATCTCATATAGAAGTATGCATGTCTAGACCGGATGAAGGACAATTAATTGTCTGACAAACTTTACTTAAGCACTGAGTTGAAGGAGTCACGAATGTTCGCATTGTTAAAACTAATCCAATAGCATCGTTACGAGATGTTGAAAAGAAATTTTGATTACATCTTGTTTGAGATGACTTTATTATAAGTTATTATTAAGTTTTCTTAATTTTTTAGTAATAAATTTAATTTTTATAAGAACAACTTGATAAGAAACCATGGTGGCGTCGTGGAATAGCTTTGACTGCAAAAGCGATAGTTACAAGCTCGATTTTTACTAAGAGGAATGAATTATTTCCATTGTCCACTACTGACAAACTACGGCGTTGAATTCCGTCACACACAAAATACGAATTCAAGTGGAGAACAGTTGTAACCTAGGCTGTCAGCTTTCCCTGTTATATGGAAGATAGATAGATATAGTAGTATGTAGAAGTAGTACTTCTATACTTTATAAAGTAAAAATTAATATTATAGAAGTAGTTATAAAATAAGATAATAGCAAGTAAAATAATTACTTATATACCTATATAACAATTATCCGAACCACATACAGCAACGGACTATCTCATTGAACATATTTTCAAGCCGACCTTTCATAATATGATTCTAATATTGAATGCGGGGCCATTATCGATAATATCAAGGCAAAATTGCCTTATGGCTCTGATAATTACGCTTCGGTGGCTAATTGAAGAGAAATATATCTATCTTAAACAAGAAACGATTAAATATTATGCATTTATATATTTGAAAACTTAAATCTTAATTGTGTGTTGACGAGACGAAACTCAAAACATAATATTACCAAAATTACAAAATCTTACTAATATAACACTTAATCTCTCTTTAAAAGCAGTACAGTCAGCAAGCAGCATTTAAATCCAAAAGACATGTATATAAAAATCCTATACTTCCCACTAACAATACACAAAGACATTCAATCTACGTCAACATCTATCAAATACGTGTTGGAAATAAAAATCACAGTGTGTCATATTGTTGAAAGCAAATGTTATAGTTAATTCTGGCCACGTCACGGGACGCGGCTGTATCCGTCATCCTGGCTATTTTAGGGTGCGTACAATTTCGTGGGACAGATATTAGATCTGCAAATTGGTCTTGTTATCTTGCGCCCTCGTGACTGGGGTGACCAAATTGTACGAACTTTTTTAATTTCTTCAGTTTTAAGGTTGGCTTGAACTTTAAGCTATAACTTTTCTCTATAATTCGTCCAAATACATACAGCACTAGTGTGTTCTGTTTCATTAAGCGCTTCCTATATTTTAAATAAAACAAAGTGAGAGTGAGGTATTACCGTTTTTTTTAAATTAATCGTAAGACCTATACCTACTTATTTATTATAATATGTTGATAAACTCTCAATATGTTAACATAAAGATAATTCTGATAATACTTTTTAGATTTTTTCGAAAAAATCTTCCCTAAATTTGCTTATTTGAAGCATGCCTTCATGGGAAGAACGAGAAAATTTTGAAACACACTACTTATTCTCTACATTTAATATTTATATAAAATAGAATTTTAAAAAATCAAGTGACCCCGATAGGTACTACTATTGTCACCCTAACAACCCTCCCCATACATCTGTTATCAGTAATGGACATCGCAGCACCGTCTAATAGCTTTATTGACCCTCCTGCATTGCTTCTTCCATTTATGATTGTGAAATTACATTATAGTACAGAAATTTGATGATATAATAACATGAAATCTTAAAACGTTATTCACAGGTATAGCAATCTAATTTAAAATGAATGTAAAATAGAATACATTGACTTTACACCTCCATAATTTTAAACTTTACACTCATAGTGATAGCGTGCCAAAAACTATTAAGCCGACGTATAATATGTGTATTTTAAAATATAAATATGATAGTTATATAAAGATAATTCCGTACATTTATCAAAAGACATTTTTTCCGATTCATTTTACAATTGCCCTTTACAATCTTTTTTTACGTTCATTATACTTAAATAAATGAAATTCCCAAAATCAAACGTCATTAAAACAAACTACACACTAACAATAACATATACATAACACGAAAACCGCCCAACAAAACATACAAATTCAATACACGAACAGTTTTCCCGCCCAGCGAGACGCGGCCCACTGACCGAGATGCGGCGCCGGCGCCCGCGCATGTCGCAACGTCACGTGCCCCAGCGTGTAATTAAGGCTTATTCACACGCTGAACAAACATCTGAGCCGAGATGAAAATGTATTTGATAGCATCACTAAATGTGTGATTCATTTTTAATTACAAATAGAGATTTTATACGATATGAATTAAAATTAATTGTGTCAACTAGAATTGTCTCATACAATATTTAATAATTGATGCTTTTGATTATTGAGAATTTTGTTATCAATGAACTCTAAATTTATTACATTTATTTATTGAATATTATATTATAGTAAATCTTGCAAAGCAACTTCACGTTTTTAGCTGCATAATTTGAGAGTGGCGAATTTCAATGTCGCGCTTTGTCTACCAGATCAGAGAAAATAAAAGAATTTAAATATTACTATTTCCCCCGAGTGCTACCTGGTCTTTTCAAACATTTATTTATATATTAATTTATAGCAAAACATTCCCGATTTTATATGAAATATTTGATTAAATCCTATTTTAGTACTTATTTGTCCTCATTTATAATGAACAATAATGGTGTTTTTATAAATTAACACAACCGCAAATTAGTCGAGCGAAACGAAGATATCATGATTGAAATATACTTGTTTCCTTCCCCAAGTTCTCATTATTCATTTAAAATAAGTAATGTCCCTACACACAACATACTTGTTAATTTAAATTTATAATGGAGCGTTATCATTGCAGTAACGATTGATAATAATAATATGTTACTATTTTACAGGTCGTTATTGAAATATTACGAAAATTTACTATACGAAGCGATCAATAAAATTGTATTTTTATAAACAAAGTTTTCTCTTATATATAAAAAATTTAGCCATCATCGACCAGATACATAAAGTTTATTTAATTCTGCAAAATTATGTAAATAGTTAATGATGAAAAGAATAATTTCGCTCTTAAAAAATGTTGAATAGCATCATTAGTGGACTACGGGACCTTCCCGTAAGATCTGCACGACTGCAGTCACCGGGCAGGGGGCCAAAATTATAGGAAGAGTACTTAGCTGCTAATAGCCACTCACCGGACTTGCAATTTTATGACAAATGTAAATCTAGGTGCATTAATATGATATATTCGCGAATGATCATTCATCATGTCATTAAAGTAGAACGTATATTTCGAAAACATTGCAGAAAAGTGCTGTAACATATTACAAGTTATATTGTTCAATTTTAAATATACCTAGGAGGATAATTTTATACGTTTTTATTTATATTTCCTCCTAATTTATCCTTATTAAGCTTTAGAATGAATTTCATGTAGAAACCACGTTAGGTCCCATTTATAAACATAGTTCAAACATGTTGAGCGGTATTGACAACAAATAGAAAAAATAACCATTTTTTTAGAAATAAAAATTTCTAAATTAGGTAAACGCAGGTATCTTACGCAGGTAAACGCGCCACGTGCGTGGTTGTAGGTTCGATTCCCATTAGAGGATATGAAATATTCAAATTAAATATTACTTTGCCTCCTGAATCCAACGGAAAATAAGTATCGGAGTGTTTTAATACTAGGCTCTCTCTGCCTACCCTGCTACATACGGGATACAGCGTGAAGCTAAAAAACAACTATTTTCACAATTCTAAAACGGACACAGCGCACAGAGGAAGTAGCGGCAGGCCACCAATGTCTAAATCTAAAATGTTAATATGAAACATAATACACGAGGGCGCGTTGCGCAGGGCGCCCGCATAGGAGGAAATACCAACTTTAATTACCCGCACTAAATAATCAGTATACTTTCTTTTTAATTATAATTCATAAGCTCCTTTCCCGTTACTTCTAATATATAAATAAATCATGTGAATGTTGTAACATTTCATTTTTTTTTACCGACTAGGTACTGTAAATGGAAGAGATTCTCAATTAGACTATATTTTTACGCATATTTACGATACACTTGATTGTCAATCTATCGTTGATGCGTTTCTAATAAAAAACTGAATTTCAAATCACCTAATAAAACAAAAGATTTCATAAAATATAAATAAAACAACATTTTTTTTAATATAGTGCATAAGGAGGTAGAGACAACGGTGTCTGTCGTCGTAGACAAGCCATTCCACGCACTTGCCAGGGAGGCTGGTCTATTTCGGGCACAGTCAGCGCGACATTTGAAACAAATGCAACAAAGTCTTTTACGATGTCACTCTCCACGCATCAATATCATCATAATGGCGTCTAGCGCTAATCGCATTACCAACGCCACTGGGTTACTATAATATATCTATATTTATCTAGTGTATTTTACTATACAATATTATAAATGTGAAAGTTTGTGTGTGTATATTTGATTTACGCAAAAATTACTGAACAAATTTAGCTGAAACTACATTAATATAGCTGATACATAAGAATAACCTATAGGTTAAAATATACGTAAAAAATGGCTATGATATAACAATAAGTTTAAGCGGGCGAAGACACGTGTGGCGGCTAGTAAAACATAATTTCAACTTGTATTTAAAATCATTGCTATGTTTCTCTGAAACGGCACCGTATATCATGTTTTAGCTTTAGCGAAGCGTATTTTAAAACAATACCAGCGATTGTTTATAAAACGGAAAAACGTTTCAGGGGCCTTGAAAAAAGATACATTACGTGAAACTGGCACAATTCCTATATTTAAACCCACTAGCGGCATTGAGACAGGATAATTTCTGGGTCCATTCATTTTGATGCGAATAAAAATGATACAAATGATCGTAACTCTGTCAAAAAGCAGTGTTGAAAGAAAAAATATGGCTAATGGTTAGGTTTTCGGCTGTTTATATTCATACGACACGGTGATAAAATAGTAATGGAATTAAAAAATATATCGTTGCACAGTTTAGCTGTAACCGTGATTGGTTGTGGGTTCGATATATAAAATAAATTTATATTTTGTTCGTTCTGGTGTCCAGGCAAAAAGCGGCGTTGAGTTCCGCCACTCAACACGCAATGCTTCCAGAATGCTCTGGAAACTGTGCAACGGAGCGTCACTAGGTTCCATCTGCTTATCCTTCTGTGTGAGATACAGCGTGAAACTAATTAAATAAAGTAAATATACATTGATATAAATTTTTGCTAGAAAATCCCTAATCTACGTAAAGTTAAAAAGTATCAGTGGGCGTTACGAAGTCGTGAGTCAGCCGGTTATTCCTGACATCCTGGCACAATTACGAGCTCCAGTTAAGGAGAGGTTCATCTACTTAAAACTAGATATTGCATGAAATATGATAATAGGGACGTCGACATTAAGCTACATTTATTATCTAAGTTAACACAGCACGAAGGTCTAAAACAGCCATTATAAATTTTTTTTATACGTAACAAATTTTTATACGTTTTCTAAATAAGTATTTTAAAGAAATAGTTGTCAAAGACATTATAAAAGAGAAAAAAAATCATAATATTTGTTTATACCTACTGTTCAATAAAAGATTCATACTTATATAAATATTAAAAGACCAAAAACACTTAAATGAACAATAAGCGAGGCCATTGAAAATGAAATTAAAACTAATGATTGACTTTATTGGAAACACAAAGCGACGCTATGGCTCAACGATAAAATTTCATTCGTAGTATTTATAACTAAGTTTTATCGGAATAAGGGTCGGCCACTGATGAGTAGTTAACGTTGAAACGCTATCTGACTATTGGATAAGCTATAAAAAAATCGTAAAACATAAATTACAAGATGTAAACCGGTGGAATAATATAGTATATATTGATTATGACAAAAGTTCCCGAGCTGGCGCAGGAGAACTGGGGAATAATGAGAATAATATTGGGTCGTAAAGTTCGTTGATTACGAACTGCATTAACTGGATGAAGATGTAATTTCCGCAGCAAATAGTAATCAATAGATATCCATCTATATCATCTCAGTATCTTCTTGACAATAAACACGATAAGTATGGGTTCGATTTCCATACGTTAAATATTTATATATAAATTGCAGCGTTCAGCTACAATTTACGATACTTATTAATGTATTTAAAATGGAAGAATATACTTATACTAGAGAAATTATTAAAAACACTTTTATAAAATATGATATTCAATAGGTATCATGATATTAAAAAAGGAGCTTCGCCTTAATAGCATAGTACGTGGGACGAGCGGAGACTATTAACTCTTTTATTTAGAGCAAAACCAACGGAATGCGGAATATAAAGATAAATTGGGAAATTCTTCTTAACGACAAGGGAATTTCGGATAGAACCTAAATGGGTTTTAGTAATATATTTAATTTAATAATTATATTAATGCAAATATAAAAATTAGCTTTATTTTCTTTCCCACATAACAGGGTAGGCCGAGTGAGTATAGTGTTAAGACACTGTGTTCTCCCCGCATAATTGCAAGTCGCGTTGAGGAACTTAACGCAATTTCGATTTTTCTAGCATTTTTATAGACCACTTGGTTGGTAAAATCTAAGACGATAAAATATTAAAATAACAATTTTATAAATTACTAGCGGACGCGAGCAGCTTCGCCTGCTTATTTGTACCCTTAGGGGTGAATTATAATAAACCATAAAACACGTGTTCAATGAAATATTTTTAAGTCTAAATTTTATAAAAATCGGTGGCGATTTGAAAAATTTTCCATACAAACTTTCAACCTCTATTTCACTCCTTTAGGGTTAAAATTTTTCAAAATCCCTTCTTGGTCCAGATGTCCAGATTATGAAAGTAAACATCTGTCCAAATTTCACGTTTCTACCATCAGCGGTTACGGCTGTGCGTGCGTCTAACCTCAGTCAGTATATATATATATATATATATATATATATATATGTTGAAGCATCAGAAGGGGCCTCAAAGCGGTCTTGGCTGTCACTATTCATTTGTGGGCGTTGTAGCAACAGAGATGTTTAAATAAAAGTCACACTTATATTCTACAATGTCTTATTACTCGTTTACATAAAAGTTTTACAATAAATCTCACAAGATTAACAAAATTACAATAGAATAGGAGCCAATAGCTACACCTACTACCCTATTCGGGATTACCCGCTCCATTTTAAATATCCAATTCTAATATAATCCATTACATAAATCATTTAAAATCGAAACGTAATAATTGCGAAATTATAATTAAAACGAATACACACACACAGCGGCACAGCGGCGCGCCGTCATATATATATATATATATATATATCGCCAGGTCCTGAGACACCAAGAGAATTGAAGAGCCGAGCAATCTCGTTGCTTTACTAATAAACATCCCAGGGTTTCGTTTCCCGCCTTTGGCTCTATTATCAGACCAGGTCAATGATATCATATTATTTTATTGTCACGTAAGCTACGTATGACTGCCAAGTTTTGATTTCCTTTTATTTTCATTTCCTTGCTCTGGTAACGAGGCAGAGCGCGGCGTTGAGTTCCCCCACTTAACACGCAATGCCCCCAGAGTTCGAATTCCAAGGTACCCTCTGCCTACCCTGCCATGTGCGGTATACAGCGTGAACTAAAAAAACCTAATAAAAGTGTGTTAAATATACAAAATTAGATAATAATAGCAAAACTACCTATATGAAAAATCTAATATTTCTCGCAAATCTCAACAGCATATGGTAATATATTAATGTGGACTTGGCGCCAGCCAGCGTTAATTTATTCTCGCATTATAGGAAACCACTATTATTATGTGATGTAAGCGAATAACAATTCGACAAAATAATGGTATGGGGGAAAAACCTATGAGGATAACACTTATACTTAGCTACTGCAACATGAATATAGGCAGTGTGTTTTAAAAATATTTTTAATCTACTTGATCGTGCCTTATTAGATGGCTTTTTTTAATTAAACGATTTTATTTATAAATCGTTCTCAAGTCAGAGGTCGATCTTGAGATGCTCTATTGTTCATAGATATATCATTACGAATATAAATGGCATCTCAAGATCGATCTCAGACTTGAGAACGATTTATAAATACGGACCAAGTATTGTTGTTTTTAGTGCAGGGACTTGTAACTTCATTTTTTAATTAAATAACAATATTATTTATCTCATATAATAGAACGTCGTGTTTATGCAATTTTTTTGTTATATAAATTATAACAGTACTATAAATTAATAATATAACGCTTCATTGACAATCACGCTAACATGCTTCCGGTTTAGTGTAAAGGCGTGTTGAGAGTTGTTATAGGAAATAAGATAGAAATAAGTTTAATTATTCCATTGTATACAACATTAAATAAGTAAAAAAATATATATAATATCAATAATTATAATGTCAAGTTTTTATCATTGTATACTGTTTGTAATAAATATATAATAAACACAGTAGAAATATTGCCACAGCAACTTCTGTGATTGCAGCAGTTTCATTATATTTTCAGAATTATGAAAAAAAAAAAATACTTTAGCATTTGAAAACTATATTTTGAGGAACTAACAGTTAGTATAACGTTTTTATAGCTGCACGCCGTAATCACCACGGAGGCATTCCGTTTTAAAACTTGAGCACGAAAATAAAAATATTAAATTTTTCATTACTCTGAGAAAGAATCGAACCGACAACCAAACGACATAAGTGGTTAAGAAAACTATAAAAATCAACGATGAAGCCTACCATCCTGCCATCCACACGCGCAGCAGCAGGAAATAAATCTAAACGAAGAAGCACTAAAGACAGAGAGGCAGAGCCCGGAGCTATAGAAATTATGAATGTCACATATAGATACCGCTATAGGCTGAAGAGGGATAAAGCTAATCGTGTGATAATTTACGAAGTAGATTAAAAAGTGAGGGTCTATAATTTATTTTCTAAACTAACTAACTTTCATGATGAAGTACGGACTACGGTCGCAGGAATATCGTATTACTATTGGTTGGTGTGTATTTTTTTTTTCTAATTTTTAAACAAGAAATACCCTGTTGGTTTTCTTAGATTATGTAGGTAATAAAGCAAATTATAACTATAAATATATGTAAGTGACATAAATAAATGTAAAGTGGAAAAGGAACCCATAACAAAGTAAATTAAATCTTTTTATATATAATAACACGTTTTTAACTTATATAGCACAAAAAATAACAATAGAATATATAATAAAAAAAATATTCTTACTTTGGAATCATTGAATTAAATGAATGAAAAATCAACAAAAAAATCATTCTATAAAAGATTATAAGAATAATCCCAATAAACTGCGCTCAGTAAATCACAATCCCCTAATTTAAAGGCTTCACAAGTTTAATATCTGAATAATTTATACTTTCAGCTTTCGCCATTAATTTTTCTTATAACCAAAGCGTGAATAATATATTGTATATACGAAATTAACTTCGTTTGGGGGGTTTATGTTGAAGAAAATGAAGTTACTTTCAGTTATTGTGGCGAAGTTGTAATATTTATTTTACCATTTTTAGGGTTCCGTACCTCTAAAGGTAAAAACGAAACTCTTATAGGGTCATTTTGTTGTCTGTATATCCGTCTGTCAATACCTAAGTCGGCTCAATTGTAAGATACGAGCATTTTGCGAAGTTCGAAGCGTAGTCAAAACCTATAGAGTACTTCTCGTGGATCACACTTATGTAACTTACATTAAAATTACAATATAAATAAAGGGAAAAATGCGAGATGTTAAAATATCCTATATATTTTAACATTTCGCATTTTTGCCGTGCCATTTTATAGAAAAAAATCATAACAAACGTATTTTGGTTGTTTATTTCATACAAAACGAAATGAAAATTTCAAATTTTATAAATTATACTTCTCGTTGACTTACAATCTAGATATTAGTACGGAAGACTGAGTGGGTGAGTATATTTTATATACTATCTTACTATTGCTATCTAAAATACAGGCGCTAATTTCAAATTCTAAAACAAAACATAGTAGAATTTGTCGCATTAGTTTTCTACAGTCGCCTTGTGTAACTTGCTTGTTACGTAAATATTAATCTATTGTTCGAACGGGCAAAGACCGTAAACAAGATGTATTTGCAATATGGCAGAACAAAGTCCTGACCGAATATGATACTCTCGTAGGCAATTTATAGTTTATTTTGCAAGCATACATTTGTCAATAACAATTATTCTAATTTGAAAAAAAAAAATGAATAATTGTAAAATGAAAACTGAAACAATTACAATGCGTGTCAGGCACATTCTTAAGTAAATTAATGACATATAGTAAATAATAAAAATATCCATATAGATTTTTTTATATAATTATTAATTATCTATTCAACGGCAACAATAGAATAAATTATTATATAAAAACCGGCCAAGTGCGAGTAAGAGTCGCGCGTGAAGGGTTCCTTTTCTCTATAAAGATGGTAAAAAAAATCAGATTTGCTCTATGGGAGCCCCCTTAAATATTCAATTTATACTGTTGTTTATAACGGCAATAGAAACCATTAGCTATATTACTACCACAAAGATATTAGAAGCCATTGGACTGTAAATAGTTTGTTTTTCCTGGTCTCCCAAGGCAAAGCGCGTAGTTAAGATACGCCAAAATAATTAACATTTTATTAATAAAAATAACACAAAAAATCATATTATATCCAAGAGAAATTGCATTAGGAAAACAAATGATAAACTTCGTGGTTATATGCTGTCGTAATTTTAATATCCGTTAGTATCTACTTTCTACATATTTACTAGTAATAAAATTAATGTTACATACAATATGACAACTTCCACTTTAGTATAATAACAACGAACATATGAAAAAGTGAAGTGCGAGTAGTAATTACATGTAATAGGTTCTACATGAAGATTTATTTAACAGTAGCAAATATAATTACATTACAAATATATAGAAATATACAAAATATAGACTTTATATCGTGTACAAGAACGATACGTTGTACAAGAAATATCTTTGCCGAATTCATGAAACAATATAATATGATCTCTACATTATCGTCTTTAATACTTAAGGAGAGATCTACAAAGCAGCAGATAGATATAAATAAAAAAAAACAAAATATATTAAAAAATCTTTACTCAGCACCTAAGCAGTCGTGACAAATAAATATGTTCACTGTGTGACAGTCAACGTGAGTTCGAGTCCCTCTCAAAGGAATAAATTAATTTCATTTATTCCTCTATCTACCTTGCTATATACGACAACCTAAAACAAATATGTACATCAGTACGTATAATAGTAATTTACTAATTGCAACTAGAAATAATATTCGTATCCATATATTATTTCTCTAAACATATTAAATGAAGCAAACTGATATTTAAATACTGGATAATTATTTATTTTAGTATTTACTTTATGCACGCCGCTAGCGTAAACTATTTATATTACTGTTGGCCATTAACTCTTAAATCTTAATTATGATATTAAAAACTTTGCATATAAAAAGTTAAGTCTTTGTGGCGCAATTGAAACGTGTCTTACTGCTTGTGTATAATATATTTTCACGCTGTATCCCGCATATAGCAGAGTAGGCAGAGGGAACCTAGATTTAAAACACTCCGTTTTGAGTGGCGGAACTCAAGGTCGCGCCTTTGCCTTGGTAGCAAGGCTGAACATATTAACCGTAGCCAAAAGTTACGGTCTCTGCATATCTCTTTCGCCTTGACCACCGTCATCAACCTATTCACACATGCACTCGGTATCTTCAGACCTTCCTGCAGTATCTTTGATAATGTGAAGGTCAACTGAGGTCTCCCATACCTTTCTTACCGTTCACTCTCCCTTCATAACTTTTTATTGCCATTCTTTCAGTCATTCGGTCGACGTGACCAATCTCAGCTTTATTATAGTAATTACAGATATCATAATATACAATAGGTAAAGGGTAATCCACCAGCAAACTTTCTTGAACGGGCTTAAAATGAAGAGCGAAGTGTTTTAACACTAGGTAAAGAAGGTGTACCTGTCTATTATAAATTAAATTAAAATAATATACTAAAAAAAAAACGAATGCAACCATCTAACCGTAAAAACCATGTAAGCTGACACGCATGAGATAAACAATGGGAGAAGTTTGGAAATATTTAACATAATAATAATAATATAAGTTTGATATGAAAGAACCCATAATCAGGTTGGTCTCTAGGTAGCAACCTACTTAATGTATTGATATTATCAATTAAGCACACTGAACGGTCTGCTGCGCTGAGGGTCCAGAGACAACTTTGTTAATCTCATTTGCATACTAAGCTTTGAATACAACTGCAAATATAAATTAAGTAGGGTTGAACAAAAAAATATTGATCATCTTTTTTTTCAGCAACACGCTGTATCCCGCTTTGTGGCGGGGTGGGCAGGGGGCACCTAATGAGGCATTGCGTATCAAACTCACGACCGTCGCGTTTACAGTCACATGCTTGTGCCACTGCGCCACGAAGGCCTCTCACGACGTATCAAACTTTGAACTATAATTATTAAAGGTAATCGAGTTTTTTTTTACATAATATATACAGGACAACGGCAAACATCATGTCAGTGTCCAATATCAATCAAATCAAAATCATAATCGAATAAAATTATATTTACTTGAAATGAAAAAGTAAAGACAAAATTATAATCAATCCATCCGTAAGTAATGCGTTCCTGAATGAAATTTTTACAACAAGTATTACATAACTATACTCAAAATAGAGACTAAAGTATCAGCGCACAAAAAAAACAATATTAGCCAAAAGCGAAAATACAAACAGCAAAAGCAAAAAAAACACTGTAGGTACTTTGCGTCGCGGTGGTCGCAAGTTCTTGGAAAACTTTCAAATAGCAGTGACAAGCTATCAGCCGTAGTGTTTAAAATCCGCAGAATACTTCCGAAGGCGACAGCCCTGCAAATATTAATCACTTCACGCTCCAGGTGTCCGACAACTATAGGTACATACTATAGTATTCTCATCTCTTTCTCTCTAATTAAAACTTTATATTTCCGTCACATAATTGTTTTAGGTACTGTCGGAAGCAATTATAACTTACTATATGTAAGCGGCACTGTAAAAACGACACGAGTATTTAAATTTTTATTTTTTTCTTGTGTTTCTTATAATTTTAAATATAAAATAAATATTTTTGGTGGTCGATAATTTCGGCTACCATAAATAATATTTTACAATATAAATGACAGAATCATTCATAGTGGATTTTTTAACAGTCATTCAAACAATAAAGTCTTGCATTGTTATATAATAATTTTATTAATGAATTTTCATTACATTAAATTAATCTAAACAGTTTTTAATTGTATGTATATTCGTTAATAATAATAATATAAATTACAATTTTAAATAACATGAATTATAAGCAAATTAGGACAAACAAACAAGATCTAGCGATTTTTTTGACGTTGACATTGCGATGATTGTGGGTTCGACTCCCATTGAGGAAAGTATTCACATAAATAATAATATTACTTTTTTCATATTTAAGTATGAGCTTTCGCCACCTATCCCACTGCTTTAGAAATCACATTTCTAAAACGTATTTAAAAAAAAAGATAAAAACACTTTGCACGAGCTACTTACGTTTAAATTAATAATAATATTTACAACAATGAATATTATTAAAATAAAACAGTAGTGTTTGCTTCCCACTCAAATTAAAATAATAGGTAAAAATTATATGTTTGTTTGGGAAGTGGTATAATATTAGCGCCTATGTCATTTAAGTTGTCATAACTTCATGATTTATTATAATACGTGCCAACTACTACAACTAAAACAGCCATAAATCTTTATAAATTGCTTGAAAACATTTAAAAATGGCTCCATTGTTAAGTTGCGGCCCAGAGATTCTCGACCAGAAGAATGTTATAAATTTTGCATTCATATCATTTAGTAGATCTTTTGTCTTAATGGGTGACATAGATGCCATTTTTTTTTTGCCTTTGAGAAAGAAAACTAGTTTTTATTAAATGTTACTTATATACTGGTATAATGATAAAATGAACGACTTCCTCTGTTTCAGTGTGTTGCTTGTATCGAAAGCTTCAGCTTTACGATGTATCCCGCATAGAGCAGAGTAGGCAGAGGAAATCTAATGATAAGTTGCGTGTTGACTGGCGGAAGTCAACATCACACTTTTGAAAATATTAATATTTTTTTTCCTCGATTGGGAATCGAACTTACAACCTCTCGCATCTACAATCGCACCCTCACGCCCCTGCGCTAGCCTGCCAACTGGCCTCAATCAAAATAATCTATATATATAAAAGGATATGTCCTCACTGACTGAGGTAAGACGCACGCACAGCCGTAAACGCTATGTATAGAAACGTGAAATTTGGACAGATGTTTACTTTTGTAATCTGGACATCCATTAAGAAGGTATTTTGAAAAATTTATCCCTAAAGGGGTGAAATAAGAGTTGGAAGTGTGTATGGATTTTTTTTAAATCGCCACCGATTATTATAAAATTTGAAATTCAGACTCTTAAAAATATTTAATTCAACACCTGTTTCATGGTTTTTTAGAATTCACCCCTAAATAAGCAAGCGAAGCTGCGCGCGTCCGCTAGTATATTATATTATAGTAAATGTTATAAAACAATAGATATCAAGGTAAAGGTTATAATAAAATATACAACATACTAAATATATAGTATCTATTTTCGTCATAGACGGACGGACATACCATTTGCAAGGTGAACATTAAGAGATAATAATAAACATTCACATTTTTTCATTTCACCTTTTAAGGGAAACCGCTGCGTAGTAAGTTAAATACTGTGTTCTATAAAAGCTTACTCTTAAATAATTGCTTTTATATAAAAAAATATATAACAACAGTTATCTATATAATGTATTTGAATATAAATAATAAGACAATAGTAAGACAAATTCGTGATATAGCCGGCATATTAGGATTCGTAATTATTGCGAATTTTAATTCGGTGAAAGGTTGTATTTTTGTAGCAGCATATAGCAAGGTACGCAAAGGGAGCCTAGTCTAAAGACACTCCGCTCCCCACATTTAGCCGATATTCTTGCCGCTGAGGCATTGCTTGTTGAGTGTACTATAATTTCGCACCGAAGATTAGAAGAGAAGCTAAGTATTTTTTTTTAAAAAAACAAATATAAACTCGAAACCCGACAAAGGCTTAAAAGAAAAGGACAAACAATCACCCAACAATCAAAAACAATTTCACATCACCAGATAACTATCAATTACAACAGTTGTAAGTATTTAACCAAATGACAGCGCACGGTGTCGCACTGACAGGATGTATGCACTGCGCGCAACTAAGATACGGATCTTCTAAGTGGGCATTTAGTCTAGCCCGCAAGCTTGTATTGTTCAGACGTACCTACTTATATGGAGATAAATTTAATTAACTTTATATTTAATTACTTATCATTAATAAAGGTGTTTCATACGTTGTGGGTTCGATTCCTACTCGGGATGATGAAATATTTAATATTGTCGTTTCACATTTCAATGAAGCTTGAGAAGAGCTATATTTTGTGGCCCAATACATATGCAATACAAAAATTTACTTGACCAAGATTACAATATGAACATTAGCCTTAAGTACCTAATGTATATAAACCAAAACAAAATGTTCCCCTTTTTTGCAGACGTCTTTTAATGGCATAAACTTGTTTATAAAAAAAACATATGCGTTACGCTTACGACTGCATCTTGATTTATAGCTGTCGTTTTAATAATCCGAAAATAATTCATTATTATTAATTACTTTAAAATTTTATAGGGATACTTAAATATATGAGGCACAATTGTAAAAATAACTTAGCTCGTATCATAAAAATGCCATTATTTGTAAGATAAGATAAATTAATCTTAAATTTAAAGCTAATTCAAATTAATCTAGGAATAACATTCAGTACTCATACGATTTATCTAACAATAATTACATATTATAAAGTAATATAGAAAAGATGTCTATTGCCACACAGTTGGGGGAGTTCGACTCGCACTTAACCGGTTTTTTTAACCACAGTAACTGAGCACGACCATGCTACACAGGGCATTCGTTATCAACTGATAGTACTCGTCAAGGCGTGTCAAAGGCCACTGTGGGACGTAACAAATTGAAACATCAGATAAAAAACAACACTTCACATACAAAAAACGTGACTTTAAAAAAATACATGTTCATCTTCACACGATATCGATTGCAGCCGCGGAGCGAATGAGAAGTCACCATTTCTTGCTTAAAAACAATATGGATTTTGATAAATAGTCGTCGTAGATAATAGTAGATTTATTTCAAATCCTAAGATTTACTTAAGATCAATTTCATTTGTGTTTGCATCGTTACTATATTAAAAGATCTCGTTATCAATTTCCGCCCAAACGCTGTTGGTTTACGCTCTTAGAACAGTGATAAAAATTTTACCTAAAAATACAACGAAAATATTCTGAGTGAAATATAGGACCAGAATCATCACCAAAGCATATAAACGTGATGTAGCCGTAAAACATAATATTCATGTAATCCTAAACATTCAATATTTTAGATATAATACTAAAACATAATCGTGTTCTAGACGAAATTGTATTAAACAACCCCTAAGCATCGCAAGTGCCTCCCCAACGACCCCTAACATATTTTCAACTTGTATTTAATATGCGCTCGTAAAACAAACGACTCCTTAATAACAATGTAAGTGCGAGGTTTTACGATATCGTTTTATGATGCAATTCGAGCAGTTATCAAATCAGTAGATGGATTGCATTCTGTTATTGTTTTGACAGCGGCAAAGCCTGTAGGATGTAGGTAGGTATATTTCGTTATATTCGTAAGGTTCCGTACCTGATAAGGGAGAAATGAACCCATACACAGGAGTTTATGTCCACCTGTAGCTGTACCATGTAGATCAAGCTGGAATTATTATTTAACTTGCTACCTAATCAAAACCTATAGACCTACGGAAACAAAGTATCAATGATATTGGTAGGAAGGGCACATAAAATGCCCCCGGTGGCCATGAGGCGGAAGAGGTTCGCGGAGACCATAGTTTAGTATTTTCTCTGGCTAGTAGGGTACTAGGGATAAAGTATAACAGCAAATTTGCCTTATAATGAGAACAGTGTCGATCCTTCACAAAATAAATTATTATTCAATATAAAATTAAAAATAATGAACGTATCGATAAATTCCAAAAGCTAACAATAACAATCTCGAGTTATTACTAAAATCATAAAAAGTTTAAGGCGCATTAAACAAATTAACTCAATACAAATGAACACACAGATGTAGTCATTAAAATGTTAGTAATAGAGATTTTAATTGCATGCAATTAAAATGGCTGGAACAATCGTCGAGGGCAGGTAAGCGGGCCAGGTAGTCGCTAAAATCAGTACCGTACGAACAATGTTTACGGCGCCAAGAACGTGATAATTGCCAAGTATTTGTCTAGATATTATTTGCACTTTTTAAATTATATGATAAAAGTTTAGTAATAAAAGTAAATTACTATATAAAAGGAATATAATTGTGGGCAGTCAGAGAACCGTCGTGGCGCACTGCCACAGCGTCTTGGTTGTGAATTCGATTACCAATAGGCGGAATGATTATATATTTTTAAACGGAGCGAAGTATTCAATTTTGGCAATCAACACTTCTTTACATTAGGTTCGATCTGCCTTATACGCTGAGCGGGGAAAAGAGTGAGGCTGCAACTATTATTTACTTGGTAGTATTTACGCTGGCTTCTCAATTCGCACTGGTTCAGTGCAGTTCGCCGCTCTTAGCTTCATCACCAAACCTACAACCAGTCGCGTTTACAGTCACACTTTATGCCCCTGCGCCACGAGATACTAACTTCTTTAAAAAACTGCTAGCCAATACAAGGTAAAAAAACATCATGCCGCCCTGCCTTAAGTAAACGTCCACATACCAAAAGGATAAGATCAATTCACTTGAACAAATATCCTGTCTAAGAAATGCGTTCAATCAATATTAGCTCGTCGAATTAGATATTATGAATGCTAGGAGCATTCGTGATACATGAATTTGATATAAATATTCAATAGTTTCAAAAATAAATTAAGATGAACACATAGGCTTTTCATATATATTATGTACTAAATGAATATATTTAAAGGTAATTCGTGGCTCGAATGCGATAAAATAGTAGTAACTAGTACCAATAACTATCTGTTATGATTCATGTCCATTTTGTTTTTGCCAAAAACACCTCTTTGTGAACACGTATGGCTGTGAATATTGTAGAAAAACAATCGCAACTATATTTTGTCAAGTTTGTGAATAAACGTTGGAGATATTGCAGCTATTAGTCATTATAATTGGTTATTTGCTCACAATAAATAGTAATTTATATACAAATAAACAAAAACATTCAGCAATGAAGAAGTGGTAAAATCGTTTTATCATATAACTGAGACAGAAGTAATTCAGTCGACGTTCATTTGTCTAGACTTGCTTAGGGAGAATAGTTATAAAAAAAAAAGATTTGCAGAATACTCGAAAAAGGTGGAAAGTACAGCAATATGTCTCCATAGCCCGAGGGCTAATTGCAAAGTCTAGGGGAGCATGATAAACGAGATTATTTTTATGTCTAAACACCCCATCGTCGAGACTGTTACGGAAAATAACTTCTCTCGAGTCGTTTGCTCCCCCCATGCTATATGCGTACATTAATATACTAAGCACACGGGTATAATACCAATTAGCTAGTTATTTCTATCAAAATAACGATTTATTATCAATTAATGCTAATTTATTGCGGAATCCTCTTAAAGATTTTTATTGCTTTCAATCCTCAAATTATCAAGTTGAACACGTCCAAATGACAGAATAAAAGTTATGTCCTATAATATTGCTCTCTTAAAATTCACTACGAGTTGGAGGACAATTTAGAATTGTCCGAACATAGGTCGTTATAACCACTATTAGGAGGGATTAGGGCTATAAAGGGTACTGCCTGGAGGGTGGCGTGCCCAGACGATGTTGGCAAAAGGGTTTCGGAAAATGTACTGCACAGACATTCCAATTTAACGATATGTCTCCGAGACTAAGACAGCGTAAAAAAATCTAAGAGATAGCCTTAGTCTAGACAATTTGTTGAGAACAGTAAAATTTCCTGTCAATACCACATTATAATGTAATTGAGTTGGCCGATTCCTAGATAAGCCTACGTGCACTACTGACAAGTTATAACGACTTAGAACACGGCATGAAACGCGAACATTTCGCTCCTTCATATTATACAAAAATAGACACTCATTGAGCTTCTGCTTCCTTCCAATAAGCTGTAATCCACGCTCGATCGGTTTTGAGATATATTAAGAGCTGCCGGCGATTTCGCTACTAGATGCAGTAAGACCTTTGTCTACAAAGAGATGGAGAGATGGTCGCCGTCTCGTCGCCTCATATTCAAATCTCTCGTGTTTATTGGTCATAACTCAGGGCTGGAGTCGTTATGAGCTTCCGGCATTCCGGCAAGATTAAAACGGGCCCCACTGCTAGATACGTCTTGACCGTCCGTTTGTACGTGACTTGATTTGGCGAACGATTTTAAAGTGCCCGCTAATCTCATGAAGTATTATCATGATTAGCTTTTACTTGTTAATTTGACATAAATTTGTTTTTTTTTAAATAAATATTATTATTTTATATATCTTCTTGATATGAAGAAGGCCAGTCGTAGCGTAAGGGTACAAGTTGCTGGTTCCATTCCCACTCCAGAAAAATAAATCTTATTTATTTTCATTTCCTCACTCTGGCAACGAAGCAAGACGCAGAGTTAAATTTCGGCACTCAACACACAATGCCTCCAGAATTCGGCGGATAATGAGGAAGGGAAGTATATTAATGGGAACGGAGAATCTTAACACTGGGTCACCTACCCTGCTATATGCGGGATACAGCAAAACCAAATGAAGCAGCCACTACAGTTCAAAAATGCCTGCATTTATTTTAATAATAACGAGTAGGTACACACTAGACACATACATATATAATAATATTTAAAGGAATAGCAGCAATAAGCACTATTTTCAAGATGGTAATTTAATTTAGGTAACAGTTGCTTGCTAGTTTCGGCACGTCGAAACCTTATTTAGCTCAAAATTGGGGACACAGCGAGTTTGAGCAAGTATGTACAGTACGAGTGGAAAAATTACTCTTGTTCTACGATAAAGTTTCTTAATGTAATTTATGATATTGAGACCAGTCTCAATACAGTCTCAGTTGTAAACGCAAACGTTGTAGGTTCGTTTCCCACTTGGGAGAATTAATTATTGTCAATTTCTCGTTTTGAGTTTTATGTAATTTATTTTTATGCCGTAAGATTTAATTTAATTTTATATTATTATGGGTTATAACGAACTATTTAACAATGTAAATTTTTAACATCAGTTGTGTATTCAAAATTTTCAAACTTCCAACCGTTATTTTTTCAAGTTGGTTAAGAAATTCGGATTCGTCTATATCTATTTACGATAACGGCAAATTGACTCTTTTTATACAAGCACAATGAGAAAATGCCATAACATTACTGTTAGTGTAAATCTTGTAAAGGCCTAAATGGGGGTCCAAGCAAAGGTTCGCAAATGTTAAGATACAGAACACATTATAGACTCTACGTGATCTGAAAATGTTATATTCTCAAAAAGTTTCATTTATTGGACAGATCGTTTCAGGAAAGTCAAGTTTTTATTACTTTAGAATTATTATTAATAAAGATATCTAAAATTACCTACTTCATTTTTACGAATAGAATATATATGTATATACTTTCATTACACATTCAATATAATCGATTTCCACACCTGTTATTCGTGGTATTTAAAATTAAAATTAAACTCAACGCATACAGGTGGACAAACCAAATTAGGTAGTTGTCGATAGACACAGGTCTTGTCACAGGGCAACTGGCCTATTATGTTTACAAATTCTAAAAATGAAAAGACAAAAAATTACATTCAAAGAAATTGTTTTATTATTTAAAAAAATGCCTCCAAAATTCGGTCGAAAGTGAGGAATGGAGTGTCTCAACACTAGGTTGACTCTGCGTGTGCGGGATATGGCATGAGAGTTTTTTTTTTGTTTGAAAAAAGTCTTAACTAACTGATCGAACCAAAAGAAATTCCTTATTACTTGTTCAAATTCTCGTAAAAGCGGACAATAGGGCTAATCCTGGGCCAACCATTCCCACAGTTAATCTAGCAAAACATCTTAGAAAATTGCAATTGGAAATGGAACTTTTAGAATCTGTTCTGACAATGCATCGGCTACAATGCATTGATCACAATCGTTTAGAAAAAAAAAGCGATCCAGTCAGTTGTAGGGAGAGTCGTACATCTGCCGCAGCCGGCGTACCGCTTACTTATGCGTGCTGTGGCCATGTTACTACTGTACATCGGGATATGGTTGGATTTTTTTTTCAATAAAGTATTAGGTATTGTAAATTGATCGATTGATTCATATTGTGGACGATGAAAAATAAATTACTTAATTTAATTTTTAATTTCAATGTTAATTTTTTTTAGCGTCACGTTGTATCCCGCACACAGCAAGACAGGCGCAGGGAACCTGACGTTAAGACTCTCCGTTCCCACTGTCCGCCGAGTTCTGGAGGTTATTACGTGTTGAGTGGCGCCGCGTTACGTGAACTTAACGCCGCGCTTAGGCTCAACACCAGAGCGAAGAAATGAAATTATAACATTTCATCGAGTGTTAATCAAATCTACAACTTATCGCGGTTACAGCCACACCTAGTCCCGTGCGTCACCACTGCCCTCAGAAGGTTCAAAAAGCAATCTTTTAAAATTCCAAACAATTTAATTTACTAAAATCGTCAGTTTTTTCACTCCGTTTTTCACTATCATATTAATATTTATATCAGGCATCCGAAACTCATTCAAAAGATGGCCACCGTACAAAACTTTAGACGTTACATCAAAACTAAACTATATCGAAGAACCCAAGCCGTAATGTCTTCAGCAGCACGTGTTCTATCCATAGCGCAATTTGATGGCAAAAAAAACAATGCACCCTTGTCTAAGGGAGGACAAAACGTGGATTATATCATACCTACTATTATATCCATCGATATGAGAAAAAAATGTTTAGACGCTTTCCATTTTGTACGTGATTTTTAAAGAAATGTTTTCGTTATATATAAAACGCATGAGTTATTTTGTTCGTTCAAATTTATAAAAAAAATATACTTAACAAAGTAAAATTTGCAAGGATTCAATTTTAAATTTTCAAAAGTAAAACGCCACAAAATACGTACTTAATAGAAGGTTATTTAAAATAATTCTATCCTCGTTTACTTTGAACATTTAAAGTCAAAAACAATCTTTTGCCTTTGTAATATTTAGCAAAACTTTGTTTTCCGTGTCTATTTACAAAATTTTCCAAGAAAATCTAACACAATTTATTAGGTAAACACAGGCCTCTCGCGTTGAGGCAAAACCAAGTTTGCACTAAATGTTTTAAACACATAGAATCTCTTATTTACACAATAAATACAATTAGTACATAATTTTACAAATTTTGTAAATTATGTCTTATAGTAAATATACCAAAAGTACTTTAAAAACTAGTACTAGTAAAAATATCAAAACTTTTGAACTTGAACATAAATGTTACAATATTTAGGTTATTTTTAGTAGCGTGTGCAATGGCTTAACATAACGCCGTGCTTTGTTCCGTTACCAGAGAGTAAGACTTGTATTGATCAACATCGATCTCAGATTTCCGAATTCGATACTTTGCGTATTGAGTGGCGGAACTCAACGCTGCACTTTGCAACACAATAATATCCAAATTATAACTTCTGTTCTCTACCAACACACCGTACTTATCGGGAAGCATTTTTCCATAATTTAAAGCAAAAAAATTTTTCACGCAACCAATCAGTCAACGACCGTTGCGTGTATCGGTCCAATCTTGCGAGTCGGTGCGATCTGACAGCTCGGGTTCGCGCCGAAATACGAAATGGTACGTGAGAAACGCCTCGAGGCCTTCAAAATTATGGTTACTTTGAATAATGAGATTCGAAATATGAAAAAGTATTTAAATTATAAAGAAAATCTTATTAAACGATCGATTTTATCGTAGTTAGAATATAATAAAAACATTATCTACCTACGCGGAGACTGTTATCTAAAACATGAATTAGAATTATTAAATTAAAAATTTAAAAATAGGGTAGGCAGAGGGAACCTAGTGTTAAACACTCCGTTCCCCACTTTCCGCCGGATGAGGCATTGCGTGTTGAGTGGCGGAAATCAACGCCGCGCTTTCCTTGTTACCAGAGCGACAAAATAAAAAATATTTATATATAATAATTCAACCCCAAAATGTGAATGGAACCCACAATCTGTCGCATTTACAGATGCACGCTTGTGCCCCTGCGCCACGACTAGCCTAGCAAAACTCTTAGTTACTCTTTATATAACCATTAGGCTATATTTGTATATGTGGACAAAATAAGAAGAATATCTAAATATTCTGTAGCTACGACAGAAAAGATTTATATATATATATATATATATATATATATATATATATATGTTTTCGGTACAAGGCCGCGGTAAAATTATATAATAATACAATGATTGCAAATACATGAATATTTAAGTAATTATAATAATAATTTCCACAAAGTACCTATTTAAGAGTTACAAAAGTTAAGGTCTTAATTAATTTGCGACATAGTTATTTATAAGATTTTATGCGTGCGTTTTAATCCAACTATTGACTAAGTAATTAGATGTAGTGTATTTTATTGTAATTTATATTGACGGAAGCCATAGTGGCGCTGTGGATTATCATCTGTAAAACGCGGTAGTTATGGGTTAGATTTTGTATATCAACACGAATCGAATGGTAAGTGGGTAATCTCTAGTGTCTGAACACTAGGTTCTCTGGCTACCGAGTGGACAGGTTGCTCCCGCGTGCTACTCCTGACGCCGCGACACACGAAAAATTGTGACCTGTGGCCTCATTTGCCAATGAATGAATCATACTACACCAAACTATTTCATATACTGAGGTATAGTTTAAAAATTAATACGACATCAGGATTCCAAGCCCTGTTTAGACTATTTATAAATAAGTTAAAAATACTAATGGTAATTGTGCTAAATAGCACAAAAGATTAAGTTTCCCACTAAATTAATACATGATTATATCGTCAATACTGAGAAATAAGCAACCTTTTACAGACTAACACTATTAAAAACAACATTGTATTATATTACTATGACAAAATAGATTCTCATTTAAATGCCGTTGAAACGATAAAGTAATAAAATTAAGATTTCTTAGATACGTGCCGTTTCCAATAATTTTGATGTCCTCATCTTGTCGTTTAATTTGCATTGAAACAACGTCATCTACACCCGTTGGTATAAACTAGTCTAATAAAATTAAAATAAACAGCTTCACGCCTTTTCCCGCACAGCAGTGAAGGCTGCGGGAATCTAGTCTAGTCAAGACACCACGTTTCCCGCTTACTGCCCAGTTTTAGAGACATTGGGTAGAAATGACTAAGCGGCGGAACTCTACTCTGCGTTTGGTCCACCAGAGATAAATTAAAAAAATAATAAACGATATTTATTTCCTGGACTGATGATTGGTACCTTTTACCGTCGCCTCTACAGTCAGAGGGGACTCGGACAAGAGGACGGCCTCAAATTTAAAAATTATTATATAATAATAGTACAGAATTTCGTATCAAATAGTAAACGTTTAAAATATGACAAATATATTGTAAAAACACAAAGCAAACTAAATGACATAACAAAATTCTATATTTAGAAAACCTTACGAAACAAGTACCAGCCACGTTTTAATTTACAAAGCTTACAATATATGGAAGAATAGTCATAATTTAAATACTGAGTACATATTATGCGAATAAAATTCCACAGCTACCACTACACTCGTACAAGTCACTTGGCAAGTACAAGAGGCAAGGTCACACGGTCGGCGTAGTAACCATAATAATTAATGTAGCATATTTAACATATAAACGAGTACCGGAAGCGGCCAACTAAATATACAGGGCTAGTGTCTAAGCCGCCTTTTGTGAAATTAAATTATTGTAGATTATAATTTATAGAAACGTTTCATTTCAATATTGATTATAAGTATTGGCGGAATTGCTGGGTTTTGTAAAATATTTTTTTTGATAATAAGAGGCCAGTCGTAAGCAAGGGCACAGGTGTGCGACTATTATAACGTGACAGGTTGTGGGTTCAATTCCGAAGGGGATTTTTTTTATATATGGCATATTATTATATATTTAAATTGATTTTAATTCTCGTCTTGGTAGACAAAGCGCGGAGTTGAGTTCCATTACTTAACAAGAAATGTGACGAATATTACCCAAAAAATAGGAAACTATGCGAAAAAAAACGTGTTTACTCGCAGAACAAACTAAATATTGATTTCATTTGCTACAAGACACAACGTAACAATGTATATTTAAACCGACGTATTTAAAAATTATAATACAAAATAAATTTAAAGAAAAGGAACCCAACAAATTAAAAGGAATCTTTTAAATATAAATTATGCTTCCTTTGAACACAATTTAAAATGTATTGGACCGAAATCTAGATGAAATTGAGATCATAATTACTTGGTTCAGATTTCGTTTTCAATAAACATTTAAAGATTATATAAAAAGGAGGTAACTTAAAAAAAATCATTCACATTTTCAATCTTATCCCACCAACAATAACCCACAAATAGTCCCCAATTATTAAAGCAGACGCAATTTATCGTATATTTTACTGCTCGAGGAGCGTACAATAATAAATATTTCAAGACGTTTTTGTTGCGAATAATCACACATTAAATTGACCAAGTAGACCTTAGGGCTGGAGCGAAGCGAGGAAAAGTTTACATTTGGTCCATAAAAACCCCATCATTTCCGGTCTAGACGCTCGCGTGGATACTAACGATGTGCAAGAGAGTTATTATGCCATTTACTTATTATATAACTCGGTTGAACCTTTTGTCGGCACCGAGAGGTGCTGTATGCGCGAATTAATGTGCCGAAACAGGCTTTAACTGATATCTTCTTGTTGTAAATATAAAACTAAAATAAGTAATTATGGACCGCGTGTGGTCTAATTAACTTGATGAGAGAGAACATGCGATACTCACTCACCTTTGTGTTTTATACGTTTACAATGTTATAGGAAATCGGTTTATTAAGCTTAACAAGGGTTTTTAAAGCTAGTATAGTAGATTTAGCTAGTATTGTTTGTGTGTTGTTACATACCTCTACATAGTGTAGAGGTTTTTTTTTTTCATTTTTTAAAAACCAATAAGTATTTAGATTTATATCCATTTATATTAGGCTTAAATTACATTTTTTTAAACAAAACAGAACAAAGCTAAAGTTTTGAATATTTCTCTATTTCACGCTAGAGACGATACGAAGAAGCACTCCGCTCCCTATTTTCCGCCGATTTCTGAGTGGCAGAACTCGACAACAGAGAAAAGAAATGTATGATATTAAATATTCAATTTCCTCTAGTGGGAATCGAACTCATAATTTTTACGCTCGCTCGCTCCATATTTTTTTTTACCCCTGCGCCACTGGCCTCAATATCTACAAGACAAATAACCAAAAACCTTTGTATACCAATAAACCCTTTACAGTTATACAGCTGTGTCATGGCACACACAAAAATAGCTGTCACACAGGTCCATACAATCGTACTTTAAAAAAAATGCCATTCGAAATACGGACACCATAAAATTAAAAACAACGATAACTATTAACCGCTCCACGTCCGCCATATTCGGCTCGAGACTAACCGGTACAAGCATTTATAGTTTCTTTCTTTCTTATACCGCAAATACCTTTTTTAATGTCGACATAAAAATTATTAGTGGCGTGCGTGCAAGACGAGACCGAGATATTTCAGTATTGTATGAATAATCGTGGATCAGATGTTGCCGACGGTGGATATACTATGCCAAGTCTACTGTTACGAAATACGTTAATAAATAAAATTAAATCAGCTTCACGCATTATCCCGCACACAGTAACCCTACTGTCAGTCAGGCAGCTAGTAACTAGTTTTAAGACAATCTGCCCACTTTCTACCGAATTATGGAGGCATTGCGTTTTGAGTGGCGGAATTCAACGCCGCGCTTTGCATCAACACCAGAGCGAAGAAATGTAAATGTATTTTTTAATAAATATTTTAATATTTAATATTGTATTTACTGATGTTTAATTAATTTAACTTTGATTTTAATTTTTTGTGTATATTATTGTGTAGAATAATTAGGTACATGGCTATATAGTTACATTAATGCATGTGGTAAACCTTAAAAGGTAATGCATTAAGCTGTAATAATTTAAATGTAAGAAACTTAGTGTATGATTAATTTAATGTTATTATCACTGGTGGATCTTAATAAATAAATAAATAAATAAAAATAAATTTCCTCGAGTAGTGATCGAACCCACAAGCAGTCGACGGCCCTTGTTAATACTTAATAACTATGGCTATAATAATTAATATAGATGCAAAAAAAAACTTGATGAATGAACTGTTTGTAATTAACTATAACATACGTCTAGTGCAATAGCGGAACTGGCAGTTGATCATTGTATCATTCTAATTACTAAATGTTTTTAATAATAAAAAAAACATATACATATTAAAATAAGGTGTTATAACTTTATTACTTATATCATAGTAATAATATAGATAAAACTATATTTAAAAAAAAACCTAAACGATTCTGGTATTAAATTCCATAAAAAAATTTAGACCATGCAACTGAAAGGTAGTCAGAAATTTAAGACGTTGAAGAAACAATTGAAATCAAGAACTCGGCACGCGACCGCAGTCAAACTAGTGAGAACAACCAGCCGCCGAGTATAAAATTAAAAATACAATCTGTCTTTGAAACTAATGTAGGCTATAGGGTACGCGAATACGAGTGAAAATTCGGCTCCCAATGTAGTGCGTATACACCATACATACAAAACGCGACCCCTACTTCCAAGACGTTATTGTGCAAATCTTACCATTGTGCATAAGTTATTGTGCAAATCTTACCATTGTGCAAAAGAAACCAAAAACCATCGGGACAAAGCTGACTAAAATCGCACCTGGCTGCAAATGTCGCGTCTAAAATACAACGGCGTAACCGCTGGTACAGAGAACGAATCCGAATAAAAACTGCCCCGCAATAAATAAGGGCTTAATTGCTTCATTCGTGTCTGGCGGCAGGTAAGACACTGTAGAGTGAGTTACGATATTTCAAATATCTAGGGTAGATATTCATTTTTCACAATAGAATATATACGGCCATATTGAAAATGTAAAATTCAATAATTCACAGTATCTGGGACTGGGTGCAGTACTACCCACTGTTGCCACGGCACTCGAAGGGTAGAGGGTAGGAGCTTCTCGCAAATTGATCGTAAATTAAAAGAATAACTGAATTTTTGAAGACGCGCCTGCTATTACTGTGTGAAGTGATACGTTTTATGACAATACACGACAATCGTAGTATAGCTCTGGTACACAATAGGTATAATAATGATTCATTTTATGACCATGTTGAGTGGAGTGGATCACTTGAACTGGAGAGTTTTGGAAGTATGTCGGTTCGTCGGTCAATTTATAGTTATCTTGTATATCTATTACAAAGAAATAAAATAGACATCCCCAATATGCGTTCATCGTGGCGCAGAGGCAGAAGTGTGCAACTGTGCAACTTTAAACGCGACGATTGTAGGTTCGATTCCCACTCAGGGAATTAAATATTTAACAATTTTCTTTTGCTCGCTTTTTGTAACGAGGCAAAGCGGGGCGTTGAGTTCCGCCTTGTCTTAACGGGAGAGTGTATTAACATTAAGTTCTCAGGTTCCCTGAGACTCGACTGATATATGCAGGATTACAGCGTAAAGATATATATAAAAAATACAATATTTCGATTTACATTACTACATATATGGCATACGCTGTACATACATAACATATGGTATATTTGACAATATATAAAAAAAACAACACAATTAAGCACACATCAGTCTCTATTATAATACAAAGGCGTTATTTCGTATATATAATCTCAATCGCCATAATATATGCGGCCACTCGACTTCCTCCCAACTCCATGTCTGTATATCCGGGGCAGTCAACCCTTAGGGCTTTGTTTGTAAATAAAAACACTTTAATATGTTAAACGTACGCGGTACGTGAGTCACTGTTACGTTAGGGCTGGGAACACAGCTGTGCCATGCTATATTTGTAATTTACTACTTATACTTGCTTTGATGGTGTACAAGTATTAATTTTTATATTCATTCGATATAACTTATCTATTTATAAACTGATTGTAATATAACAAACACTAAATGTTAAGGAAAGTTTGCCAGAATCCGAAAGTTAAGTCGTTTTTGAGATTAGCTTGTAAAACGCACAAACAAATAGTCATCATTTTTAAAAATTATTGATTTGGGTTCTTTTGTTATATCTAAGATTTTATTATATCTAAGAATAGAAATGATTTTAAATGCTTTTGTCGAAATCAAATTATCAGTATTAGAATTTAAAAAATGGCAAATTTTCCTTATTTTCATTCAAGGTATTAAAAAAGTAATAAGTAAGTAACTTATAAGTGCAATAAATGTTACCAATAAGAAATAATCAAAACTAAAGGCTACTTTTAAAGGACGTTACAGCGTTGTGGATTTTGTCTAGACTGAGCGCAAACAGGGTCGACATTATGAAATTTTAGAACTAAATATATATTTGAAGTGAAACAACTTTGAAAGTTCTTTTAAGACGAAAGCCTTGTAGTGGTTTTTAAAATATATTTTAAATATATACAGATATATCTACAAATAACTTTCAAATTAATATTTTTAATATAAGATTTTCTATTAGCTTCACGCTGTATTCGGTAGAAAGCAGAATAGGCAGAGTAAATCTGAAAATCTAGAGATAAGCAAGTCGTGTTGATTGGCGGATTTCAACGCTGCGCTTAGTTATTAAAATTAGGAAATAAAAGTATTAAATACTCCATTCCTCGAGCGACAATCGAACCAACAGCCACCGCGTTAACAGTCACGCCCTTGTGCCACCGGGCCACGAAGACCTCAAAGATTATTAGTATTCTAATTTTAATACATGCTATCTTCTTATTAGGAGATATAAATACTGTAGAGTAATATTCTAATATCTAAGTTGTCTTCTAATTTGAATGATTTCGGACTTTATTTAGAAATACAAGTCTAATTAAGATTCTTGTTAGGTAGCATTAAAATTAGACAAATTTCTAATATAATTTGAATATAAGAATAGTTTGAGGCATGTCGAGGCACAGGGGCTCCTGTTAACGCGTGCGCCTGTTAACGCGACAGGTAGTGTGTTCGATTTGAACTCGTGGAAACCTATTCGGAAACCATCGTTAAACCCCCTACTTCGGTACAATTGTCTTTTAATAAAATTCAAAAGGCAGTCAAAACTAGAATTAGATGTAACACAAGGCTTCGTACCGATAACCATCTTTACGACACCTGCTTCCCGTGTTCGCCTAAATACTGGTAAAAACAAGGTAATCAATGTATTTTGTATTCTACTTTCATGTTTGGAAAAAAATGTTTTAACTGGCCTTCTGAGAATTATCTACATATTGTTTTTAAAAGCTTCGTTTTTTTTTTGTTACGAGAGTTAAGTATATGTTTTTTGGGTGTTCGGTTGTAGAGAGTGGTGATTCGGGTTTAAGTGACATTAAATGTATTAATTAGTTTTTATTATGGTAATTGTTTTTAAATTGAATGGGGTAAAAGTTTTTTTTATAAGTACTCAAATATACAAGTGTTTATTATGATATTGTCAAGAGAATTTAATATTTGTTAAGTTTTATTATAATAGAAAGAAATATATTGATAAAAGTGTTAATGCTACAATGTGACCCTTTTAAGTTTCTTGCCAATTAACCGAAAACATTAGGAGTTATAAGTTAGAAATAAATGACATTGATGTAACTACACGCGCATCGCAGAGACTTATTATATTTTAATACAGGGAATGCTAAAATTTAATATTGAATGCCTTTAAGAGTGCCATAATCTGAAAACAATATTTAAATTTTATAAGTAATAATATAAATATCAAAATTGTATTTTTTTTTCAAATAAATATCATACTCACTATCAATTTATCTATTTATTACAATCATATATTAGCAATAATATAAAATCCCTTAGTAAACTACACGTTACAAAAGTTATAAAAATTATTGTGCAATGCGTACTTTGGCTTTAACGTGTTCGGTAGCGACATCTATACGTAACGCTAATACTACTGTCAACTTAACTCCACTATTCGCCGCTAGATGTCAGTGTTGGTATAAAATAAAAATCAAATACTTACCAGCGCCACCTAGCGTTGGAAAGCCGGACTAGTTCCTCACTGCTTAGCAATGACTACAACAACGCCATCTATTATCACTGCATCCAAAGCGCACTTTTTAAAAAATCACAATTCTCTTCCAAAATAATAGAATCTGCTAGCAACTAACACAATTTTTTTCACGTTTTAAAATTTTTGTTTTTATACATTTTATAATTCACTTTATTGAAATTTGATACACAATTTATTTTACACTTGCACATGTGGTGTTGCATCATGAGTTCGTTTTTTATCTGAAACAAAAAATATATTTTCAAATATCAAATATATTAAATAAAAATTAGAAAGAGGATCTTTGTTTTACTACTATCAAATTATGATTTTTTTTTATTTGTGTAAAAAAGAGATTGATACAATACCAAACTGAACCGAGTGCCACATGGTAAAATTACTTCATCTTTATTAAATTTAATGTAAAAAATAACAATTATAATAGGAAATAAATAATAAAACTATCTTATGTCTACATAAATATCTAATTTTTTACAGGCTAGGCTAGATTATTAAAATAAAGTATTTATTAGACAGCAAAAACTAAAGCTTCGGCAAACTTGTTTTTAAGTAGAAATTTGGTTTTCTTTTATCAAAAATAGAAATATAATATCTTATTTTATTAACATTTATTAAATTCAATACAAAAAAGTTAAATAATATGTTAAATTTGAACTAGTAGCAATTTACCTAATGAAACAATTTACCATGCTCTAAAAAAATTTTTAATTTTGTTGAAAAAGAGATAGAATTTTTTAACTGTTTTAGATCTATAATGTTTTTTATGCCATAATCACTTTAATGCGTTATAGTTGAAAAGTGAGAATTGACACATAGGTCAAAAGAAAGTATTTTATTTATTATTTGAAAAATATTTCTTTTAAAAAATATGAGTTTAATTCAAGTTGTCAAGGTAGAGCTTGATTTATTTAAGAAACCATATTATATATTTTTTGCGTAACAAATTTATTATATTTTCGAAAACAGCATGTTCATTGACATCGTCATTATAGCTGTCGTAATTAAATGTTTTTATGTAAAATTTATATTTATTTCGTAGTGAAAGATATATTTAACTCACCACAATCACATTATCCTGTCGTGGTATATACTTCAGCATTATATACGTGGAGAGAAATTGAAAAGAAAATAACCAAAGTGCAGTTTTGTGTTCAACCTAAATGTTCGCTTAAAAACGTGTTTTTTCGTTTTAAGCCACTTTAGAAGACTTTAGAGCGATAGCACAATGAAGGAACTATGTTTTCTAAAATATATTTAAGCATTAAAGTCCACGTTCACGACTGAAATTTCAGAAACTGACTGAAAATGCAAGCACGTGCACTTTGAAATGCACCTATAAGAACATAGAAAAAATAACTTCAAATTTTTACACACGAATAATTACAGTCAATTTCACAAATTAGTCAATATACACGGATTAAAAAGTGCCAATTTATTGAAAACAGAATAACCAATTCGAATATCAGCGGCTGAAAAAACTACACAAAGAAAACATATGATCGATCGAAATTGAATTGAAGTGCACATGGAATTGTCTCTGGTTGATTTAGATAGCTGTCAAAGTTATGAATGAAACTGAATGAAGTGAATGATAAAAGACCATAGACATAAAAATCAAAAAAATATATAAATTGAAATATTAAGACAAAATATTTTTTTAACTTACCACTTCAATATAGTATAGTGACATCAAATTACGAGGATGTTAGTGCTAGATGATTTTTCGTCAAAGTGATGAAAGTATAGCCTGAAAAATTTATACATATTAATAAAGCTATGATAGATATGGCTATATCATGTATAATCAAATATTGATTTTATTTATTATATCCTTCCTTCCTTCCTCCTGGCATTAATCCCGGCAATTGCCAGGGTCTGCCCTCCCACTCCACCTACTACACTTTGCACGGTCTCTTGCGTCCTCGGTGGTTAAATCATTTTTTAAATTATATATTATGTATAAATAAACTCACCGGCTCATCTTCTACCCATAAGCTTTCAAATTCTTTTTCAAACTTATGTACAATATTTGCGTGTGAGGTAACTATAACACTTTCATGGTTCGAAACCATAGCTTGAGTTGACCAATTCAATGAACCCGACATGACAAAACCCTTACATGGTTTTATTTTTGCTTGTTGTTTCACACTATGTTTCAAGAATTGCGCATGGATGTTCAGTTTCTCTGCATAAGATTTCAATATACCTTTTCTTTTTATAGCTTTAGGTCCATCTATTATGCAGAATTTGTGATGCATCAAAATAGATTTTTTGTTTGTTTGTACCTGTATAAAACCTAACAAAATAAAATAAACAGTTAGTACTATCAAAATTTTTATTAAAATATTTATAAGAAATAGTGTATATTAAAAAAATGTTCATTTAAAAGAACTTCTAAACTTACTGTATTCTTTTAATTTTTTTATTTGCGACGGAGGAGTGTGGGCCATATCGGTATCTACAATAATACGCACCAAGACATGTCTTTGTCCCAATCTTACTATTTGCTCTGCAATTTCGTTACTCGTAATCAGATACATACACACGTCCAATGTTTCACGGGCTGATTTTATATATTTTATCAATTTGAAACAATTTAATTCCCTACTTTCACATATAGTTACGTCTTTATTCGGTGGGACCTTTATTGTATGGCGAACTACATCATCCGAAAACAAAATCACATCATTTATTTCACGGTTTCTGTTATTTAATAAATCACTACATAAGTCGTCGCTTACAACATCAGGTTGAGAACTTTTAGAAAAGTTAAAAAAGTATTTACACAACTTCTTTACCACTTGAGAAGCAACAACTACGGTAGCGGTGGACGCTAAAATTAATTTTGCACTTTTCCAATCCATTATGAACTGTTACAGGTCAATTATCTTAACTCCTTCATATAAATTCAGTATTCCACCATGACGTCCACGCAATTAATAATTTCAATACAGAAAGGTTAATTGTTATCTACCCTCTATTAAAAAGTAATAAGCTTTCAACAACATAAAAACTATTCTTTCACCTTTTTATTTGAAATGAAATAAAATGATATAAAAAATAATGTAAATTTTTATATCATTTTAATATCATTTCTAATATATTTTGATAATAAATTTAATATACCAAAATATTAATAGTAAAAAGTGTTTTAAAATCGTGTATAGTCTACGAGTATCTTATACAATCGATGACAGTAGACGTAAAAAAACAATGAGTAAATTTATATTTATATATGTGTACGTTTACTTTGTCAATACTCTATCTATGTGTGAATAATAATAATTGATAATGATTTGAATCGCGCTTGGTTTATTTATTTACTTCTGTTTAAATTGTACATGATTAAACAAATGAAATTGATATTTAGGTAAAGAAAGGATGTCCACACATCTTAGGAAAGGGTCGGCTATGTGTTAATTGAATATTCCTTTATATATTGTTCATTGCGCATCTCGCTAAAAACATGCCAAAAATACCCTATAAAGCTGAAAAGTGCCAAGAAGACGACGAGGATTATGAAATTGTGTCGTTCGAAGATTTTTGTGATAAATCACCAGGAGCGAAAACCGATCTTTTGTCCCTTAACGATAACATCAACTATCGGCTTTACTATGAGAGCGACAAAGGCTCTAGTTTCGCCGAATGTGGTGAACCATCTTCCCGCGATGTAGGAATGCACACTGAAACCTCACTAAATGGCCCAAAAAATGCTTCATACAAAAGAAAATTATCTTTCGCTCCCTTTGGAAGAAGTGATAAAATTAGCAGAGGTCCTCTGTTTAGCGGCGTCATACCGAAACCAAGAAATGATGGTGAATCTTCAAGGGAACACCGGTGAGTATTATTTAATTTAGTAACAAGTTTCTATTTACTATTATTGCACAATACATCTAATATCAATTTTATCCTTTTTAATTGAAAGTTATATCATCCCTAGTATGAATAATACAATGTTTATATCTATAAAATTAAAGTTCAATTGAAAAAATATTTACTCAGCAATGTTACCTTTGTGTGTAATGAGAGCACTGAACTTTGTTACATAGTTTGCTCCTTTGTTGATATCAATAGCTGCACTCTAAAATTTAAAATTTAATCATTACTATATGAACACTCAATTGATGTAGATGTGAATTTCTTTGTGATACTAATTAAAAATATCAATCAGAGTGCACATCTTAATCACCATGAAAAGGTATAATAAGTTTATGCTAATAATTATATTCTCGTAGAAGTTTTATTTCATGACAAAAATGAAAGGCTACTATTAAAATTAAGTGATTTAAGAATCTGAAAGATTTTATTTTTTCTTTTTAAAAATAAAAGTATTTTTAAACTTTAGGGACTTAATGTTGCTTCCAATATTTAAAACCTTGTGTTAAACTGAGTAAACCAAGTTTGAATGGTGTACTTTGTCTTTAAGTAAAATTATTTGAAATATGCATTATATTTATAAATGCATTGCTCTGATAATTGTAATGAGCAATAAACAAGATTATAAAATATCAGTACTTTTCCATGTTTACAGTGCAAAAGTACTACTAAAGAAATACATTTTATTAATAAATATTTAAAATACTGGTTTAATAACTAATTTAGTATTTTTTGGTATTAGTATACTTTATGTAATAAGCTGAGAAGGGTGGGGGCGTTGTTTGAGGTTTGTTGCAAATTCGGGCGAAAAGTGAGTGTTGTTGTTGTGTGAAAAGTGAATTGAGTGTTTTATTTTGACATTGGGTTTCCTCTACTAAATAATATGTTGTATATATTTATACCCAACATTTTATTTGAGAACAACCATTGGTAAAATTAAATATATATACAAATATTATCATAATATGTATGCAATAATAATATATCTTTTTTTTTTCAGATACGAAAGATTCTCCCACCGTCGTGGGCTAGCAAGTCGCATTTGGGAGCACATAGCCAGTTTATTCCCCGGTATGTTGGCCACTGTGTTGCTTATAGCACTTTGTGTGGCTGCTTGGTGGGCAGTGGGGGGAGCACTGGGAGGAGGATGGGGAGATGACCATTATAGGTAAGTATAATGCTGTACACATCGAAACTCTTGTATGCTCTATATGCTTCTGTGTGATCTTTGGTTAGTGGAAATTTGTAAAAATGTCCCTAGAGAGATGGTAACAATGTAAATAAGTTGTAACAAGCTTATAAGAAATTTGACATAGCTTGACTTAGTGGTCAGAGAACTTGGATGGTTTCCAAAGAGGTGTGGGCTCTAATCCCGCTACAAATGTAAAAAGTAATTGTATAATTTTTTTTTCAGAAGGCTTTGGGAACGTGCACATCCTGATGATGTCAAGAGACCACTGTCACCTATAATCGAAAAGGTTAATGAAATAAAACTATTATTTTCAAATATTAATATTATTTTTATTATATTATTTTTTTTGTAAACATTTATAATTACATTAAAAGATACATTATGATAAATTGTACCACTTTAACCCTCTAATAATACCCGAATTCTGGAGGCATTGTGTATTGGGTGGCGGAACTCAACGCCTCGCTTTGAAAAGCTTAAGTGGGAATCGAACCCACAAGCTGTCGCATTTACAATCCCACGCTTGAGCCCATGAGCCACAAAGGGCCTCTATAAGATTCCTTATTTATGTTTATATTTAGAATATTAATATAAATAATATGTATGTACATATTATCTACCAAGATTGAGGTCAAATGGTTAATGTGTGTGTTGTCCATTGTTTTGTTTTTGTATTTATTGATTCAGAATATATAATTGTTTTGTGCAATAACACCGACATTGATATTTTTTTTATTATGTAATTAAATTATAATGTAAATTATTGTCATATTTACACAATATTTTTATAGCTTTTATCGTATTTACATTTCTTTATTTAAAACAGAGTGGATTGACTTACCACTAGGTTCTGTTTGCCCAAACCAAATAAAAGAGACACTTGTAATTTACTTTTTAGTTTGTTTTAAAATAAGATGTTTCTTCGACTTATTTTTCAAAGAAATAATTTTCATATATATATTTTTTCATAATAATATTATATTAATAATAGGTTCTATACCCATATTAATGATTGTAAACTTTATAAAACGGAATGTTAAGTAGGTATGTTTTTGATATATTTTTTTAGTTCGTGCGCAAAGCCTACCGTCTAATTTATTTAACTTCGTCAAATAAACGACAGTTAAAAGTTTCTAGCTTCAAATAATTAATAACACATATAAATTTTAAACAATAAATATGTGTTATTTATAAATTATTTTATCTAAATTTCAGATTGTACCAACTGAAAATCGCTATCACGACCACAACAACCTATCAACAAAGAATAAAATAAATCTAACAGATATGACTCGTAAAAAAGATTACAATAAAAAAAGTGCATATACAGAAAGACCTATAGAAGTACTAAGAGAAATGTGTATGCAAGTGTCTGATAGTATGAGGTTCGATTGCCACCCACAAAATGATGCGAGTGAAGAAGAATGTTCTAAACGAGGTTGGTTATTTTACGGCGTTGAGTTCCGCCACTCAACAGGCAATGTCTCAAAATTTGAGCGAAAAGTGGTGGTGTTTATTTCGTACAATTTTATTAGCTTCACCTTTTTGCATATACCAGGGTAGGCAGAGGGAACCTAATGTTAAGAAACTATTTTCCCCACGCACAGCCCAATTTTCAAGACATTTCAATTCATTGCGAAACATTTTCATTGCGAATTTATTGACTTCATTTTGTTTAATCAGAAAAAGAAAATGGAAATAATTCACTCCCCCTTATAAATATCGAACCCACGACCAACGCCTTTACAAGCACAAACTATGATTAATATTTTTCAAGGTTGTTGTTGGAAGTCCACATCGACAGCAAAGGCGCCATACTGTTTCTATCCCCCGCAATACGATACCTACCATTTTATAAACAGTACGGAAAATAAACATGGTATGACAGTTTATTATGGAAAAGGAAGGGATGCTATGTATCCGGGACAATTTAATATGGCCAAAATTGATTTTTTGTTTTTATCAGATGATGTATTGCAAGTTAAGGTAAGTAGTTTTTTATTTATTTGTTTAGTTCTGATATTTGTTGTTAGATAAACATAGGTCCATAATACCTTTTTCAGTAATTTATTAATATATTACAAACTAAATATTATTTCTTACTTAATTATAAAACAATGTAATGATTTTCGTTATTCACAGATAACAGACGCAGAACACCGTAGATTTGAACCCCCGTACCCCGAAGTGCCGTTAGTACCCGGTCCTATATACAACTTAAAGTACCGCGTGCAAGTTGAAAGCTCCGCCGTGGGTTTTAAAGTTGTGAGAAACTCTGATAATGTTACTGTGTAAGTGATAAGAAATTATAATTATGTAAACTGTACTCTCTATTGTGGATCCGTGGCCGTGTTTGTATATGTGATCTCATATGTGAATGTGTCATCACATGTGTGTATGTGTAATTTCGTTGTGTGGATGTGTAATCGCATTTGCGGATGTGCCGATATGTGTCGATATAGCTGTGGCCAATACACGTATAAAATTTAAACGGATTGTCTTTATCTAAATTGTAAATAATTAATATACATAGTAACAAAATATATTTAACAAAAAATATCTTAAAGGTATGCTAACAACTAAAAGTATATATGTAACAAACATACAAGATTTTAAATGGCGTATTGTGATGCCAGTCGAGGCGCTGGGTCATGGCTTATAATGAAACTTATTTCTTCTTTTGCATTTCAGTGTAAACACCCAAAACGTAGGAGGTCTCATATTATCAGATAAGTTTTTACAAATATCTTCGTTATTACCAACTGACCATATATACGGTTTGGGCGAAAAACAATCAGCATTTATGAATGATATGAATTGGAATACGTTTACAATGTTCAATAGAGATATACCGCCGTCTGAAAATGTAAGTATTAATAAGATTTTTTCATTTTATATTTTTCAATTTAAATATATAATTATTTATTTTGAGCATCATGTATCTTGTTTATCGTTTGTTTGTATATCGTTTTTTCATGATATCTTGACGCAAATTTATTTCAATTGAATTATTTTAGTTCTCCCGTCTGGTGAGACAAAGCACAGCGTTGAGTTCCGCCACAACACGAAAAGTCTGACAGTTATATATAGTTTTGGCATAATAATAGTCATAGTTAGCTCTTGCACTTAGAATCTCATGTCATAATTGGCATGTACTCATTTCCATTTGATCATGATAGCAAAGTTTGAAAGTTATTTAATAATTCTTGTGTATTTTCGTTTTTTTCTACTTCTCAATTTAATTTCCAGGTGAACTTGTATGGGTCGCATCCATTCTACTTAGCACTAGAAAATGATGGTAACAGCCACGGAATGTTTTTGCTCAATTCTAATGCTATGGGTAAATAATATCTTCTTTGCTTATAGATCTAAAGCTCAAAATTGCCTGGCCTGTTAATATTATTTGAAATAAATAGGATCGATTTTGTAATTTTTTAACACTTTCGAATGGTATACAAATGTTCGAGTACATAATGACTAGATAGAACTTAGCTTATTAACTAACTTAGATTTACACTCTAAGCAAACGAAATTACTTAAATATTATTTAATCATTTCCAGATATCGTTCTACAACCAACACCAGCTATAACCTACCGTGCAATAGGAGGTATATTAAACTTCTACATATTCATGGGACCCTCCCCCAAGGAAGTAGTATCGCAGTACACGGAATTGATCGGGCGACCTTTCATGCCGCCGTATTGGTCGCTTGGATTCCATTTGTGCAAGTGGGTAGTTTATTTAGTTATGAAATTATCTTCTTATCATGTTATATGTTTCCGTAGGAATTTAGGGAAATTCATCCTTAGATATATTTAAATTACAGTTAAATAGAAAAAAAAAAGAATCGTGGACAGAACGATTTTTGATGATAATTATTAACAAGACGATTCATTATTAACAAAAACGACACACCAATTTCTTTAGTGTCCGATTTCTCCGTAAATGTTGTGTGTTTTTGTTCTAGATATGATTATGGCAGTTTGAATGTTACAAGAGACACAATGCAAAAGAACAGGGATGCGGGAATTCCTTTGGTAAGATTTATTATCTATATTTTTTTATTTATTTAATCTGTTTTTAAAGGACAAATAGTTACAGATTATTTAAGAAAACAGATTATTTGTTGAATGTAATTTTTTTTTGGAAAAAAAAATTACAATTAATTATTGTCTAAGCTAGACAATGATACTACTTAATTCTCCCGAGTAGGAATTGAAGCCACAGCCGTTGCGTTTACAGAAGTTGTACTACTGCACCACGACGGCCTAATTATGACTATATTTCGGATAATTTTCGTTTTTCAGGATGTGCAATGGAACGATTTAGACTACATGTTGAATGCCAATGACTTTACGTATGATACTACTAAATATGATGGCTTACCACAATTTGTGGATAAATTACACGAACAAGGAATGCATTATATTATACTTATTGGTATGGATTTTCTTTTTTTTGCGCTAAAATCCTCTAAATAAATTGTAGCTGGTGTACAAAGTAACAGTAGGTCTTCAGATTCGCTCTGCCTGCTCCACAATATGCCGTAGATATAAATACTGCTACAATAATTGATAATTAACCGACTTCAAAAAGAAGGAGGTTATCAATTCGACTGTATTTTTTTTTTTTTTAATTTTTTTTTTATGTTTGTTACCTCACAACTTTTGACTGGGTGAACCGATTTTGATAATTTTTTTTTTGATTGAAAGGTGACGCTTCCCGAATGGTCCCATTTTTTTTTATCCATGTCTGACAATGGTATCTATGAGAAAATCACATAAGTCTTAAATTTGCATTAGGTATGTGCGCGACAAATAGACGAATAACTCAATGTCGCGCAAACCGATTTTGATGATTCTTTTTTTATTTGAAAGGATATACTTCAAGGATAATTTAGTGAAAGTTTGGTTAGGTTCCGATTATGGGATCCGGTGAAAATTTAGAAAGTTTGTTTTTTTTGGTAAAAAATTGATTATACTGTAATAGTTACAAGCAAAAACTTTTTAAATTGATGTCAGAGGTGAGATTCCTGATCGTTGCATTTCTTTTCAACCAACCTCAAAAAAGAGGATGTTCTCATTTTCAACCAACTTCAAAAAAGGGAGATTCTTCATTCGCCCGAATACATTTTATGTATTTTCTTGTCAATATACCAAAATGTAACTTTGCACAAAAATAATACCTAATTAAATAAAGTTTTACTTAGGACAACCACAACCACTCGTTGACAACCACTACCACCACCATCACCACTCGTTTAAGAAGCATCATTTTAAGATCTACCCATCACTAAAAATCGTAAAATAAATTAATTTTTAACAAAAACATAAACCGACTTCTAACAACGAACTAAAAAGTGAAAAATAATTATACAAAGATTTTATAATTTTGAAGTCGGTGCCAAGTAAAACAAACAGGCTTAGTAATTAGATATTGTAGTAAAGGTGTTGTAGCATTAGCTTGACACCGACTTCATAATTATAAAATCTTTGTATAATTATTTTTCACTTTTTAGTTCGTTGTTAGAAGTCGGTTTTTGTTTTTGTTAAAAAATAATTTATTTTAAACCTCCAACACAAGAGTCTGAAAACTAAACAAACAACTAAAAAAGACTTGATAATCTTTAAACGGCTGAACATGTTTTCTTGAATATTCTCGTTTACGTCAACGTTATAGCAAATAAACTGTCGAAGTTTTAGCCTTGGAAGCCCCTCACAAATATTTGTTTTATTTTAATTTGATTATTTATTTCGAAAGTGTATATATAAGTAAATATATTTTGTCTATATTTTAGATCCAGGCGTGAGTGCTTCAGAGAAGCCCGGCGAGTATCCGCCGTTCGACCGCGGCATTGAAATGGATGTGTTCATTAAAAACTCCACAGATCAACCTTTTGTTGGGAAAGTGAGTTATTTTGCTATTAATATTTGTAAACTTCCTTTTTCCGTTTTAAAGGAAATTGCTTGCAATATTAATAATAGTTTTATTTTATATATATTTAAAAAAAAATGACTAGTTTTGGAGCACGAGCACAAGCGTGCGACAGGATACGCGACAGGTTGTGGTTTCGATTCCACTCGAGGAAAATGTTAAATATATCGTATATATAACATTTTCATTTCACCGCTATTTGATAACGAGGCAAAGCACGGCGCTGAATTCCGCCACACAACACGAAATGCCTAAAGAATTCGGTGAAAGGGAAGTGTTTTAATGGGAACATAGTGTTTTAACACTAAGTCTTAATTGTAATGAAAATTATAAATATGTTTCCAGGTATGGAATCCAAAATCAACAGTATGGCCGGACTTCTTCCATCCGAACGCTTCAGCTTATTGGAAGGAAATGATGACGGAATTCCATAAGAAAGTTAAATATGACGGTGCTTGGATTGTGAGTATTTTATTTATAAAATATGTTTGTAAATTTGTCATATTTGTTTTTTAATTAGTTGAGTTTTTTGCACCTTCACGCCGCTTTTCCGTACTTGCTGTGTGCGGGATACAGCGTGAAGATGAAGAGAAGAAAAAGAATTTAGTTATTTTTTTTCTTTTAAACAGGATATGAATGAACCATCTAACTTTTTATCCGGTTCGATGTTTGGTAAATGCGAGGATGAAGACTTGCCATACAAACCCATAGCAATACCGCCAGAAGGACTCAAATATAAGACTTTGTGTATGGACGCCCGCCATTTTGTGTCTGAACACTATGATGTACATAATCTGTACGGGATTAGTGAGGCTATACCGACTTTTGGGTGAGTTCTGTTTTATTATTAGGTGCTAAAGTTTATAAGTAATGTTTAAGTGGTATTTAAATTATAGTTATTATTCTATCTTATCTTGAGTGGTTTAATTGCAATTCAGAACATAATGTTTCGAAATTTGGGGCAAATAACACTAAGTTCACTTTGTCTACTCTGCTAGGCGTGAAGATATCATTTATCGATGTTGAACACTGATATTAAACTCAACAATGCATTTGAAAAAATCCACAATGCATGATATCATAAAAAAATATGAACATATTTGTTAATCCTTTATTTGTAGTGCACTAAAAGAGATCCGGGGGGCACGGCCCTTCGTGGTGTCGCGCGCCTCATCTCCGGGGGTGGGGCGCGTGTCGGCGCACTGGAGCGGCGACGTGTTTAGCCGCTGGCACGACATGCGCATGTCCATACCCGGTATATACCCAACTTAAATTAATTCATTGATACTGTCGCCTGCTAAAAATGCATGAAGAAAAAAGCTTATTTATTAGAAGATCAAATTTTTATATATAAATATATGCAGGGAACAAATATAATTTTTAATAAAAACAAATTATTTCGATTTCTACTCGGAAACGAATTATTGTCATTCCTTTATTCTGGTAAGAAGTCAAGGGTCGGTGTTCAGTTTCGTCACTCAACATTATTTCTTATTTCTGGAAAATTACGCGTAAGGAAATGGAATGTCTTAGCCTTTTTTTGAGCCCTTTGCCTAACATGCTTTATGCAAGATGATAAAAAAAACCCCATACAATTTATATATTTTTTTAAATTTCTATTCCAGATCTTTTAAGCTTCAGTCTATTTGGTATACCAATGATGGGGACAGATATATGCGGCTTTATAGGCGACACTACGCCCGAGTTATGCAAAAGATGGATGCAACTTGGTGCCTTTTACCCATTTTCCAGAAATCATAATTCTAATGATGCTAAGGTATTTAGAAATGTATTTTTTTACTTTTAAAAGGTATATGAATAAATTGCTTTAGTATTAACCTGATTAAAATATTTAGAAATAACTCAATAGATACAAAGATATAATTTTATTTGAAATTTGAAACTGTATATGTAGTATAAATTAATTAAGTAGTTTCTTTTTCTTAATATATATTCTGTGGATATGCCGGATAATATCGAATCAGTAATATTGAGGACCGGATAATCGAAGCTCAAATCTGTTTAGAATTTCTAGACTAGACTTTCTACTACTTTTTTGACATTTTGACCACCCGAGGAATCTATTAAGTGATCTCATATAAGAGATAAACTAATACAATATTATTTTAAATGAAATTATTTTACCGGATTAATTGCGTTTATTTAGTAACAAATATTTTTGGCATGAGGACACCCCGGACCCGCATGAATCCGTAACTATCACATTTACAGTCACACATTTGTGCTCCTGCGCCACGACTGACCTCAAAAAACTTAATCGTTTTTGTTATTTAATAATAATATATATTATATTAATAAATTTTCCAGCCTCAAGACCCGGTGAGCTTAGGACCGGAAGTGGTACGAGCGAGTAGAAAAGCTCTCTTAATGAGATATCGTCTGCTACCGTATTACTATACGTTATTTTGGAGAGCACACTTGTATGGAGAGACTGTTGCTAGACCATTATTCTTTGAGTGAGTTTGTATATATAGTTTTTATTAGTTTTTTTTATGTAATCCACCACTGTCTTTGTCTTTGTTTATGCGTGGAATGAAAGATTCACTTCAAGATTTTTAATAATAATGGTGTAGTAGTGCTTGTTGAGGACAGACCAGAGCGAATAGATTGGAGCTAAACTATTCAGTTCCGCTTCCTTTATACGCCACATCTTGTTTCACGTCTATTTTAATCTCTTGTGACACGTTTTCCTGCGTCAGACGACGTGACGCATCCTATTTATGATTAATATCGGCCCTCTTAAGTTGCAAGAGATTCATAAAAAAGCATTCTTAGTATGTTTACTTCCAGTTCCTTAGTAAACACAGCCCAAATTAGGAAAGGAGACTCCTGACTCTAGTATGTATTTGCCTATTATACTATAAGTTACACATTAGAGATCACTTATTATACACTTACAAAAAAAACATTTCTAGGTTTCCATCATACACAAAAGTGCACGCGATCGACTCTCAGTTCCTCATCGGCCCCCACGTGCTCATATCCCCAGTGCTGCGCGAAGGCGCGGTGCGCACGCGCGCGCTCTTTCCGGCCGTGGCGTGGTACAGCGCGCGCGGGGCGGTGCTGGCGCGCGACCAGTGGCGCGACGTGGGGGACGACGACATGGTGGCTTTCAAGGTCAGCGGGACGTGTAACGCTGGCATCACATGTGTAGACGTGAGATCACATGTGTGGATGTGAGGCTATGTGTAAACTAAGTCTTTCAAGAAAGAACTGCTGAATGGATCTAGAGGAAACTTCTATAGCAGCATAGCTTATACATCTGAATAACACATAGATTATATTATATTTCAGCGATAAGGTCGCCTATTGTATATACTCTTTTTATATAATATAGTTTATTTTATTTGAGGCCGTCGTAGCGCAGCGGCACAAGGGTGAGACTGTAACGCGACGGTTGTGGGTTCGATCCCACCTTAAGAAAATGAAGAAATAATTATTTACATTTATATTTTCATTTCTTCGCTCTGGTGTCGAGGATAACACTAGGATCCCTCTGCCTACCTTGCTATGTGCGGAATACAGCGTGAAGCTGATAGTTTCTTTTATTTCGTTTTAACCATAAATAAGAGTTAGTATTATTATTATTTATTACTTATTATTATTTATTAGTTATTATTATTTATTATCAAGATTTTCCTTTTTTAAGAGTGGCGCAATCCTGCCCCTACAAGAACCGCCCTCGCAAGGTCCAATAAGTACGTCAATAACACGCAGCGCACCTCTCCAACTGCTAGTAGTGCCGGACGCGGCGAACACTGCTGCAGGAGAACTGTATTGGGACGACGGGGATAGTATTAGTGAGTATATATATTTTTTTTCTCTTTAGGGTTCTGTTGTGGCACAGTGGGACAGCTGGCGACTGGAAATGTGATGGTTGTAGGTTCAATTCCTGTGAGGATGAAATTGAACCGAAAACCATCGTCTTTCCTATCATTAAATACTTCTAAATATGAATATTATTATTTATTTCCAGATACATATGAGGAAAAGAAATACAGTCACATAGAATTTACAGCACAAAATAATGAATTAAAAAGTTCAATACAATGGTGGGGTTACGGTGTGCCGTCCATCAGTTCCATATCTATTTTGGGGCAGGCAAACATAACGAAAACGGTTACTGTAAACAATAATCCGGTACAATTCACATATGTTCCCAAAACACAAGTTTTGGTTGTACCTAATATAAATCTCACTTTGGACAAACCGTTTATCGTTAAATGGATGTCCTAATAATTATATTTGATTTGTTTTAGATTTAAAGTCATGCATGTAGTTTTTTTATTATACTTATGTGTGTTTTTGTTCAGCTTATGTTTTTTTTATAACAATAAAACATAATTTCAGATTTGGTCCTTATGATATTTGTTGGTAAATCTAACAGTTTAAATAAACTGTTAATGAGTTTTGCAAGTAGAATTAGTCCATATACTTGTTACCATATAATTATTCTAAGTAAATACACGACTTAATACTGACATTTCCCTGACATTTTAATTTAAAGTTATTGATGGAATAACAACATTTTTTAGACTTTTTGGTTGTCTATAATTACTTTGCTTCATAACCTTGTTATCTTTTGAGAGTAAAAAAATATTAATAGAATAATAAATTATAACTTATGATATGTTTTTCTTGTTGTTTTATATTCGAAAATATTAAAAAGCTAATGTTTAATATTTTTTGTAATAATACTACTTGGTAAGTTTATTAATATTTGTATTATAAGAAAATATGTCACAGATAATGAATTTATTTAGAAGTGCCATGATTTGTTTTAAAACTTAACATTACCAAATAAATCTATATCCAAACTGCCATAATTGTGTAAAAACAATTAATAAAATAAAACAAAAAAATAATATAATAACTAAGTACTTGTGGTTGTAACACAATTGAATGTGTAAATCAATATTCTTATTAATACAGCAGAGTAGATTTTTTGATCGTAAAAAGTAAGTTAATTTGTTAATGATTATAATCACAGTTAACCAGTTTGAATTAAAAAATAATAATAATCAGGAAAGTGCAATTTTTTATTTTTATAGAATAAATTGCAGACGATCTCATTTCAGTATGTTAGTGAGGAATGATGCCAATTATATCTTATGATAAAATTTTATACATAACATTTTTTTTACTTAATTATTAATGTAGTAAGAAAATATCGTCCCTATAGATAATCATTTATTTTAAAAAAATATATAACATATTTTGCGCTATACAAGAAAAGAAAGTTGGCGAAAAAAATATTTACTAAAATATTATTAGTATAAATATGCTTTAGATGTGCTGATTTATAACATATTAGCTGATTTATACACATATACATACTTGTAAATCTAATTATATCTAATTGTAATTATATAAAGATTTATCTTTTTTTTAATTATATGAATTACATATTTCAAAAAATAATGTCTAAATATTGTTAATAGAGAGTCAGAGAGTTCATAGTACTTACAATGTTTGTTTGCATTTTACTAATTTATAACATTAATTTACTTTTTTCAGCTTTTGATAATACATGTTATTGTTAAATATTATTTAAATTTATTTTTTCTCATTATTTTAGTTTTGTCTTCTGTTACACAGTCTTCCTAATTCATATAAAAATCATTAAATTTCAATAATATGCATGAATTCTATAAAATATTTAATATTTACAATGGCAATAATGATATATAAAATAGTATTTTGTATTTACTTATTGATAGTTACCAAATAATTTGTATCACATATTGATTTCTTTATTAGTTCCTAATGAATATTATGAAAATGTTAGTTTATATAAAGGATATTATATAGATAATGTTAAAAAGAGTATATTCTAGTTAATATTTAAACCCAATATGTAATTTGTAGACAAATTTCCAAAAAAAAAATGTGTATTTCGAATATGACTTTTGTAGTACAACATGAGAAGATATAAAATATAATGTATTGGAATTTATTAAGTAGAAATTCGATTTACCGGACTAATTGTTGTGTTTATGCATTCGGATAATGTCTAAATATTCTTAAAAAGATACGGGGCCATTCATAAGTTATAGTACGGCCGAGGTGTCATGGCCGCCTTGTTATTAAACTTTCTGAATTTTGCACATTATGCATTCAATAATAAAAACCAAGAAAAATCTTCATTTGATATGAAGATTTAGAAGAGCAGATTTGTTATGAATCAAATGCAACTAACGTCAGGGCTGCCACGACTATTAAACCGTACCGTACGTCACAAATTAGGGGGAGTGGAGGGGGTCGATGAACTGTGACGTGGGAAGTTATGGAATTCATGTGACGTAATATGGATGGCCCCTAAACAGTTATCCATATAATCAAATATATGAAGAAGAGATTTCAAGAAATATTAGGGTTAAATTACAAGACAAATATAATCATAAGTGTATTTGTACATATTTTATTGAAATATTTAGTAATAATAACAATATTACCGGCATTTTTCAAAGATCTTTTGTTAATCATATAACCGAGGGCCAGATAATCGTGTCTCCACTGTATATGTGAAAATAGTAAAAAAAATTTGTGCAATTTTATTTTCATACTATGGAATATTATAAATAATGATTACAAAATATTAAAATTCCATATATTATGCCATAAATTTAATGTATACAATAGTTATAAGATATTATACAATTATTTAGTAGGAATTGATTTGTGATAGTTCCAATGTGAATTGATGGAAATGATTTTGTAATTTGTATATAACACCTATACTGTTGTGGATGTTTTACACAATATAGCAGATTATATTTAGATTGAATTAAAATATGCACAAAAATAAAATTTATTGCACTGAATTTGTTTTTCATTGCTAATAATATTCCAAATGTTGTTTTCCCTGAACCCATTAATTAATACACAATATGTAAGAAGATTTGATGGTAAATTATTGGTTTGTACCTCAAATTCAATTGCAAAGAAGAAAATGGTGTCTTGATACTAGATATGGGACACATGAAAAAAAAAGAAGAAAATAAAGACAAAAAAATTTATTGATACACTTTAACAACAATAATATATATAAACCAAAAACATAAATAAAATTAAACTCTAATCTGAATAATATGTTCTATTAAATTTATGATGATTATTCTGTTATATTATTATTTTTTACTAAATGCCAAAATTTACTAAAAGTTGGCATAAAACCGATATTTTTGTAGCTTATTTGTAAGTAACTATACACAGTTAAATAAAGTGTTGTGATTTGATGTTTTTTAATGATAGCCAATTTGTAAAATCTAATGATACCTGTTTTTATTAAAAATTGATTATTTAGTTAATGGTCTTTGTCCACATCTGTCTTTAAAAACTTTTCATATTGTTCTTCAGACATCAATTCTATCAACTGCTCAGGTTTAGATAGTTTTAACTTAAACAACCATCCCTTTTCATAACATGATGAATTAATCAATCCTGGTTTATTTTCAACTTCACTGTTCTTCTCTGTCACTTTTCCACTTACAGGTGAATATATTTCACTAGCTGCTTTCACACTTTCAAGGGCTCCACATTCCTCTCCCTCGTTAACTTCAGTACCAGGATCCGGAAGTTGTGCAAAGACAACATCGCCAAGAGATTCCTGCGCATAATTACTTATACCAACTGTGCCTATATTATTTTCTACAACCACCCATTCATGTCTGTCTGTATATTTTCTGTTGACACCTGTGCTGTATTTATGGCGTAGTTCACAGTATGTTTGTCTTAAGCTGGACTGAATAATGCACTGTTTTGTTAAACATTTTGACATTTGATATAGATATCTTTGTAAAGCCATTATTATCTGAAAGGACACGAAAGTTTATTAAAAGTGTCTGTAAATTAATTAAATAAAATATTTAGGTTTAAAAATTTATGTTTCATTAAGATGTACTAGTATATGCTCAAAGACTATTAATGATAAAAAAATGTTGAGATAGTTAGCAAATGTAAATAGGATATCTCTCTCTACAACCAAGATAAATTGTGAACTCTGAACTATGTAAACATAATAACGATAGATAGCCAAATGTGTACAATGTATGGAAACATTCTAACTTTCACTTTACATCTCAATAGAAATTTAACTGTTACGTATTCATATTAATAAAAGATGTATACTTTTTTACATACCGACTAAAAATAATTAAAAATAAATTAATATTTTTATTTTTGATGACTATGATGTGTATGTATGCGATGTGACAGAAAAAGTAATTGAATTAAACTCAAATTATAGACATTATTATTCTTGTCGGGTTTCAAACTTAATAACTATTTGTAGTTTAATGTTAAATAAATTATATAAATTACTTTAAAGTTCAAAATGTTACATATTAGAATATTTCGAGTTAAGGTTAACATATGTCAGATGTTTAAACGTTTAGAAATTTAAAATAATATTAATGTCAAATCACCAAATATACGATATATTTTATTGATGTCCTGCCTCAGTATTAATAGAAACATTATAAATAAGACAATTGCACTCAGACTCAGTAAAGAAATAAAATACTTATTGTATAAAACAAATAAAGCCAGTCATATGATAATTAATTGGCACTTAAAATGAAGGATGTCAAGTGAAAAACGTCATTGTTCGCTTAACCATGACTGAAAGATGTCAAACTAAGTTTACAGAAAAAATTGGTAATAGAAATAATATTATTTACGGAGGAATTGTTGTAGCTTTATTGGCAATATTAATTACTTACAGGTGCGTTAAATTTAACTTATAAAGTGTTTATTTAATAGACGTGTCCAACGCTTCATACATAGTTTTTCGTTACAGATTTCATCTGATCACAATCATTGTAAGCTATGGGCTGGGATGTGTGGCTTGTTATTATTGTTTAAGTTCAAATTATTTGCAGAAATTTGTTGAACAATTGGTGTGCCATTTTATTAAAAAGCTGCCTGAAGAAAATGAAACCATTGACCCCCTAGACGTGAGTTCATCGCACTATTTTTTATAAACATTGAACTAGTTTTAAACCTTGGCTATCTTCATAGTTGATGCATGTTGGGGAAAGTTAAGATAATGTTTATTTATAATTCGATATTGAATAATAAATGTACTATTGCTGATTATATGGAATGATGAATGATTTGCAAGTCTCTTTTTATTTGGTCACTTAAAAACATTTTTCTTAAAGTACGAAACTATTATTAATGAACAATTAGATAATGACTGAAAGCTACTTTAATTAACTTGTTAATTAAGAAGTAACTGTAGATAATGACATTCTGAATATTATGTGATTTTATTTTTTAATAGGGAAGTGAGTTATTTGTAATGAGTTATTTTAATAATAATATTAATTGTATTTATAACAATCATCTGATAATAAAAAAATATCTCACTGACAATGAGTTATTTCAATGCTACATTTATGGAGATAATGAATATTTTTTTGCTACTCTATTTACCCGACTGCCAATGTGGCACAGTAGCACACTAATAGGCTAAACTTAACAGGTTGGTTGTAAGAACAATCCCCACTCTAGGATGAATGAACTATTTCCCTGCTCTGCCAAGAGCATGGCTTTGAGTTCTATCACTCAAAATGTGTAGCTTTGAATTTTAATGGAAAGTGCCCTGATAATAGCCACTTTGACCTATTATCAGGGTCTGCCTTGCTATATGGAATTTTCAAAAGCATTGGACAATATTTTATCAAATTCCATTTAAAAATAGTGATAAGATCGGCTTTGCATGCTACAATTGTATTCCAGCAAATGTATTTTTATATTTAAGTTTTATAGATTTTTTTGGGTAGGCAATGAGGGCTTTTTTTCAAATCTTTAGGGTTGTCATACATGCGGATCTGAGAGTTGCGATCGTCATGACCCTGAAATATCTCCAGAGCCATGGGTAAATTTGCAAATACATAAACAATTGGACCAGGCCATTGAAGATGTAAGTTTATTAATATAAATAAGTGAAATAAAAATTATGGCATATTGGGACCTCTGTCCCTCTATCTTAGTATAAATGTAATGATTGTGGTTGAGATTTTTACTTGGGAGTGAACTATTTTTAAGCCCATTGTCAAGAGTGCAGGCAGTTCACCAGTGCAAGCAGTGTGTCTTAACACCTAGGTTCCATCTACATATTCTGCTAAAAAGGGTTCAGCATGAAGCTAAAAAAATTAAAGAAAAAATATCTAAATCTTTGGCTTGGGTTTTTGGAAGTTCAAAGATTTACATTTTTTAAACTTTTTTAAAGAAGGAAGAAATTTTATTTTCAATTTTAAATTCTTGTGTTTATATGTTTAGTTACACTTTATTTTGTAATGTTTTCTTACACTTAATTTTTTTAAGTATAAATATATTTAAAGCTTTATAATACTTTTTAAGAAGCTATGTTTGCTTACTTTATTATATTTATATGATGAATCCTTACATTTGCCTTTAATTGTAAAATATTACTTTATAATCAGCTTAAAATTAACTAAAAGGTTTCATATTTTATTTACTATAGTGAATATAAAATATTGTAGTTAATAAAAGAGAAAGTTAGAAAAAGATTTACAATGATTATTATCTGATTACATTCTTTTTATATTGACAAATTCAAATTGTATTTGAACAAAAATAGGTGTTTTGATTAATTTAAAAATTGATTTTTACCCATGTACATTTGATGATTCAAAATATATGAAAAAAAAATCCAGTTTGTCAAAACAATACAAAGTGCAGAGTTGAGTTTCACCACTTTGTCTCAAGTTGAGGAAAGTGGAAAGCTTGTCACTTAACACTACATTCTCACTGTTTGCTATATGCAAGATGTCAATGTGAGCTAAGAAAGAAAATAAAAACAAAAATTTACTACATATTAATAAATTATTACTGAGGCGGATTGCGTGATACGATATGCAATGCCTCCAGCATATTATTAATGGGGAACGGGAGTGTCTTCAGACTAGGTTCTCTGGTTGTGAAGCTGAAAATATAATATAATTAAATGATAATTTATTTACAGTTCTACAATGCAATTTTAGAACAATTTATAAATACATGGTATAGTAAAATTACCCTTCAGCCATTTTTTGTGGATGAACTGCGACACCAGCTTAGATATGCGTCGGCGAGTCTTTTAAGAAGAGCTCTTAAAGTAAGTGGGCTTTATAATAATATTTATGTAGAGAAAAATGTTAGTATTTATTAAAATATAAATACTTATTGTAATTGTATTATTAAAACGCAATCTTAATAATACAAAAAATGTTGTGGGTTAAAAACCCTTTTTTGGGGATTTTTATATTTAAAATTTAATGTCTTTATATTATTATAATTTAATAACATATCACGCCTATCTCACGTTTCACATTTTTAGTATTATACTAGAATAAAGGTTTTAATGTTTAATTCCGAAGGCATTGTGTGTTCAGTGGCGAAACTTAACGCCGTGCTTTGCCTCGCGAGCGAGAAGATGAAAATATATTTTTCATTTCTTCGAGTGAATCGAACCCACAAGCGGCCTAAAATACCTTTCTTGTATCTATATTTACAGATTAATTACAATAATTTGCTATTCAACCGTCTCATACCCTGTGCATTGCGACATTACACGGTCAGTACTGCGGGTGTACGACAGAACATACATATAGCTGCAAGTAATAGAAACGCCGAGTTGAAATATTTGAGATGCGTCACGGATGCTATATTACCTTATTTATTGAGGAGTTCGGAGGAACAGAATTCGTAAGTACTTAATACTAGGGATTGACAGTCAAACAACCTTGACAGTTTTTCTCTCGGGCTAAGGATAAAACGTGAAGAACAGAATATATTTTTCTAGCTTCAGGGTGTATTCGAATATAGTATAGTAGGCAGAGGGTAGTTAGTGCTGAGACATTCCGTTCTGTAGTTTCCGCGGAACTTACGAGACATGGCTTGTTCAGTCGACGTGGTGCTTTATATTGTTACCAATGCGAAGAATTGAAAATATTAAATATTTTATTCCTCTGATTATGAATCGAAGCTACAATCGACGCGGCTACAATTACACATTGTTCTACTGCGTCCAGAAGGCCTCAACATAACGAAATATCTATAATAAAAAATACTGTTAATTTCACAGAGTATTTCGCATTCTAATCCGAGAGATATTCGCTGGATGGGTGTTATTATCTCTAACAGATCTTCTGGCCGACCCCCATATATTAAACACTTTGATCGTTTTGGCAACGGGGGATGAAAAAATGGCTGATTTACCAGCCACACCTAACTACAATGTATGTATTTATTATATGTTTTTCAGCTTTCACGTTGTATCCCGTATAAAGCAGGGTTGGCAGAGAAATCTAATAAAAAGACACTCCGTTCGTCACAGACTGTCAATTTTTTTTAAACATTTGAGTCATATAAAAGCAAAAGCAGCAACGTCCATTTGTTTTTAAATGTTATACAATAAATGTAATATGTGCTTTTATATGACACATTTATTTGTTGATTAAGTGAAATGAAAGTAATTAATTCTGTTCAATGGGAGTTGACAAAAGTGATACAACGTGAAGCATGATTAAAAAAACCCAAAAAATAATTCGCATTTTTTTTACATTTTTAAAGTGTTATTTATTCCACACTTGGAAAAAAAACTTATTAAGAAAACGTATAAAAAATTTGTACGTAGTGGGATTTGAACCCGCGCCTCTTTGGAAACCGTAATTAGTTATTTATTAAACCATATGTTCTATTTGCATTCCAGGTGGAATTTCTCGAAAACTTCGTCCGTCAATCAGAGTCAGTGTACTGTGCGAGATCTAAGTTATTAAGGATCGATCTAGAACTGTTGTTAAACAATCAAGATCACTTCTATGCTTTATTACATCATTTGAAGATAACCACAGACATTTATTTGTTGCAATTTTATAAGGATATAAGTGAGTTAGTTTTTATATATTTTTTAATCTATATTTTTTTATTTGGTAAAATGCGTAATGATTGCTTATGATTACATAATAGGTACTGTAGGTTTTGGTGCTGAAAATCTTTATTTATAAAAATTATGTATTTAGTAATGTTATGAAATCACTGTTATACATTTACTTTTTAATTCGAGTGACATTGGATCTTGTAAGCATACAAAAATATACAAAACCAATTGAAAACAGCGATGGCAATGTCGTAATTAAGCTTTCTTTTCTGATAATATTTTTTTATTAACTGTATATTGTAATAAATTACAGAATTATTCCAAACCCGGATATTGAATCCTGAACCCACAGAGGAAGAACAAAAAGCCTTAAAAGAAGAAGCTCAAGCTTTACTTTTAAGATTGCAATCGCCTCGTCTCGTGCCAGCCGCGATATTGACCGAATTACGGCGAGATTTATCTGAAAATAGGGAGTGTGTGCAACGGTGAGTGACTCTTTGTGGGTGCTGGTGGCATGGTACTTGAAATTTATTTATATACGATTTTGAAAATTAAAAATTGACCACTTCTATTGAAAGAAAGTTAGGAAAGCCATTTCTACTGTAGAATTAACAGTGTGTGCAATGGTGAGAGAACCTCTATGTGGGTGCTGGTGGCCTGGTACTTTTATTATTACAATTTCTTTTTTGAGTAAGTCAAAGATAGTTTTCATGTGAATTTAATACTATCTTAAAACTAAAATTGTGACAATAGTAATCCAACATTAATATTAATAAAGTTTATATTTATAGATTTATTAATCTTTATGTAAAATAATGTATACAATAAATATAAAATTAAAAAAAAATGAGAGGCCGTCGTGGCGCAGTGGCATATGTGTGTAACTAATACAGCGTGAAAATGACTTATTTTTTACGTTTTAAATAGAACATGGTCGGTTTAGAGTGGAAATCTTTTTAAAAAACTATGATTACCTAATTATATGAAATAAAATAAAGATATATTTTCGAATGGTATAAGAGTGCACGTACATTATGAAAAATAACGAATTTAGCAGGTTTTTTTTTTTTTTAAATTTTGAAAGCTACATCCACGGGCGCATAGTTGCCCGTGCCTTTTTTTATTTTAAGAAAGTTCTTTTAATGTGGCGTACTTAAGTTTGGGACAATTTAAATTGTACTTATATCTAGAGCTTATACTAGAGGGGTTGGGTGAGACCCCTACCGACAGTCTTTTTTTTTTTTTTTAAACATATATTATTATAGAACATATTATGACAGGATAATTGTCTTTTTTATAATTATTTTATACATGTATATAGGTGTGGAATTTTAGATTTATCCTGGCTTATGCAGAACGCCTTCCTTAAGTTTTTGGATCAGTGCCTCTATCACCCCATCGTCTCTTTGTGACATTGCCCCTTTTAGGTTCGCCTCCACCACCTCCGTAAATGAAGCGCCCACCGCTCGGCTGATGAAGTTGCCTATTGCGTCACCGCCATCGTCAGAGTAATAGACACAGGTGTTGGTGTGTCTCGTCACTGCGACGACTGCGTGAGAGACGCTCTCATGTACTCGGATCCGTGCGCGTCCGGTTCGGACGATGACGACGTCTGCGAAGGTCTGCCCCTGGGCCTCATGGATAGTCATGACTCGCGAACCTGCTCCAGCTCCATATCCCTGGTCTTTCAGCTGCCTCTTCTCTTCCTGCGTGTGGACCAGATATAGGGTGCCGTCGTTACAGTGTGGTATTCGCGCGTCGGTGTATCCGAGAACCTTTAGGGAGTGAACAATGGGGCTTGCGGAGTAAATGCTGTTATATACTCCGGCGAGGCCATATAACAGCATTTTTTAACAATTTAGCAGGTTTAAGCCGACGATTTGTAAATACAATAAATCAGTATTTTGTACGCAGGTTGCAAACAAGCAGAGCTCTATACCAAGCCGCGAGACAGTCTCATGCAGCTTTAGAGAAAATTATGTTGCCAAAATTTCTACACAGCGAAGAGGTTTACATTAATATAATTTTTAAAAATATTTTTATGGTTTATGAATTTTTATCATATTTTTTTTAATTCATTGTTAATTTTGTTGCTATTTTTCCAGTTCTACAAATTATACATTGGGCCAAGAATCCCGATTGGATATCAAAAACAAATGACCAAAAGGTATTCTTCATTAGTTTATTAGTTAAATATAGTACTTATACTAACTTAGACATGTTATTTATTCTTAAAAGCTATATATGAATTTTCTATTCTATTCTATATTCTTTGCAGAAGGGTTCCTCTAATATATTAACCTTTAATATAATAAAGAAAATTAAACAGTATGTCATTATGTAAATAAGGCTGCCGTGGCGCACAGACACACGGGTTAGATATCCAGTCGGGGAAATTAAATATTTAATATATTAATTTCCTCGCTCTGGTTACGGCGTTGAGTTTTGCCACTCAACACGCAGTGCCTTGAAGATTTCGGCGGAAAGTGTGAAACGGAAATGACTAAATGAGGAATGGAGGGTATTCAAATTAGGTTCCCAGGTTCCCTTTGCTTACCCTGCTATGTGCGTGAAGCTAAATCTTTTTAATAGGGATTGAGCTTACAGCCATTACAATTGTAATCAGACGCCTTCCCACGATGACCTTACAATAATGACCAATAATATAATATTTTGCAGACCACAAGACAAACTGAACATGTTAAAACTAGGTCTCAAATTAAAAAACGCAATAAAATCTCAATTGACGGATGGACAAGTCCTAGATACATTGGAGACGGAGCTCGATGAAACGGAGAGTTTAGAGAATATGGATATACTACAATATTTAGATTCGCTTGCGGCGGACGATTCAACACAGGATTTGAGTACTTACAAAGTTGTGCTTACTAATGTTGAGTGTAGATTAGTGAGTATGTTTTTTACATTTTTTAAGTAATTAATGGTTTTTTTTTTTTGGAAACGTATAGAAATATTTACAAAGCGGCCCTTGAGCTTGACTTTTATGGCCTTAGTGGCCTGAGTGCTTGGACGGTTACCATGGGACGCGGGTTCGAGTCTCGCTTCATAATTTTATTTATAGGTAAATTTCTAACAAAATATAGTTCTTCTTTTTAATTGTAAGACCAATGTTGTGGGTCTGACAAATTGGAGTAATTAATTATTTTCCATTTCTTCGCTCTGATCAAGTATGAATTATTTTTTATTTCCCGAATCAGACAAGACAGAATGAGATGTAAAATTTCTTGACTCAACCAAAACAATCAACAACCCAATGTCTGGACGATTGGACGTTGACGGTTCCCTCTATCTACCCGACTTTATGCGGGATAAAGCGTAAAACAAAAAAAAATTGAAATATTAATTTAAAAATGACCTATAAATAAATATGTTTGTTATCTTCCAGCAAGCCCCGCCCCGCCGCGGTCCCATCAGAGTGTTCACACTAACAGTGCATCGAGTGCGAGCTGGTCTTCCACCCGTGTTGTGGAGCTTGGAGAGGAGCGAGCACGACTTCCACCTGTTGAGGAGCAAACTCCTCGAGTTCCATGGAGAGATGCTGGTGGACCTGCCTCTGCCTTCTAGAAGGTTGGGGAATGTTCTATTTTTTCATATAGCAGATCACGCTTTTAGCTGGATAGGCAAAGAAAATCTGGTGTTGATACAGTCAACTTTATACGTGAATTTAAAACATTGAATCTTGGGTGGTCATCTAAAAGAGGAACAATAAAATTATATAAAATCAGAAAAATATATTTAATTTACATAAAATAACTTTACATAAATAATCTACTTTTCTACTTTTGACATGCCTTAGAAGTATATTGTTATATATAATATTCAAAGTTTACCAAACAAATACTACTGTAGATAATTGACTGGGTTAGTCCTAGTTTTTAATCGAAATGACTTTATTTATCAGTTTCACACGCTATCCCACACACAGCAGGGTAGGCAGAGAGAATCTAGTGTTGAGTCGCTCCATTTCCTTCCGTGCTGCCAGTGGCAGATCTCAACGCGGCGCTTTGCCTCGACACCAGAGCAAAGAAATGAAAATATAAATTTAAGGAAATATTTCATCTCCTCCAGTGGGGATTGAACCCACAACCTATCAGTTTTACAGTCACACATTGTGCCCATGCGCCACGACGGGCCTCAACTTTCAACTATTAGCTAAAACCTCACAATCATTACTTTCCGTCATTTCAGAGACAACAGCCCATTAGAGACACTCCGCTACAAATACGAGGACTTCATACAAAGGCTCCTCCATATATCTTTATTACAAACTAGCGAGCTTCTTCACTTATTCCTCACTGTGGATGGTGATTTCACTTCATTAGTGCAAGCTTCAAGTCTCGCGTCGGGACCGGATCTAGGAAATATATATCACAGTGTTGCTCTAAAGTTGAGGAAGGAGAAAGGACAACATTTGGATACGTTTTTGAGGAACTTCCTTGTGTCATCGGATAAAGAGAGATATCAGGCTTTGTGAGTTTGTTTGGTTTGTTGTTGTTTTTTTAACGTTTTCTGCTGTATACAGCAGTGTAGGTGGACGGGAGCCAGTATTAATATACTGTTAGTCAAGGCCACGATTTCCACTCGAAGTAATTAAATATTTTATAGTTTCATTTCCTTGTTCTGGAAACGCGGCGTTGAGGTCCGCCAGTCAACATGCAATGCCTCCCCTGGGTTCCCTCTGCCTACCCCTGGTATTTGCGGGATACAGCGTGCATTTCTTTACAAATGTGTAAAATTAGATTAGTTCGTTTGCAAAAATTATTAAAAAACGATAACAAAAATATACATAAATGAATAATTACCCAAATTTTAGAAAACAAGGCACAAATCGCGACGTAGAGGAAGCTCACGAAGTGAACGAACACGAAACCGAATTAAATACACCGAAACGCCAAAGAAAAGCGAGAAACATACAGAATTCGTTATTTTTAAACAATTTCGATATGGAACCAGTTGTGGGAAGTCCGGACTATACTTATCAAACTACGGTTGTTGGTTTTACACAGTGTGTTATGTATACTTGTGAGTCCTGTTTTTTCTAAATAATGTCTTTTTTTTTTTCTACTCTCATACTGTTGGCAGAAAACCCTGATATCCCTTCTGGGATTCCGTCCGTGTCCCTCGCACAAACAAATAGCGTGTTGTGTGGCGGAACTCCACGCTGTGATTTATATTCTTTACCAGATCCAGAAATTGAAAATAATTCATGTCTCCGAATTGGGTATCGAACCTACAACCGTTATGTCTATAGTCAAATGCCGTTCTGATGGCCTTGACAATATTAATAATACTCAGATTTGTCAATATGTTGTATAAAATGTCATTATATAAAATAATTAAAATGTAGAACGACACTATTATGATAGAGTTGAAAAAACACAAACAAGCTGCTATTAGCTATTATAATTTCCTCAGTCATTAAGTTAAAAAAGCACTACATATAATTTTGCCAGTAAACTAAACATATAGATTATGTTAATTTTAAATCATATATATTAGATACTAATTTACATGTATTGTTACAGTAATAAAAATAGTGCAAGTGCCATCCTTCCTATATGGCATTGTTGGAACAATACTGTGTTCAATACAAAACGTTCTACACCGTGTCATAGAGTCGCGGGTTCAAAGCGTGTTGTGTCAACGGAGACTTGCGTATTTAATTAGTTTGGGACACGGTATGTAATATTTAAATTTAATTAATGAAGAATAATACTAATATAGTAATGAGGTCGTCTTGGCGCAGTGGCACAGCATGAAACGATTTCCGATTTCCATGCTGCGGACAAAGCGCGGTGTTGAGTCCCACCACTCAATAAGCAATGACTGCAAAACGTTGCGTGAGGGATTGTATTAACATTATAATCTATTCATTTGGCCTTGTAACAAAATATAAACAAAAAAAAAACATTTTTTTTGATAAAATCACATTGGTGGAATACATGTCCTTCGGCCACATTTCTTATGTTTGTTTATCTTTCGTCTCACGGCTTCCTGAATAGGGTATAGGTTCTCTCAAAGTATCTTGTCTAGCTAAAAAATTAACTCCTTTTTTCTATATTTTTAATTAACAATAAAATATAATTCGGTAGGTATATTATTCAACAAGCAGTCTGGCATACAGGCGGACCCTATACAACAGCGAGCGCGCGCACAACGCCGCCTGAAAACTACGCGCGCTTACTCCGCGCACGAGCTTCTGCAGTGCCCACAACTTAATAAACAGGTTATACTAACTATTAATATATATTTGTTTTTAATTTTGAAGTATCATCGTTATACAGCCACACTATTTTTTGTTTAATGATAAATATTCTAACGGAAAAGAACCCGAAATCATTGTAAATATAGTCTGGGCTTTTCCACTCAAAACAACACACAACAAGAGATTTCTTGTAGTAATAAAATTGCATTTTTTTTACAGTTGGTGTACAGCCTATTGGACTTATGTATACTAGAACTATTCCCGGAACTCAGTAAACAAGACTACAACAATAAACTCAACAGTTGAAAATGTATTATTTAATCTGTATTATTTATTATAACTAAGCTATTTTGTAAATTAAAAGTGGTTGAATCCAATTTTCTATGTTTTATGTTAACTTTGTGCGTAATTTGTATTTAATTGTAAATATCATAATGATAAAATATATTTTTGTAATAGTTTAGTTGTGTATGATAGCCTCCATCTGTGATAACGTCGAGGCTATGATATGATAGAATGAATATTTGCAGGATTGAGACCAAATAAATTATTTTCATATTTCATATGTGATATTTTTTATTTTTAAGTATTTCCTCTTTATCATTTTGTAGATGTTTATGTGGCTTGAAACGTGCTCATTAATATTTTAAAATTTATATCACAGCATAATAACAGTAATCAGAGGGAATCTACCTTTAAAACGCTCCGTTCTCCAGATACTGCACAATTTACTAGACAATGTGTGTTAAATGGCGGAACTTAACGGTGCGTAACATGGTAACTTTGTGTCTAGTTACCATGACGAAGAAATGAAAATAGTTAATCCCCGGGTGGTTATCATACTGACTACTGTGCCACATCGGCCTAAAGAAGCGTGAAGTTATTTTTTTTTTATACGACTGATCTATTTTACTGATACAACACAAAAAAGAATATGATATTGTTATTCTTCTTGAAAGATTTACGAAGATGAAACTTTATATACAGGCTGTCCCAGGAGTCAACGATAAGATGAAAACAGGTGATAGACCAAGTCGTGACAGTTATGAGAAAAACATTTTAAAAAATCTTTGTCATGTATTTTTAGTTTTTTTTTAGCTTAGACTTAGGGGCTGACCCAGGCCAGACCTATAAGGATAGTGCTCGAGTCCGCGATCTCCCGATTACTTTGTATTTCGATTTTTCTCTCTTCAACAAACAAGTAATCCAGCAAGTATCGTACCATTTTGGAATCCAGATTAAATGCGCAAACTTTTAAAGTTACTTGCAAAAACAGTGTAGTACATTTTTTTTATAGTACAGTCGGTTAAAGTTGGATGTAGTAAATATTTTGAATTTAATGTTTGGCAAAAACACGACATTTTATTAAAAACTGATGCTACCTGCATCAGTTTTCCTGTTTCAATCTTAAACTGTAATTCACAGAAGAAAGAGTAACATGTGTAGTCTTAGGACTTGAAAAATCATCTCAGGGTGTCGGGTTTTCCGATATTTTTTAAAATCAATATAATATGAAAAGTATATGACAAAGATTTTTTTTTATATTTTTCTCATAGCCGTCACGACTTGCCCTATCACCTGTTTTCGTCTTATCGTTGACTCCTGGGACATCCTGTATATATAATATACATGAATATTACTTTAATATAAATTATAAAAATAAATCAATTTATTAACAAAATAAGAAAACAACAACAACTTGTTTTCAACTTGTAATAAAAGTAATAAAATGCAATTGTTCGGATAGCATACGTGTTTTTAATTCGTAAAATAAATATCTCTGGTTTATGACTCGCATTTCATTCAAAGAATGTTGTTGAATGTGATTAGAAAAATGTCTATTGGTATTTCAAATTTATTTAAATAAATAAGTATAAAAATACATATGTTAATTTTATTTTGAGTAAAAGATTTGTGTACACATATACAAGTGATGAAACAAAACATATAATTTAATTAAGATTTATTTTTATAATACAAATAGTAACAAAACAAAAACAACTATACGAGTTTATGAACGGGGTCTTCATTAAACATTTCATTTAAACAAAATATATATTTCTTTATATAGCAACACTGACTTGATACGATTGGCGGAAATATAATAAAATATAAATTTGACCAATCACATTGAGGTATTAACAGCAGCTGGACAGCTGTATCAATTTATCAATGTTGACAGTTAACAGAATTGATGTTTTCTTGTAGTATGTGGCGTCTTGTGTATTTATCTTTCTTTTAACTTATTTAACCACAATATTGCATTTATATTAGCATAACTTTATTAATTTTAACTTTTAAGTTTAATAGTTAGGTATACGTTGTAAAAGAAGTAAGAAAAGTATAAGTTTAGTGTTTGGATTAGCTTTCTAATTCTAAAATGGATAGAAATAATATGAGGTAAGTAAGATGCTTTGTTGTCCTATCGTTTTAGTTGCGATCCTTCCACATGGATGTTTTAAATAAACATAATGTATAAATACATTTAAAGCCTAATCTTAATAAATATACTCTCCTGACATCGTAAACCTAATTTAATTTCACGTAACACGATGTATCTCACGATATTTAAGTTGCATTATAGCCTTTTATTAAATTAACACAGACAAACATAATTATGTTTCACATTGGAAAAAATATTAATTACTTTTAAATATATGAAGTTGTTTGAGAGATACAAATGTTTTGTTTTATTTATGTTGTTATCATTTTTTATCTTAGCTCCAGACGCCAACGATGCACGATATGTTTTACGTCAGAAAGCGGACAAATAAACATTTACATGTGCTTATGACATAACTATTGTAAAAGAAAATTAAAACATTTTTGTCTAAATTTTGCACTTAAAATTTTACTATTATAGGTCAGTCCATTATATATAAATTTGTATACACAACATTGTTAAATATTATCTTATCATAGTGTAAGTACTTAAATGTAGAGCATTTTTATGATAAGAGCAATGCTTGACATTAGTATATTCTAGTAAAGAATTTAGTAACTAATAATTAATATATAAGTAGGCAAAGGAAAGCTAAGGGATTTACATTCTGTTTCTGAATTTCGTCTTAATTTTCGAGACTACATACTGTCTTGAATTGAGTTGAGTGGCAGGACTCAAACCACACATTCAACAAACAAACCAACAAAGATAAATGAAAATAATTTATATAATCATTCCACCGATTAGGTGAACTCATTCATTACACTATCATGCTGCTGCACGATGCCTTACTAACTATTAATCAAATAATACATTTAAATTACAGATCAAACTATGTAAATAGTGGGCCTCGTTCACTGCCACACATGGGTGGGAAGAGACACAATGGAAATGGCCACAATGGTTCAAAACTTAGTCCTCCCGCACACTCAGCTAATCATAATCATAATAGCAATAACCAGCATGATGATCTCATCAATTATATATTCGAATCTTGGAATAAGGTATTATAATTATCTATTTTTGAGTACTGTATCTTCACAGCAGGCGTTTTCTATTATTTCTTGGCTGGAGACTAGTTTTGTATCACTGTTGTTAACATGGACTATAGTCACTTTATAAAGAACTAATATATAAATAATATTATAATGTAATTGAGGCCGTCGAGGCGCAACGGCACAACGATGTGACTGTAATGCAACGGTTGTGGGTTCTATCCCCATTTGAGGAAGTGAAATATTTATTTACATTTGTATGTCCATTTATTCGCTCTGATGTCGAGGAAAAGCACGGCGTTGGGTTCTCCACTCTTCTGCCACTCAACACGCAATCCCTCTAGAATCCGGCAGAAAGTGGAAAACAGTACCTTAACACTAGGTTAATATTAGTAATTACTTTTCAAAGCAAGGTTCACTATTTGCTAAATTTAAGGCCCCTATAGAGTGTTAAAATATCTAATAATAATATAATTTGTATTTATTTTCCCTCAACTTTTTATGACTTTTTTTTTTATTACTAACAGATTCATTGCCTGTCATAAAAAATAAAATACTTTTGCAGGTGACACGCGAACTAGAAAGGGGTAGTCAAGATGCGAAATACTATACAGACGTTCTCGCTCCGCGACAACTAGCAAACTTTAGACCATTCAATCTAGAAGAATGGTGGGGACGTCGTATGATTCAAAGCATAAATCGCAACAAGCATCGCTCTTAGTTACTAATATAGTTCAAAATATCTCATTGTCACACAATTCAAAAATATATACAGTACTTTAGTATATTTAAAATCTTCAATCTACAAAACAATTATGGTATTTATGCTCTGTTAATGTAATGTCAACTATTGTATATGAATCCTATTATTCAATATGAATGTTCTCCTTTTTTACTTATACTTAAATAACATTAGGCCAGGATTTTTGTAGTATGCTAGATGTTTTATTATATCACTTATATAAAAATCTAGAATATAATGTGGCCTTAGACTAACCCATTTAAAAAAAAACAAACTATAAAAACTTAATCTGTACCACTATTGCTATATCTACAAAATGTCACTTAAAATATGTATTTTTTTTCTGCACCGCACAGTTCGATATGAAATACAATTAATATTTTTATATATCCGCAATAAATTGTCACAGCGTCCGACTGTACACGCAAAGGTTGTGGGTGCAATTCTGAGGGGGAATAAATTGTTTTTATATCCCCACTATGGTTGATTAAGCGCGATATTGAGTTCAGTTGCTCAGTATCTTGAATATTGGATAGTCCGTGGGAAACAAAGTGTCTTAACACTACTTCCTTCTGTCTACCCTGCTATGCGTAAATTTTAAAAGAAATAATTGTTGTACATTTATCATCATATAAAATGTGATTTAATGAATGGCAATAAATTTTGTGTACAATTAGATAATTAGGTACAATGAGATGTTTTAACTTGTTTGAGGCGTGATTGATGATTTATATAATTGAGCCCCTCATTTTGTGATTTATTTTTATCATTATTTAAGCAAGTGTCAATTTTTGAATACCTCAAGGGCCATTCATAAATTACGCCAAATAAATTTCATGATTTCGTGACTCCTTCCTTCCCCGTCCTCGTCACAGCTTGTCACATTTGTGAGACCTCCTCCACTAGTGTGGAGAAATTGTTAAATTTAAACAGCTGTTCCTAAATTGTTTGTTATATTATATTTTGTAATGTAACGTGAAATGATGAAAAAAATAGGATCTTTTCCCACTTCTTGTCACACAATGTCACTTGGTCTAGAATTAGACATACTAATAATCTCTAGGTGTTTAATTCCTAGGTTTCCAAATACTTTGTGATGTAATGCATGAATGGCTACTTATTGGGGGTATATTAACTTTTTAAATCACGTAGGAGATTATTATGTAGGTTTTGTATAAAAAAGTTATAAGTTAGTGTGAATTTTTACTTGTAATTTTATAGTAAGTGAATGTGTTATCTTTTAGCTACTAGATATTTTCTATTTTAATCATGACATTGTCGTTCATTTTGTTTTTTTTTATATATGGATGAAACAATAATTTATCCTTTTGGAATTTGATGACATCACTGATTTAGTGTGTAGTTTTTTTTAGATTTGTAGAATTGTGTCCTTTTGGAGCTTAAAATGGGTTATAAATTATCCTTTTAGCTATATTATGTAACAGATTATAAATAAGAAGCAAATTGAATAATAATTATTAACATTCACATATTTGAGTGTATAGTGTACACTCTATTATATAGTTTTTAAATCGCTAACTTTGCCACAGTCATAATAAAAGAATATTATGTGAATAAAATTTATATATAAAGCCAGTTCAAATAATAATACGTTTCTAAATATTATTATTTAGTGTGAATAACGCTTAAAAAGATCATTTTTTAATTTCACTAAAAGGACACACTATAAATCTTAATATGTTTTTTTGGACATAACAATTTGTATTTAATATAACTATATTTTAACAGACATTCCACTCATTTTGTCTTGTACTTAGTATTTGAAATAATAATTGTAAATAATTTGAAAAGCGACAGAACAGATCACTGAATTTAATAAAACATTTTTTAAGAAATTTTAAGCGTCTTTTTTTACTTTAAGTTATAAATCATTGTATGTTTTCCATATAAATATAAGGTAAGTATTTTTTTATTAAAACATATATATACTTTCCTTAAAGGTTATACAGCTTTAGCATTTATTTTATCTTGACACATTCCTTGCATTTTACGGGGTAGGAATAAGGAACCTAGTGACCTGCTTTATTTTCCATTTCAAGATTCCTAAAATTCCTTATATAAAATTCACTACACTTTTACATACTTCGCTATTCTTAATTTTTATTGTTACTGAAATCCAATTTGTATTCTATTTATAGAATATCTTTAAAGTAGTTCTATACCTAATAAAAATATGGAATTAGTACAAATTTTATATTTAAATATGACTATTAAAACACTTCCGTTCCCCAGGTTCTTCCGCATTCACGAAGCATTGCGTGTTGATAGACGGATAGATGTGAAAGGCGGAGGACCCGGAGCTCTGGTACCCCGCAGCCTGGGGGAGGCTTATGTTCAGCAGTAGACTCGAACAGGTATATTTGAATGAATATTCTCCGACTGGCGACAAAATTCACTACAACTCTGTCGCCTCGCCAGTTGTACTTAGAAATAATATAAAATACAATAAGTAATTAATACAGCATTCATAAAAATACAGACAAGAAACATAACAAATTAGATAGGTATTTCTGTTGATTTTGAACTTCAAACGAACTAAATCACAACTCTCATAAAGAGAAAGATGATCGAAGATCAAAGTGATTAGTTTCTAAGTTTAATCTATTGGGCGAGTTATTCTTATTACACTTCATTAGCCGCCTATTCTGGGCATTCATATTCTTACGTCAAACAACGATTTTACTCCGTTCAAAGGAGTATTTACGCTACTGCCCGAGGCTTACAGTCAGGGCTGTGTAATGAGTTCGCAGGCGGACCCCATTTCAGAACTTAAACAAGAAGATTATTTAAAACTTTTCGTTTCGTTTGTATACTTTTAAATGTGTTTTGCTTTTCAAGGTTATGGTTTCGGATGGTAGGTTTAATGTTAAATTGTATGGGTTAATTGTATGGGTTAATATTGCTGTTTCTTAGTTCTTTAGACCGAGGATGACCTTTCTTTGATATACATCTACTTCAGTACTTACCTAATAATGAAGAGAGTAATAAATCTATCATATAATTTAAGATAGGTAGTAGTAAAATATATAGTAGCAATGATGCAAGCTTTGTGGTCAATACATATGTATTTATAAGATTTTTTTAAAGTTTCTGGAATCAGTCGTATATATAGCACAATGCGTGAAAAGAACTTAGTATCAATGCGGTCCGTTCTCCATTCTCCACGTGCAGATTTATATACAATCTTTATTACCATATTATCATATCTATTTAAAACTAGGCTTTATACAAAAAAAATATCCCTCTTATACTTATTTATACAATAGCATTAAAAGAAAATAAAAAAAATCCACCAAAAACGTTAGATTAAGAAAACGTTCCTTCTAAACCATTACGGCTTTGCAAAACAAGGATTCAGTAAAGTAAATGCGATCGTAAAAATGTCGATCGACGTCTTAAAGTTCATTAGAGTGGCCGGTGATGCCCGATAAAGGAGCTTCGGTAAGCTTCTTTGTGCTCGATATTTGCAAGTCAATGTTACTGGTACACTGTGCACTGGGCCAGTGAGAAATTGATAGTTTTTGTTTGAAACATTTGTATTTAAAATAGTTCTTTTGTAACTCCTTAGGCGGAAAGGTAATTTGAAATCTTTAAACGTGGATTTTGGTTAACTTTTTATTGGTATTGGTCACCGGTTAAGATATAAAATATTTATCAAATTAATAGTTGGTTATATATGTCAACTTTAAATTTAAAGTATTTTTTTTATTTTCACCGACTTCTGTAAAAGGAGGACATCGTTCATTACATGTATTTTAGTTTTACGCAGCAGGACAAGCCACTCAATTCCCATAAATTTTCATTTCCATTTTATCCCATAAATTTTCGAGATATTTGGTGTTGAATGACGGTACTTAACGCCGCACTTTGTAAAGTTATATTTAAAGCATTCGTTGTTAAGTACTTCAAAGACAAGAAAAGCAATTTATTAAAGTTGAAATCGGTAATATTTTTATAACGGTAGGTACTTCGAGAGAGGAAAGCACGGAGGTAATTAGCCCCTGAAAGCTTTTTTCGACCTGTTGTTTTAAGCTGTTAGTCTCTACTAAATCCCGTCGATACTTTATTGAATCGAAAACGCGATTTGACGAATAGAATTCTAAGCATTCCATCTTTTATTTATATTTTTGTATAGCCGTACACTATATCCCGTCTATATCAGGATAAGTAGAGGGAACCTAGTTTTCCGACACTCAGTTCTTTCACTTTTTGCCCAATTTCAAGACATACCGTGCTGATTCGCTGAAGTCAACGCACCGCTATGTCATGTTACCAGAACCGAGAAAATAAATGATTTCCCCAAGAGAACTGAAAAACAAGTATTCAAGGTGTTATATATTATAATATTTGTACTATATTTTATTATATACTATATCTCGATGTAGCGCAATACGCCGCGCCGTGAGTATTTGTATTTGTTGTTATGTGTATCCCTTTCCTTACCCTTATCACTTTACGAATTTTGAATTTCCGTGCAGTAATCACAATTGTGTTACGACTGGGTTGACTTAAGGAAGAATCTACTTTTGTAGGTGTTTTATATAACTTTATTTTTATAAATATCATCTTACATGGGAAGATTGATATAAGAATTAGTTTTTAATAAAATACTTATTTATTTAATTTTTAAACCTAGACTGCAGGTATGGCTTTAAATTGAAATAATTAAATATTGATTTTAGATTTTAGTTATAATTTTTTGTATTTTTTTGTGTAGTTATTATAAATTTATACTACCCCCTGTGAATAATGTATTAGACATAAATAAAAGATAATGTTTACAATAAATTTCTTTAATCGCCTTAAATCATATTCGCTTGAGTCGTTGGGATCCGTCCGATTTTTTTGTAATTTTTTTTGGCTGTTACACAAAACTGCAAAGTAGAACGCTTTTCCACAATATATTGACCACGTTTAATAAAAAGGCCACCTTAAAAAAACTAGAAAAATATACATGATAAATATTCTAGTGTAAAAACGTTCTAATCCACTCGTTTAATATAAAAAGACAAAACTAACGTTCATTTTAACTATCTTTTTAACACGAAAACGAATTACTAAACGAAACCTGAAATTCATTAACCTATAAACAACAAATGTCACTGAAATTGAAAGGAATTTGTATATATTTACATTGTGAATAGAAACGGTATCTAGTTTGTTAGATATTACACTCTATTAATTGTGAAAAGGACAAATTTTATTTAAAGTAGCGAAGCCAAGTTGAAAATTCTGAAGATAGCGCAAGAAATTGTCTTTCAAAAAAATATTCAAACAAATTTCTTTAAAAAATCAGTGACAATGTAAAGGAAAACGAATTAACAGCTAACAGTTGTATTAAACTAATTTAACGTGAGCATTATCATTGTGAATGAGCGTGGTCCAGTTCAGTCCAGTTCAGTCCAGTCCAGTTTTACTTTGATTTAAGCTTCGGCGGTAGGGTTTTGGGTTTGCGCAGTGGCGCCGCTTGAGGTTGATACTGTATCAGGGTCCGCTTCACGCACACCCATCCAGGGTAACCGCTTTTGCAATTCCGCCCTGGAAAATTATTAAGGGGTTAATAAATATAAATGATAAGTTTTACTAACGGCTTTGTACCGTGGTCAAATGGAGCTGTATATTTTACATGGTATATTCTATTTAAGGTAACTGAGACCGCACGGACAGTAAGTTACGAGTAAAGAGTAAGTACTTAAATACAAATTAAAATTACCTATATCTAGGGTGATTGATGGCGTATACCCATGGGTCGATGCAGGATACAATTTTGGCGCACACTGCTGGTATCATCGTCGCCACTGGAGTTAGGATACTCCTTTGAAAATAAAAAAATATTATATTTAACCGAACATTTTATAAGGAATGTAAGAATATTTCAGCTTCAGATAAGATGAATGTCCTTCTTGTAAAAGGGGAAAATTTGTTGAAAACGTTTTATAACTAGAACTGGAATATATTATGCAAAATTTACAGTGAGAAACCGCATATTATTATAGTAAAAAATACATGTTATTGAGATCAGTTGTGGCGTAAGGGCACAAATGTGACTGTAACCAAATAGGTTGCGAGTTCGATTTCCATCCTAAGGAAATTAAATATTTAATACTTTCATTTCTTCGCTTTGGTGCCGAGACAAAGCGTTTAACAAGCCTCCAGAATACGGCGGGAAATGGGGAACCCAGTGTTTTCACACTATGTTCCCTCGTCCTATCCTGCTGTGGTCAGAATAAGAAAACCATGTTATTACAAAGCGAATTGCATTGCATACATATCTTCCTATAAAACAAGTTTTAAATTTAGATTATTTTTCTCTACCAGCTATCGCCTAAATGGAGGTCATAATTGGCAATAAATGTATTTGATTGTCAACTAGGTAACAGCTACACCGGGAAGATCCCAATTCAGTCGAGTGATTAAAAAGCTGTCATTTAAACGTTTTAAACGTTTATCAATACGATTAAGCGGCTACCGAATGGAAGTACGGCCATTTTTATTTTTGTACCGCTTCAAAGGAATTTTTGATCTCACGTGGAAACAGATTTGCATTTTATTCTCATTAAACGTTTATAAAGGCTTTAAAAGAAAAGGTTATTACAATATGTAAATTGGAGACTTGCCGTAATATAGTTGTTAAGATTGCAGACCAATTACCAAATTGATATGTTTAATTGCGAATATTTGAGTTGTATTTTATCATGGTAATATTTATTTGTCTTCCTTTAATTGCTTTATTTTATATAAATTCATTCTATGTTTCTTATATTGTTTCATTCATAATATTATGACGATTATGATAATATAAGAGGTATTATTGATAAATTTAGATTTTGTAAATCTTGATAAAATCTTTTTGCATTAATTCTACCTTCCACCTCAGTGGTCACAGATCCAATAATTTCTAGCCCTGATAAATACAAATCAATAGACTTTGAACTTTTAATGATCTCTTCATTTTTATGCTATTTTATTATGTTCTAACGTAAGTATTACCTGTCCCCAAAGGCTCCGACCATAGTGACGAAGGCGTACGGCGTCCACGAGCACACAAACAGGAAGAAGATGGTGAATGCTACTTTGGCGATCCTTATCTCGATACTCTTGCCTGCGTCCTCCTTGTTTGCTGCTAACGATTTTACGTTCATCTTCTTTGCTTGCTCTTTGAGCATGCGCTCGTGAAGACGGACCTATGAGAGAGTGAGTGGTTAATTACAATAAAAAAACGACAAAGCATAAACTAATTAAAATAGTTCGACAGTTACGGATGCTAACTGAAATTATATTTACTCAACAAAACAATTCCATTTCCGAAACAAGATTAGCGTTAAAATATTCACAATATAGTTCGATCAAAATTGGTCACTTTTAAATGCAAATATGTAAATAATTTCAGAATATTAAGCGGGAAGCTGTCTATCTATAATTCAATGTTTTTCCGTCCTTAAAGCGATTAGAGCCGGTACCGGCATAATAGCACCCAATCCCTTTGATGTCGGAAATAAATTAATTTTCATGAAACCTCTACGTTTTTGAACGATGAAAATGATTTTTATGTCATTTCCATTTCGTCTGCCGTCACGGAAATGTGAAATGGTGGTCATGTTATCATTTAATTCGGTTTGCTTTAACGTGTTTTTGTGTCAATAATTAAATATAATAAACAAATATTTTCTTTTTTCGCATATTACGTTAAACATATTTTGTTTTGTATAAGCCCAATTTCTCGGTCCATTCATATCGTATCTTCAAGTATCTGACGATCAGAATACAAATGTACCTTTTTCTATAACACCATATTTTTCATTTTTTCTGCTTCACAAATTACATGAGAACCAAGAATAAAATATATCTCGAAGTAAATCAGCCCGTGGAAATATTTGAGCGGCGCCCTGTTGGGGGAATCGCACTTCCAGTTATATAGAGTGCCCACTTTATTGACCTTTTCCGTTTCTGTGCTCATTGTGTATGCTCGCACGTATTTTAATTTATTTATATTCTACTTGTTAAGTTCATAAATGTTATGAGTAATTTTATCTTAAATGGTATAAAAATCTTTCTGGAATAATATTGATCCCAATTCCCAAGTAACTTTTCCAATTTTATAGTATCAAAATATATTTTAGAAACTATTTTTGAATGATTTTGTTCTATTAATGCCATCAATTGATCACAAATAAGCTAAATATTAATAATTGTAGAAAACAAATTCATTTTGTAAATATAGTATCTTTGTCAAAGGTAATCCTTGACAATAGTTGTGTGCTCAACATTTCTTATATAAATTGTAGGACGCATTGGGATTTCGAGATTTACCAGAAATCTGTATCTGCAACTGCCCAATACAAACAAATAAACACTGCTGAGCTCAGTCGAGTCACGATTTTGCTCTTTTTGTATCACTCCGTTCGATTCTATTCCATTTGCAGGCGTATTGGATAAGTACGCTTTAGTAGATATCTTCAATTTACTTCCTTTTTACCAGTAAGTCCTGAATGAACATCTGGCCGATGCCGATTATCGAGAAGCTGAAGGATTGCAAGTGGATATAATGATATTATTTGAAATTTGTTAAGTAATCTAGAGGCCAGTAGTGGCGCGGGGGCACAGACGTGTGACTGTAACCGCGACAGGTCGTGGTTTCGATACCACCTTGAATAAATGAAATGTCGGACATGCCTTCGGAATTCGGCAGAAATTAAGGAACGGAAGTGTCTTAATGGAAACAGAGTGCCTTAACCTATGTTTCCAGATTGCCTCTGCCTACCCTGCTATATGTAGGATACAGAGTGAAGAAGAAGAAAAGAAAAGAAGTAATCCACTTAAGATTACTTTTTTTCAATTTTTCTTTAATATTTTTTATGAGTGCTAGCTAGGATATCAATAGCTCTTAAAATACCACTAGAAACTTAACGAAATTTCGTGTTTAATTTCCCTGTAATTAGCAACATTTAATCTTTATGACCCTCCACAAGAGTCCGGCGGAATGAGTTTAGGAACTTGTTTAATCGTTCCCAACAAGTTGGACTGAACCTCTTTTGAGTGGATGCTAATTTAATAAAGCGCGAGTCCGGCGTGTAATGAAACTACGCTAGTCGTCCACCGGCGCTAGGACTGGAGGGCTATATAAATTTATATAGGCAAAATATTAATCAATATCAGTATGTTTAAACAAATGAATGAAACAAATTTGAATAATTATTGATTGGGAGTCCAAATTACAGTAAATATTGTAGGCTTAGATAGTGTATAGTAACGATTTTGCTATCTAATCTGTACGTTTTCAGTAGAAGCTAGTTAATATATTTGTAAATATCGTACCAGTAACCAACAAGTTAGCAGCTTTTAAACGAGTGAATCTAATATTATATTGTTAGCGTACAAGTGTAAATGTGGGTAGATTTAGGTGAAAAAGACAATGAAAGCAGTGGAATTGTGTTAAACGGACTCAGTGGCTTGTAGGCGGAAGCCCTGATTGGAAGGCATCTAGTGTGTAGTGTTGTTCTTGAGTGATATATGTCACTTATTGGAATTACGTGGAACTTCTGCCCGAGTACGTTATAAATAAAATATATATTTTAGCAGGATGAAGATCAATTTGTTAATTAAGAGAATTGTAAAAGCTTCTACTAATTATCAGAGCCAATTGATTTATTAGAGTATTAATATGGCACTAGACTTTTTCTTATTATTTGACTTGTTATTTAAAGTAATTAGAAAGGAAGTAGAATGAAATTATTATACTTTCAACTGTCAATTAAACATATTTTTTTATAATATCGTTGAATATAAATTGCCTAAAATATCTTGGACTAACATAGGCACAAATTCGTTCGTTAAGGGTGTCTTATTGCCGTCATCCTTATTTATTGCCTCCTCGGGGGCGCGATGAAAAATATAATTTGCAGATTTGATACTTTTTTATAATATAAATATAATTATAGCATTAATAAGTCTTTTCCGTAGCAATAAAATTATAAAAATAAAAATATTTTCTTACGACTTTTATTGATCAATAAACAAAATTTCTAAGTAGCTTTCGATATTTTGAACCTCATATTTGGAATTTTCTAAATATTTCGCTACGGAATTTAGGAAATCTCCACACGATTTAAGTTAATGTGAGGAAAAAAGGTCCGATTCTCAAATCCTTTAAGGCCGGAATATCAATCAGAGTATAATATTTTATTATATGTAGGTAAGTGAACATTTTCGTAGCATTCGGCGTGTGAATAAGGAACCTTTAAGCGTGGATTAGTAATAGGTAAATATTGGGTGGAATGTAAATCTTTATACAGTATATATGTGCATAGAAAATAAGATGGAAATTTAAAAGATTTTAGTTTAAAATATTAATTTTCCATGTCCTTTCCTTATCTAGAATTCAGCTTCACGCTGTACCCCGCACACAGTAGGTTAGGCAGAGGGAACTTAGTGTTAAGGCATTCCGTTCTCCACTTTCTGCCGAATTCTGGAGGTGTTGCGTGTTGAGTAGCAGAAATCAACGCCGCGCTTTGCCTCGACACCAGATTTCCAGATTCAAACTCATCTCCAGCTTTATTATAGCTAATGATTGTTCCAATCGCATATCTAATAAAAATTAATAATGTAATTGACAATTTTGTTACATAAAGTTCGTCGTTTAATTCCGTCTATAAATTTATTTAGTATACTATATGTGCTTAAATATAAGTAATAACGATTTCTTACAAATAGTATATACTTACAGCACCGAACAATTTGGAGTAGAAGTAGCAAAGGAGGAGCATCGGGATGCAGTAGCTCCAGATGAATATGCAGATGACGAACACTTTCGTGTCCTGGTCCTCAGTAAAGTAGTCGAAGGAGCAAGTTGTAAGGAAACCCTCTGGAAACATTGGATTAGTACGTAGTTTTTATAGATATATCATCGGTTCCAATGAAGACACTATCGCGGCACAGTTGCTTTGACACTTACTATCTGTGTGCAATGGTTATGGGTACAAATCGTACTTGATCTTTTCTCTCATTCTTTTATAGGATATTTCCTATAAAATGTCTAATTGTGTCTAATTTTGTTAAATTTAGAATAATTGAAGCTTGGGGACGTAGAAAGATATATATAATTGTAAGTACTCTATTACAAAATATATATCATTGTACTATTATATAATGTTAGTAGTCTAAGCCGTTGAGGCATTCCTTAGTAGATTAGTCACGAAATGGGTGGTCTTTGTGCGGCGCAGTAATGTACTTTCAAACGGATGAACGCAATTTCTTGCGATTAATGCTCTTATGTTGTTAATAAGCTAGTACTTAATCGTAGCCTATGTAGGCACGCGCCGTTACCTTATCCTAAATAGTAAAATACTTATTAAGTGTATAACTTATTACATTATAGTTTTTTCCTCACATTTCCTGCACCTATACGGTAAGCAAATAAAACACGACAAGCCATTTGTTCGTCCCGGTGCCATGTTTTGGGACGCCGGGACACACAACGAAAAATGGGACAGTGCCTATTAAGAAATAACTAAAAGAGCTAATTTTTAACAAAATGGCAAGGCAAATGAGCGTCGTGGCGGAGCGGCAAAAACGTGTGACTTTAACGAATTAATACTTATATTTTTTTTCAATTCTTCGTCCTGATATCAAAGCAAAAGCATGGCGTTGAGTTCAGCCATTCAAAAATTCCGCCTCGAAAATTCAGCGGAAAGTGAAGAACGGAATGTCTTAATACTAAATTCTATGCCTATCCTGTTATGAAAAAAAAGCCTATAAATTTAAAAGCATAATTATATAAAAATGTCCAATGACTTAAGCATGACCGTATACATAATAAGGCGTAAACAAAGGGTAATTTAGAAAGTGTCAAATTTGTAGAGATTTTAACCTCTGACGTTTATAAGAAACGTTGACGGGTGATATTAATTAAGGATTAGTATTTTGTCTTCGAGTATCAATTCATTATTTATTTTAAGTAATTTTATCTTTCATCAAATTCCAAGCATACAATAATATAAGAAAAGTTTGTTAATTAAATGGTTATTTAGTATAATAATCTTATACTCATATTAAATAGTAGTTAGATCAATGAATCATTTTAAAATTAAACGCCGCCCCAAATTCTAGATATGGTTAGACAATTGATTATTATTAAACTTATTACATTTGTATTAATCATTTATATAATAGAATGTAATAACTTAATTTTGACAATGACATGAAGTTACGAGCCAGAATATTCGTTAAAAACTAATCAGAGCAGATGAAGGAACAAATCAGTCTAAATTCATGGTTTAATATGATACCTGGTACAAAACGTCCCCAAATCCTGAAGGCGGGCAAGATTGTGAATGGTAACGCCCAGAGCCAGGTGAATAAGATCAGAAGAGACGCCTGCACTTTGTTCAGTCTGCCGTCCAGTGGGCTCGAGATAGTCCTGTGAAGCAAATTATTTACGACACATGCAATATTAAAAATAATTACTATTTTATATATATATACTTAGGAACACATCATACAATTATATATTTTAATTATTGAATTTTATGTACATTTTCTACCTTTATATACCCACCCAAAAGCTTTACTTTTGGCTTTACATCAAATATAGTATGTAAATAACGTTATTTGTATATAAAATTTACCACAATTTTTAACCTTTTGTATTATAATAATATAAATTAATTATTCACCACATCAGTTGTTTCACAAACAAGAGCGTCTTGCTGTAGTTGCAAGTGGGGTGCGAAAAAATTAATACTTGATTCAATTTTGGTGAGCGTTAGCAATACAGGTTCAACTTTCAAGGGAAAATCGGAACCGAATACTAAAAAAGTATTTCTAATCTCTAATTTAGTAATATATATTGACTATGACATCTATCTATCTAGAGTAATATATATTGACTATATATTGACCATGAGATCTAGATTATACAAGATGCTATATTTCTTCAATAACTTCTAACTTCAATAAGTTTTCGTCTGACGCTTTGGAAGTACTCCCCTATACGTTTCCTTTGAAATGCCAGCAATAAAATTTATTTCATATATGTATATATTTCCCAACTATTACAGGTGGAATATTCAGTTCAATTTGTATACACTTTCCGAAAAGTTTAACGATAAGGTTTTTAAATTTATAAAAATTCCAAGAACTTATCAAACTTCTCTACATGTAGAATGTTGATCAATTTGTTTTGTAGGAAATGAGACGTGGTGTACTTTCCACCTAATTTAAAGAATATTGCTTGTTAGGAGGAACCTTTTACTCTATATTTAAAAAATAGCTATAAAAATTGTTTTATAGTTATTTTTTAAATATGAAACATTTGTGTTTCATTCATTTCAGAATCTTTTTTGTGTTTAATTTCATTTATTCATTTATTCAGAATCTTACTTGTATCTATCATAAGCGATGACAGCATTTGTGATGGCACCGCCGATACCCGACAAGGAGCCCAGCACGGCAAATATGTCGCAACCTAGTTGGTATCCCACGAGTCGTTGGTAGAAGGAATTGAGAACCAGCAAAGGCATTTCTATCATCATCATCATGTCGAACACCGCTAGGTTTATTACGAACATATTGCTGGCGGTACGAAGTGATTTTGACCTGTAAATGAAAGTAGAGTTTAAGGTCTCTCGTGGCTCAGGGGCACAAAGTCCGATTGTAAGCGCCACTGGTTGTAGGTTCGATCCCCACTCGAGGAAATGAAATATTTATTTAAATTTATTTTAATTCATAATTTCATTAATGAGGCAAAGGCGACGCTGCTGTGTGTGGGATACAGCGGATTAGTTATGCTGCTACTATAGCTTATTAAAATCAAATTAGTTTAAGTATAAAACTAAATGAAATTTTACTATCGTTTTATATCGTATTAAGTGGAAAAAATAATTTAAATCATAGAACAAAACAAAACAGCACATTTACATAAAAAAAGTCGTCCATTTTCCAAGCAGAGACCTCGCGGGAGAGCAAGTTGTGGAATGTAGTGAACAGAACAATTCCAATAACGCCAAACTTCCGCAAATCCGCTATCGACATGCTCTACGCTACGCTCCTACTAGTAATATAACTTTGTCTTTTATAAAACGATAAGTAGGCAGATAAGTGGCTACAGAACATTTTATAATTTACAGGGGTTTATTACCTTTTAAAACAAAAGAATTCGCAGAATTAGTTAGAGATAGAAAAATTAATTCAATAGGCATAGAAATATAATTAATTTTCAATTTCTGTAAAAGCTTTCAAGGTAGGTAATTAAATATGTATTGGGAGTCTTTGGATCCAATTATTATTTGCTTAATGTAACAATTACGTACTCTTATCTTAGTCTTAAGTGAAATTTCTATAAGTGAAATTTCTATATAGAAAATTTTATAATTTAAGTAATATTACATTTGTAGCAAGGATATTAATGTTTTTAAAAACTAACGCACTGCACTCTCAAAATGACTGTCTTTTAAAGTTCAACAGAACAGCAAAGTCTTTAGAGTTTGCTTTACAAAAAAGAGAATCTTGATTTTAGTCTTTGATATTCCCGTCAAAGTGCGGCCCTATTTGTAAAGGACACCGTCATCATTACAAGAGCACTCACTCACACACACATATTACATGGTTACTTTACATATAAATAGATATATTGTAGAAATTTCGAACTTCCTGTAAAATAATGTCTCATGTCTTTCCTCTGTTCTTGTTAATTAAATGTCAATCACCGTTTGAAGTAATGTTTATAATATAAAAGATATTCTATTTTATGCATTTGCAGGCAAAAAAATGTCAGCATGAAAATCGTAACGGCGTTTCAAACGACATAGATATGGTACAAACAGGAAGATAAATAGAATGGAGTAAAACGCAATGCCCGATGAACATCGGAAACGTTTTTCGAACTCGATCGCGGTTCACAACTCCGCCTTTGACACTCGTGTCGAGTTTATGTGAACGTTGGAAAATAATTCTCATTGTGATATCTTTTTAGAAATATTATATATGTATTATATGTATTTTGTATTTAAAGTAATTATACAGAGTTACAAGACCTTTAATATATTTACTCCATCGGCAAAAACGATATAGGTAAAAGTTTTATTATAGCATGTTTAGTTTTATTATAGCGAGTCTAAGATTATAAATTTTCGTATTCACTCATATAAATATTATAATCATATTAATAATATAATTATAGGTTTATAATATTATTATAGGTTTAAGATCCTTAAGACAAGAACCAGAGTAAATTTCGAAACTTAATTAAGCCAGCAGCAGTGACAGTGTACAGCACTCGATCGCCAAATTGTTCCGCGTTATTAACTCAACCCTCTCAATGCTCCAGATCACTAATGTAATATCCTTATATATATCCATACAAATATTTTATAAGATTATTTTTAAGTTTGAAACGTCGGGTTTCCAAAAATATATAACCCTAAATATACGCGATTAATCCGGTTAAAGTAGTTTCATCTAAAAACATTATTTCTGTTTAAAAAGAACGATATGTTTTTGAATTACTGCTGTGTATCAAACAAAGGTTTTTAAAAATATAAAAAAAAAAAAATAGATATAAAATACATTAATAATTATAGTATATTTTCCTGTATTTATCTTCTTTTTATACTTACGTGCTGAATATCCAAATAACAATGCCGTTGCCTGATACAGACGCAAGTATGAGGAACGAGTAGATGAGAGCTAGAAGAAAGTGCGCATATTTGCTGACCGCTGGGAAGTTCCTCCAGTGCTCGTGGACGAGGTCCTGATGCTCTTCTGGAATGTTCCAGCCGAGCATGTGTTCTACGACCTCCTGGCTGACCCTAGATATAGAAATATTTATTTTATTTAGAAATTTATTAGAAAATGGTAATATTTAAAAAGTATTACGATTAAAAATTATTAGCTTAGCGAAATAGCGCTAAAATCAATTTAAAGTGAAAATGGATTATGTTTGTCAACCCTGATTGAAATTGCTGGATCTTAGGACGGTTCGGCGTTAGAACAATTTGCCATATTTCCATTAAATTATAACTTCTGTGACAATAATGCGGATATTTATAAAGTCGATTCCATTTGGAACGAGTCATTTAAATTAAGCAATTTATATTCGTTACAGTCTTGGCGTCATTGTGGGACGATTGTTGAAAATTTTTACAAAGTTGTTTGAAACAAAGTTACAATTTAGTATTACGTTAAAAATAAATTATGACAAAATATAAAAAAAAATAAAAGGAAAGAAAATTTATAAATGAAAATAAAATAGTTTCAAATAAATACTTACATTTTCAGGGGGTAAGCCACTGGGCCGATATCGTCTGTGTAGTTAGTCGCCATTTTGTGCACGTTTCTTTTCAAAACAAAATGGTTGAAGTGCCGGTCTTTTTTGGAAATAACTATCGCATTGGAAATAATAAAAATATTTTTTTCTACTGGCTAATGGTTGTATTTCTATGACGAAGTGAGTAGTCCGACGTAGGCAGTCGCTTCTCACTTGTGACTACCTTAGGCCACGGTGCGGTTTTTATATCGAACTACAGTGCGTGTCTCTTAATTCCTTAATTTAATAAAATAGTAAAGCTTCCAGTTTATTTGGTCAAATGTATTACATGTTGAGTATTCTTAGTGAGTTGTAATTCTTCTAATTTGATTGTTTTTTTATTAAATTTACCCTACACTGTAGACAAGGAAAATTTAAAGTTGGTTTACTTTATATCGCGGCATAAGAGTCAGATGAACGTATGTACATTTTGGGGAGCAAAAATACTGTCAACAATCACCACATCTTTTATTATTTTATATTATTCAATTTACCGACTTATGTAGTATAATATACTACCTCTATTAATATAGGTAATATAGTTTGAGTTTTATTAAAGATATATACGTTCATCTGACTCTTATGCCGCCATATTCGTATTCGTGTGATATTGTCAATAATATCTAAAAACAAATCTGTGTATTTATAATATTTAGGTATGTATTATTAAGTAGGTACGTAATTTGTTTTTGCGTTTCTGACTCTGTGCAATTTTCAATTTTTACACGTTTCCCATTTTGTGTACGGGTAAGTAAAATGGTAAAAGAAATTAGGGTTAAGGCCAATTTTCGTCAATTTAGTTTGACCTTTTCTTTGGCAGAAGGAACCTAGTATTAACACACCTCGTTTCCATTTTGACAATTTTGTTTCCACATGTGGGGACCGGATTTGGTTTCAGTTGGTGGCGAAATTTAAAATATAATTAACTTTATTAAATCGAAGAGCGTGAATCGAATCCAAGATATTTACACTTTCAATCTGATAACCGCTGACTTTACTACGAGGATGTACTAAAACGGCGTTTTATTGTAGGAATAAACTTCTTTTTTGCTTAATGTTTTCCAAACTAAGCTAAGCAAAAAGATATCAACAAGAGCATTACAGTCCAATGAGATTGCAGACGAGCCCCAGTTTCGTTCGCGTCAACTATCCGGGGTCGAACGTGCTACGAATATGTAATTGTCATAATAAAATGTTATATGTGCTTATTATTAGGCTTATTACATGTTATAAAGCCATAGTATATAGTAATTGTATCGAAAATTTAACAACTCATATGGGTTTTTTCGGCACGCATGTACTATGTCAATAAAATGTTTAAATAATATATAGAGCGTAACCTACATTTCATGAAACATCCAAATGTAAATCAAAATGCAACTATTTACATATGAAGTGTACAAAGATAAAAGATTCGTAAATATAAAAAAAACTTAAAATTTTACGCATTGTTAACTCGGGAAGGAAATAATTAAAGGTAAGAAAAATCTAAAATCAAATCTGCGCAGCCTTCTACAGCTAACTTCAGGGCTTAAAGTGTCATTATTATTTATATACATTGTGGTTCACATTCACACCTTTTCTGATTATTTAGAAGCTAAGCAGTCAGGGTTTCAGAAACAATTTGTTTTACTAATTTTTAACACTACATAGTTAACATATCAGACTAACATGCTTAAATTTATACTAATAATCAGGCTAATGCAATAGAAGCAATTGATAATTGGCATGTCGTCATCTAATAACTATGGCACAGTGGGCCGACATGCATCTGGTGTGTAATCTCCACTTAATCTCTGCCGACATTATAGACGATGCCAATACACGACTTATGAAGACGTAAACGCTTTGTGGTCAATACATGGTCGTGTCTATGGTAGAATGTAATGATAATTAGTTCGTATATGAATACATTTCATTGTAAAAACTACTTATTCAATTATGTAAAATGTGTTTTAAAATATAAAAATATCTATAAAAGGGTAGAAAAAATATTGTCTATAAAAAATTACAAAATGAAATATCGAAGATTCTATTTTGCTATATCTAATGGTCATGTAGCGGTAGAAATGAACATGCAACATCATTTTTGTTTTCATAAGAATTTTCCCGAGATATTTGATAAAAATTTGCTCAATTTAAAGATACTTCAAAACTATGTATGTGCATACACCTACTAGAGAGATTCAAAAAGCGTACATGTAAGTGCATCTTTACAACTACGACATCACATTTCACAATATATTTTTTAAATTATATATTATTTATTATTCTGTAAATTAAAATCTGTAAATATAACATCCACCTAATATTATTGAGGCCAGTCGTGGTACAGGAGACAAGTGTGTGACGTACAATCACGCGACAGGAAGTCAAGGAAATAATTAATATTTTTATTTATTTGCTTTGGCAGGGCAAAGCACGGCGTTGAGTTCTGGCACTCAATACGCACTCTAAAAAAAACGAAAGCCACAATACCGAAAAATGTCAAAAATGGTCACGTTAGGAATACAGCGTAAATCTAAAACATAAATTATATTATTAATATAATTTATTTTATTTGTATTTGCACTTAAATATTATTATAGCACCTAATATATGATATACCTCAGAATAATACATAGGTTACAATTTATGTAAACATTTTGTATTATTTGACTGTAATAAAAGAATACTTTTAATCCGGCGAAGCCGCGTTTGGGTCACTACACTTCAATACAACAAGTAATTGCTAGTGCTAAGAATAGTAGACCTAGAAGAAGAATATTAAAAGCAAAGAAAACCAGGGCTAGGCATAACTTATACTGCGTTACTAAGTTTTTTAAGTTATACGGTCATCTTATAGCAAACTTTTTCAAAGTTCATACAAAGGCTTGAAAAACTTACAAGAAAATTCATAGAAGAAGTTTAAATAGGAGAGTCTACAGCCTATTTATGTGTTGATCGTAGCGCGACGCTCTGGCGCCCGCTATATGAATTGTGTAACCATAAGTCTTGGAGATGAGCTCCATTTGGAAATAGGACTTTTATATTATATTCTATATTTTTCTCAGTCAAACTTGCTTTTGCTCTAGTTTAGCAATATTTATTTTCATTTTCTGATAGGTTTAAAGTGCATTTTAAATAAATCGATCGTTCATTGATTTAATAAATATTTTTATTGAATTACAAGTGTTTAATATTTCATATCAAGTATGTCTAACGTAAAAATGTTATATAAAAGATATTATTAATACAAACAGTTCATTTCTCACCTATTTCTTGCATTTAGCATATTATAAATATAGAAAAGCTTTAGCATCCTTTATTCGTTTAAGTACATTATATATGTAAGAATATTAAAAATATCAATTCCGAAACACACATTTTGCGCCGAAGTCTGGAAGCAGTGTGTGTTGTAGAGTTCGTAGCGTTTGACTCTCCGTACACTCTGTCTACCCCGGTAGGGATATAGCGTAAAGCTCAGTAAAATTCATTTTCTTGACTGGGAATCGAATCCATAACCCGTAGCGTTTACAGCCACACGGCACCACTGGCCTCACTAACTTATTAGTTAAATTAGAATTACCTAGTCACTGACACTGGGATAACTTTACCAATTTCGTCTTTAGGTACAGAACTAGGCCGTGACCTAACCATATTAGTTTTCCCCCGAACATATGACAAACTGTAAATTGCCTCCAAACTTATGTTTACTTGTACAGTATACTGAATTTACATTTAAACTTGATGAATATATGAAGTTGTGAAAATGAATTAGTATTTGTATTGTTATTTAGTTATTTTACAAAAGTGTTGAGAATTTTAAAGTATCCGTTTTTATTAATTGCTTATTTTATAGAGCATTTACATCGGGATCGGTGGTCCGATTTTCGTGGAAATTCTTAGGGGAGGTCTTGCAGTGGGCGTTAAAAGGCTGCGGTAATAATGACATAGAGTAAGCTTAAAAATTATAACTTAAATTTTAAAATGAGCTTTTGAAAGTGTATAGAGTTATTTTGCTTATTATATCTATAAATATTAAGTTACTTAAGTAGCATACGAAGACTAGTGTTGTAACTGCCCGTTTCTGGTAAGCTTTTTCAGTAAAATTTTTGAGATACGGCTTGTAGTAGGCTTACAGTCGGACGGTCGGCTTTAGACGACAAGTTTCTATTATCACCTGTTGCATTGTGATAACTGCAAAATTATGTAACGTCGCTATCATCATTTGCTTTAACAAGATGAGAATTGTATTTTGCATCTGCCTATACCATAAATAATTCACACAAATTAGTGACGTGATGATAGTGAAGTGACGTAAAAATTAAATAATTATAATTAATTGCTGCAAAAACCAAAGCAAATATTTACGATAACGTAGTTATTATGTTATTTATGACACGAGCCATTGCTTTTGATAACCTATAAACCCAATGTGCTGTGTGTTAACACTATATGCCGACAGTGTCCAAAACCAATTATCTCCGCCGCTTGGCACGCGATGTATGGCTCACGATTTATGAATCTGCTCCGTGATCTATGATGTCTTTGAACCCTACCCTACCCTATAGCTTCTTAATAATTTAGGGAATTATTTTATTTATTCTTATATCATTAATCTTAGTGATAATATTATGATTTATATGATATATTTAGAATAATATTTATATTAGCAGTAACGTTTGTTTCGTAGAATATTATCCCAATTCGAAGATTTCTTTATGTATTTCTTGGATTAAAACAGATACAATTTTTACTAAATGATAATTGTCATTTTTCGTAATAATTTTCATATTTCATAAGGTTAAAAGTTAGACATAATCTAATTAAGTTTCAGGATGTAGACGAAATGAGATTTTCAGCCGCGCTAACATCACCGAGGTATCCTATAAAATATTTTCTTCATTAATTGAATAGAATATAGGTCATATTTTTGGAACAAAGCAAAGAAGCTAATGAAAAAATTTACTGAGAATTGTAAGTCGTAAAATAATGGCGCCTTTGAAAAAGATCTCCCATTTATTATAATGAATGTACCAACTACAATAGTCTACGAAACTGCAATATCTTCCTCTCAGACAGTCAGTACAATCGGTCGAAGCCACAAACAAGCACTGTCGCGAACTCACATCATGCTCTCGTTTTATGTTCCATTAAAAGGTTCACTTCGGTTGAACTTGAACTATTTCAGTTTGCATTATTCTTTCTCCACTCTCTAGCGTGGTAAAGCTAGCATAATAGGTTTACCTTGGCATTTCATTTCACTTTTTTATATTCTAAAGTGCCTACATTCCCTCTCGTTTTGTACTAAATATACAGTTTTTATGTCAAGGATGACTCTATATTGTGTAAATACAATGATAGTATTCATGACATTTGTATGTAATATGTAGTCAACTTTGATTCTCTCTTATGTTGATATCTGCACAATAGTTTGTTATATGCCTTTGTGTCTAAGTAAATCAACATAAATGATAAACTATTCATCAACAAATTGCATTTTAAACGATCTTCCCCCATTACCTAACATAGGGGTGGAAAGAAAAGAAATCATAACTATTCTGCAAACACAATGCAAGGGTGGTGAGCCATGGAGACCGCGATCCATTTACAAATTGCTCAGACGCTTAAATGGAAATTCACTAGAATTCATGCAGTTGTATAAATTTGAATGAACGGTGGCGAATGGTTATGCTATTGTAGAGAGTTTACTTACAAGGTCTTGAGGTAATAAAGTTTTTTGTGTAAGTGTAAAGATAAATTGATTGATTGAAAAAAAATATATTTTACACAATTATAGTAGAAGATATGTTTTCCACCCCCCCCCCCCCACTTATCTTCACTCAAGAGTTAATAATAGTATAATACTTTATTGCACAAATATAAGAGAAAAAGAATTAATTAGAAATACGATTAACAAGTGTGCAATGGCGGCCTTATCACTAAAAGCGATTTCTTACAGGCAACCAAAAGTTATGCATTATCTCTGAAAATAATAAGCTATAACGTGGGGAACCCATAGATTAAGGATAGTAAAGGTAGGGTAAACTAGTCTTCGTATCTTGTAGCCACCCTAGGGGCTCTTCGAATGAAGCGACTCATATATCTCGATCGAACTTCACTTCAAGAAGAAGTTCGTTTGATTATATACATACGAGTAGGTACATATTTATTAAAAGAATATTTAAAATAATAAAAATAAATGTCATTACATTGATCAATTGATAATAAAATATGTCTAAATAAGACATTACGCAGAATCTTCACAAAATAAAGAAACCCCTCTAACTAAATTACACCAGCAATTTGTCACTCACAATCGTTTGTCGGCATAGAAACGCACAAAATATTTCTAATGGAGATTCTTTTCGACCTCGACGTCGACTTATCGTGATATTGATAAATAATTACTGCCTAATTTGTTATTACGTTGTGATCGACTAAATTGAAATTCCACAAATTTTAATAACACTTTTATATAGATTTGCGCAAATAAACTCCTATAAAGATTTTTATTGACAAATTTCTACATTTCATAAATTGCAAGAAAATTCTACGTAAAACAAAAATTACAGATTTTAGATATATGATTGTAAAAATAACATTTAAAATTTCAAGTTTACTGACTTAACGTCACATTGAAGATCCTCTAAGCAAACTATTTAGACTTTTAACAAACGTAATAAACTTGAAAACAGCCTTCAGCGCGGAATTCCGTAAGTTCTACTTAAACTTATAATGACATTTAGATATTCTTGTCATCGGGGCCGAGGGAGGCGAGACCCGCGGAAATTGTCCAAGAATACTTCTGGATTTCCAACCGTTTGACACCGTTGACATGTAATTTGGGCGGACTTGGCCTCCAAAATCGTTCGAGAGTGTTATTGTCCAACGAATAATATTATTAGGAGTTCTCCCAGTTTTATTTCTCGGATTGAGCGAAATTCGTTAAAGTGGGTATTTAATTTGAATGTTTTATCGATAAGAGCGAATGCGGACTTTTTTCATTAAGCAAATTGTTCGCGTAAATCTTGTCAAACGCGGTGGGTAATGAGCGTTGAGGGCTCCTCAAAATCCTGAATTATGCGGCTCTACCGAATTGCCTTATGGCGAGGTTAGTTAACGCAAGGGCTTTCCTAAAAGGTTTTTATGTCTGACGTCGCTGGCGGCGCATCGTCGTCATATCCGTGACAGAAAGGGTACAATACATAGTACAAACAAGGCTAGAACTAAAGTAACTAATGCACTATTTTTGCACCCCGCCAGTCGACTTCAGCGTACCTGAGTCATACCCTAATACATATTAATGGTGTTGCTGACATTTGTCTGTCGGAGGACAATGTCTTTAAACGTAACGTTGATAAATTGAAATTTTTCTTTATGGTCTTTATGTCTGCGACATATTCTTTTGGCAAGTAAATATTTTTCTTATTACTATTTTTACCTTATCCGACTTTGATCGTGCACGAATTTATTAGATATAAATATATGTATGAATAATATGTTTTGTAGTAACGTAGTTTATCATTTGGATACGCTAAAAAGAAAGTCCACGTGAAAACTTCAGATAAAGGTAAATATACTTTTTGTATAGCTATCGAAAGTTCTATCTTGTATCCGTTATGACTATACAATTTAGGTGTATATTTCACGGTGAAAAAAATATAATTTTATACTTATTATTCAAATTCTTATCGCATACTAAAAAATAATATGTCAACATCTTTTCATTAATTTAAAACTAGAATGCACGAACAATTTAACAACGTGAAATGTTTGATAGTAATTTATATTAAACATGCATGACATTTATCCTTCCATTTAATTATAATGCGTATATAAGCTTCTTTAAGCATTAAGCATTGTGAGGATATGAGGTGTGTATATTATAGGTGATTGTATAATTCTATTATTTTTTTTTAGCTTCTCACTGTATTCCGCACACAGCAGGACAGGCAGAGTGAATCTAGGAACGTAGTGTTATGACACTGAGTTCCCATTTACCGCCGGCATTGCGTGTTAAGTGGCGATATAATATACCAAAATATATCAAAAAATCTACTTATAATACTGTTTCATTGTGAGTAAATATAAAAATAGACATGATAAGAATATCTAAGCAATATCTCTCTCTGAATGTAATAATGGTAAGAAACAATGTTCCTCTTTTATTTGATTACGTTTATTGAACGTTATGACTCTTCATATAAAATATATATTAGTGTTCAACATAAATACTCATGTTAAGCAATATTATTAACGATAATATTATTAACGGTAGTTGCTTTCAATAAGCGCCATTATGCGTCTGATTGGATAATAACTGATAACATCACTTTTCAATTTTTCTTTGAAACCTTATGTATGGGAAATATATAATTTTTAATATTTTCAGCTTGCATAAAAATATTGCTTCTAAATATTTCTACTTGTATTTGAAATAGAAAACAGTATCTCCTTTCAAAAAATGCTTACGTGAAAATATAAAAAAATTATAAAAACTATATATGAGAACGAACAAAGGCTGACATACATATTATGAAACACGTACATATGCATGCAATTTACAATGTAACCGCAATTCGATAGGTTAAAAGACAGTCGACAGTGTTTTAAAAGCTTTTACCGCGTGACGTCACCGGGCCCGAACTGCAATACTCAGGTTAAACGCGCCTGCATAGTTCCATCATACTTGTCTCGTGAATCTATTCCCTGACGCTTCCTAACAAAAATATACGCGAAAAATTGTTTCTAGTTGTAAACCATTGCTGTTTTATAAAGAACTACGTCCATAAATTCACTATATAGTATTCAATGGATTCCTTATTGATAGCTGCTACAAAATAAATTTAAACGCAATATAGGAACTGTAATGCCGCGAATGTGTTAGCAATAAATGCCAATATTCAGCGGGAAATGTGAAAAGCGAACATGATGTCGATGTCCGAAAACCGCCATTTCGCTTGTAACATAGAAATTATTATTTGGAAAACTTTTGGAGGATGTCGCTTCTGTTTGTATTTAAATGCTGTGATTTTATAACAATGGAGGACTGAATTTTAGTTTATTTATTATTTGAGGTCTATACAAATATGCTATATTATATCTAGTATAATCTGTCAGAACCATAATTTAAACTATTTAAGTCAACGTATTTGCTATTTACTTATTTATTTTCAGTTTTGCCTGAAAATTTCCTTTAATACATTGATATACGCGTAGTAGGATAATTTTAAATTCTGCATACGACACAGGTAAGTAAACTGTAAAAGAAATTGTATGTTAGGTACTGTACCTAATAAGTAGTTATATTTTTGAAACATTTATGTATATATATATAAAAAAATGAGATATTCTGGTTTTAAAGATTACCTAAGCTGAACCCAACATCACATTGAGCCCAACCTACGTCTCCATTCTAACTTTACCTATACTTCAATGAATTCTTTGAAAGCTATTTTATAAACTTTTAGTTCTAACTAAAAGTACATTTGAAAACGTTGTAAATCTTTAAAATCAATACTAAATAATTAGTAGGTATTAAATGTGCTAAATAAGCAAAAGCGTTATATTAGTTTTCATTAAGTGGTTTAGCAACTAATTGGTATCTGGATTAAGGCAAGCGTCGACATAAACCTCGGATTAGGAGATTACTGAGGATTCCGTCAAGTGTATAGAAATCGTTTTATTTGCGATTGATCAGTAAACGAGCCCGGTTGAAAGGCAATACACGAACTCGCTTGCTCGCGCGGGTGTTGATATAAGTGGTGACATTAGAAATATGTATGTATATTATATAGCAATACTTACTTGGTATTCGTTCGCTCAGTAAATTTCCATTGCAGCTACCTGGTATTTATTCACATAGGTATAAAAAGTTTGATATATTTAGGTATCATTTGCTATAAAAAATATTAATTTACTTTTTTGATTACAGGCTTAAATTAAATACTATGAAGAAAGTTAATTAATGATGTGGAAAGAAAATTACGAAGAAATGACATACAAGAAAATGTCTATTCCTAAAAGTCTTATTAAAAACGTAAAATACAAAAAAGCAGAGAAGAACCACTGAATCTTCAAATGATAAAACTTCATTGTTTTACAGAGATGTTGTCAACTCTATAAAATATTGACATAATTTAAAAAATTATCTTACAATTAATTATAAATGTTTCGTAAATATATATTGATATTCTGAACTGATCAGACTATAGTCCCGGGATCTTGAATAAGCTCCTCCTCTGGGACCCTGGTAATAATGAATGCCCTGAAAGAAATAATGAGATATTTTTATAGTTTTAAAAGTAGTTATTAAAGTCCTGGCGCAGGGGCACAACGTGTGACTGTAAAATCGACTGGTGGGTCGTGGGTCTGGGTGGGTTCATCCCCACTCGAAGAGACGAAATGTTTATTTAAATTTATTTGTTCTAATGTCGAAGCAAAGCGCGGCGTTGAGTTGCGGCGCGTTGATTTCAGAATTCGGCGGAAAGTGAGGAACGGGAAAGTGCTGAATACAACGTGAAGCTGATTGTTAGTTATTAAAGCATGACACAATAATGTTTTTAATGAAATAAAGATGTTTTATGCTTGTTTCATTTATAGATTAGAATTTGAATTTGTATAAGTAAAAAGAACATATAAATATATAAAATTACATATTCGTATAAATTTAACACCTATAGTTAAAAAAAAACAAAAACACGCTTTTCTGTACCAAGTGCTACAAGTCTTTGAATGTCCTCAGAACTATAAAAAATATAAACCTAAACTCCTATGGCTTACTAGTAACCTTTTTAAAGTTTTATCATTCAGGTCCTGGTTCCATCATCAGACCAGCTTAATTGTACCATATTATTGGATTCAAGTTATGTACCTCCCAAACTTCATAGTGATAAAATTATTTTTATAACATAGTTACATTTCGATTTAATAAAAGCTTATTAAAATATGTTTAAAAATCTATTAATATTTAAAGAAATACAATAAAAAGTAAAGACAGTTTATTTGAAGTTTTTGCATCATAATACAGCATTATCTAGAACTTTCGCTCCATTTCTCGCTGTTTCGTGTCGATCGGTATGCAGAGACGCAATCTTAAAAGTTTCCCTTGCGAATATGATCGTTATAAAAGCGGTATATGAACTACCGCGACGAGAGGAAGCGGTTTTAGCTCATCAGTATTCTAATGAATGTATAAAGATTTATATATTATTTAATACAATTAAGGATTGAAAATTTTGACCAATGAAACTATTTGGTACCTGCGGTATCATTAAAAATAACGCTGAAAGTGATTGCTGGTTTAAGTCGCTCTCAGAGAAATATTGATTCATAAATTTATTAAAAAAGAAAGCGTGTTTGTGTATGATAAGACTAGATAAAATTCTACAATATAATTATAATATACAGGAAATTTTACGATATGACTAGTCATGTAACCTAAACATTGATATAAATACAACTTCATTTACTGGGAGATATGTTTAAAAATAAACAAAGATCTATTTTTAAATATATTTAAGGAGGCGATTACCCTTCCTACCCTTTTGATACCAACGAGATAACTTCTTATGTGAAAGTTCCACTGATCTTGATTTCAAACCTCGAATAGGGAGAATATTAATTACGTTTAACCAGTAAAAGTATGGATTTTGTTAGCTAAATTAATGCACTTTCAACCAACACTTGGGTCCCAAGTGTTCTGAGCTCAGAACAGTTCCTGGGATTTAGATGGGGAGCTCCCCATCCCGAAACACGATGGTTCTGAATCGGTGAACCCATGGAATGCTAAGTATTTATTCTTTTTATAAATCTTAGAGGTAAAATGTTTTAAAAATTAATATTCCTTTCATCTATACCAAACATTATGAATGTAAAGATATTAAAACTTAAATAAAACAATACAATTGTACTATTTGAATTATATACATATTTTAAAAGCTTTGTAACCTTAATTACTACACACCTACCCTTTCATTACTTAACAACGTATTACAAACCTTTTAAATATAACATATATGAATATATTGTTATGTGGTTTTTATATGTGGCTCAACGCAGGTTCGCTTAATGAGTATGTAGATGATAATAATAATATGTTTTATATGAAACAATATGCAAATATAAAGTGAGGAAGCAGTTTACAAATGCGTAAATTTAGTTTCGTTGTAATGCAGGAAATGAATTTGTGTTATGTTTATAAATAGGAATATAAAAAATGAATCAGCTTCACACTGTATTCCGCGCGAAGCAGGGTAGGCAGAGGGAACCTATTATAAAGACACGCCACTTCCCATGTTGTTGAATTCTGGAGGCATTGCGTGTTGAGTGACGGAACTCAATGAGGGGCTTTGAGTCGACACCAAAGCGAAGAAATAAAAATATAACTTTAAGTAAATATTTAATTTACTCGAGTGGGGATCGAACTCACAACCAGTCGCGTTTACAGTCACAAACTTGCGTCCCTCCGCCTGGCTGACTGATAGTTTTCAATTATATTACATTAGCCCGCATATTGGCATGTCTCGGCGACAGACTAGTAGTCTTTGACCTAACTAGAGACTATTATATGACTATGAAGTTTACGTTAAAATAAAACATGCAAAAATATTTTTGTATCATATTTTTTGAATTGTTTCGCTTTAAGTAGTTCATTAAATATATTATGACAATTGTAGCTACGTTCTAAATACATATTTCTAAATTTATTTAAAAATAAGATTTGTTATAAAATTAAAATATATAATATTTCATGTCTTTGAGTGGTGATAGAACTCACAACCCGTTTACAATAACACTCTTGAGCCAATATGCCACGACGTCTGCCTGTGCCTTAAAATTGATTTTAATTAACTGTAAAATCGACACGTCCCTCATGTGCCCGCATGATTGTTTTAAATGGAGTGAAATGTGTACGATAGTGGGCAATGTCGGAGAGGACTTCAAATGCAATTATGAGGCAGTGTGCGCCGCTCGGGGACCATCGCGGCCGCCTCTGTGTACGAGAATGTATGTAGAGTATGTAATTCAATATACAATGTTTTGCTAGTATAAAAGGTTTTATTTATATAGAAATGACAGTAAACTCTGTTTTTTCATAAGTCAAAATGGTCTTAAATTGGAAGTTTTTGGATTGGATTTTATATTGTTTTTGTGCTGGTTGTTATATTATTTTTCAGCATCATAATATATCTTGCATGTGGCAAGGTCGACAGAGGAAGCTAATGTTAAGATAATTTTTTTCAATGAATTTTGGAGGCACTGTGTGTTGAGTGTCGGAACTTAATACCGGGGTTTTGCTTTGGTGACAGAGCGAATAAATGCAAAAAAAATAAAATATAATGGGTCAATCAAAAAGCTGAAATATTAATTAACCGGTACTCATTGAACTGTGTCTTGTCTCGACTCTCGACATTTAGTTCGATAGTCAATTTATTCCGCAAACTAATAGTTTTGTGTTAGCTAACCTAGGATAGCTGTCCGAGTCAGCTGCCCAGAAAATTATTATTGGGGTAACTTTAATTTGAATATAAATATATATTATGTTAATATAATTCATATATTTATTTTATAATTAAATATTAAATGACAAGAAATAAATAGTTATCTATTCTAACGGGTAGATTAATAAAAACCTAATTTTTGCAGCTTTTTTCATACAAATGGCCAAGACATTCTTTAATAAACAAATGTTTTCAATAATTCAGTTACGGCAATTTTATATCATAGCACATGGCACCCAATGAGTTGCGGAGTTCAAGTGACTGAGAGAATTAACATTTCAAAATCTACATGGTTGACATGAGTGGAGTCACGTATTTTAACGATAAAAAATATTGCCGTATATTCGACAATCTCTTATTTTTATAATAACTTTTAAATAGCAATTTAGGCAAACATTATTAGCTTGCGATACTACCTATATTTTAACATTTATTATCTCAATGTTCACGTCGGGGTCCAATGGGGGTCTGTGGAATCTTCCATCCAACTCCTTGCTGCTCCACACTGTTAAACACTGTTAAACCACACGATTAAAAGTAGAAAGTACTACAGCTTTACGCCAGTTCTCTTTGCCCATGGACAGGGAAGGCCTTTGTTAACTGCTACCATATAATTGTGCATGTCATAGTCAATCTTGAAAAAAAAATCTTTAAGTCTGCATACTGTGTGGTTATGGAGATTTTCAATGTTCGAAAAACCACGACTTCTAAACTTACGCGGATAGAATAAAAAATATGTCGTCACCAATTTACGTAGAAATAATAGTGCCTATTTTAATATGCATCCATTTCACAATGTCAAAAGTAAAGTACCTAATGTAAAGCTAATAATATATTATTTTATTGAACATCGCATTAAATTCTGAAGCGCAGGTAACACTTGAGTCCTGAGGGATAGCAATACCATTTTTAGTGAATTCACAACGAATATTGCTTTGAAACTATCTATAAATATTAATAAGTGTGAAATGGGCCATTCCTGTACATCTTTACCTATTCTTAAAAGCTGAAAAGTCACGAGATAAACGTTCATCCTTTAAACTATATTTTTTTAAACTTTAAGCTGTAACCTGCACACAGCAGTGTAGGCAGAGGGAACCCGAAAATCTAGTGTTAAAATACTCCGTTCCATATAAGACACTTCCGTTCTCCACTTTTCGCGAAATTCTAGAGGTATTGCGTGTTGAATGGCGGAATTCAACTCCAGGCTTTGCCTCGTTGCCATAGTGAGAAAATTCAAATGTTAAATATTTAATTTCCGCAAATGGGAATCGAACCTACAACATTGCCCCCAATTGCGCTTACAGCCTCATGCTGGTGCCAGCGTCAATACATTGAAGATATATGAATATCTTCTTCATTATATTCTTTTTAATTTTTTTATATTATGATTTTTTTATACTCATGGCATATTAATTATAACATAAGATGTAATTGAGTAATAAAAGATAAAAAGTAAGATTATAATAAGAAATAAGAATAACATTTTTAAAGGTACGTACCTTGTAGCACACAACTAAGTGGAATGGTAGTCTAAAGTCTGAGATAAGAAATGTAATTTAGTTGGTAGGGTAGCTAGATCGTTTTGCTATAGAAATATTCCTGGAAAAACATTTCATTTTATTACAGGGAAGTTAATGTCAGTAATTAAAGTAGCTTAGATTTATAACTTAAATAATAAAACAATTACGTGATAAACATTTTCTTAATAGAGACACTTCCTAATAGTTTCCCAAATTACTTTTCATAACAATATAGCCAAGAAAGTTTAGTGACAATTGCATAATATGAAAGAAAAGGATGGGCTTTGTAAAAACGACAAGGAAAATCACAAGGTATTATGAATAAATCCATCTCACCCGTAAGGCCACTCGACGACGTCTCCGGATTGAAAAGACTCGTCACCTAATTTCAAGAATGGCCTGTATAATTCTCTAATATGTCAAGCAAAGCGTTTAATTATGAACGAATTTCTGTGATTAATGTTGATTTTTCTCCTTTTATTTACATTATGCTTACATTGTTCTGTTCTGTTCTTTCTAATATGGCGTTCCGAGCGTGCCAGTTGAGCGCAAAATCACTTCACCAGTGTCACGTTGAATGGAGAACTCACGAAAGAGGTTGTACGGTAAAAAAAGAGAAATAATATTACACAACAGAAAAATGCATGTTTAAGAGAGGTCCAGTTAAAATACTGCCTTCACCTATAACAATACAAAAAATATATATACAATATATAAACAAAGAGGGTTAATAATACCTATTATTTTACATTAATGTTAGTTTATAGTATAATTTTGTTATTCTTAATATATTTACATAAAAATTTACATAACGGACTAAACACAAACATTAACAAACACTGGACATTAAGGGGGCGGGGAACTTTATAAGGAAGGATGTCATATAAGGGATGTCAATTTAAGACAAGAGAAAAGGATGTGAGAAGGAGAACCGTCGTCGAGGCTACATTCACACAGAGAGTGAACCCTGACCCTGATCTTAGCCAGATTAACAGGCGTACATGCATGCCCAAAACGCAAGCGACAAATTGTTGATATAATTCTCCGTTCAGTAAATTTTTAAGAAAAAAACCAAGGTCGCTTTGGGATAGAAGGTTGGATAGAAGCATAGTACTTACCTTTCAGTGCCTTTGACCTTTCCCAGAGTTGCCTCCAGGACTCGTCGAGATGAGTAGATGCAAGGGACAACAAATCCTGGGCCGAATTAGAGAAGTGATCCAAAGTGCCACACTGTATAGCTAACTTAGCGCAGGAGTCTGCCGATACATTCCCACTAATTTCAGAATGCCCTGGAATCCAAACTAATGTAATATCCAAACCCTTCAGATAACATGAGTACAATTCTTCACGAATCCTTAAAACAATTGAAGATCTCAATTTACTATGAAATGGGTTACCTCTTAACGCCATTAAGCAACTTAGCGAGTCAGTAAAAATAACCGTCTGTCTAAAGTCATGGGATTGTGCAAACAGGATTGCTTCTAATAAAGCAACAGCCTCAACTGTAAACACAGAAGATTCGGGAGAACATTTAAATTGTAAAATAATTTTGAATTTTGCTGCAGCAGCACCAACACAGCCTTCTTTAGAGAGCTTTGATGCATCAGTGTAGATGAGAAGATGATTACACCAATTGAGTTGAATTATATCTTGAAACTCTGTGTTGGTGCCAGGATCTTCTTTGATCAAACCAAGATCTGTTATGATACGAGGAGCATAAACCAAAGCCTTGTATGGTGTACAAAACAATGAGTTAGATGGAGAACAGGACAGAGGATGAGGAAGGTTGGTATATTTAAGGAAACTATTAAATACATATGGTAGGGGTTTGTCACGAGGGATAAGGTCGGCTAACTCGGATAGCTTAGACCTCAAAGGATGGGAAGAATGCTGTAACATTTTGCCCACAAATCGATCGGAGAGATATTGACGGCAGAAAGGAAGAGGAGGATCAACACACTCTACTTGGAGTGCGTTAGTGGGAGTAGACCTCATTGCACCTAGAATGATTCGGATACATTTATATTTAATTCGATTGAGATTTTCTGACACTGCTTTATTAAAGGGGTCTAAAACAAATAAACCATAGTCAATATGACTACGAATTATTGCATGGTATAATAATTTAAGAGTATAAGGGTGTGCACCCCACCACACACCAGACACAGCTCTTAAAGCATTTATGCCTTTGTCACATTTTTTGCTGAGATACTCAGCATGTGCAACTCCGTTCGATAGTTTGTCGAGTATTAAACCTAAAAACTTTACATTATCCGAAAAAATAATGGGAATATTATCATATAAAATGTTAAAATTTTGGAATTAGTCTCTTTTTTGTATATATCACCGCTTGACATTTAGCCACTGATAATGCCAGGTCATGGTCAGAAAGCCATTGGTTAAGATAGTGCAAAACAGTATTCAAACGAAAAGTTATGTCCTCCACAGATTTTGAGCTGTAGTAGAGAACGATATCATCAGCGTACTGAAGTATGTTGCAAAAACCATTGACAGACAGTTCAAGGTCATGTGTGTATAAATTATACAACAGAGGACTCAGAGCTGAACTTTGAGGAACACCTTTCCAGACGAGTCTGGGAGGTACAGGAAGAAGCGGGTGCTTAACAGATACCGTTCTACCTGTCAGCAAATTGCACATGTAATGAGACATCCTCGGCGGAATACTCAGCTGTCGAAGTTTCTGCCTGAGTACCGGAAGAAGAACACCATCATATGCAGATGCAACATCCAGAAAAACACCAACTGGTTAAAACATTGAGACTATCTATGGTACCTAACCCCTTTCTGAAACCAAACTGAGAGGGTGCTAGTATATTCCTGCTTTCCACTAACCATTCCAAACGGTTTTTCAAAAGCCGTTCAACAATTTTTGATAAAGTAGATGATAGAGCAATGGATCTATAGGAATAAGGATCGGAAGAACACTTTCCTGGTTTAAGCAAAGGAATAATAATTTGGGATTTCCATGAGTTGGGAATATTGCCTGATTGAAATATAATATTTACCAGATTTAAAAAATGGCGCTTAGCTTGTTCTCTTAATCTAGTAACAAAAGAATAAGAGACACTATCCTCTCCTGGACTAGGGTCCTTTAGATCCGTTAAGACGTTATTGAGCTCTTAACAGGAGAAAGGACAATCCATTTTCTCTGAAGATTCAACCGGCGAGGATACAAAAAGGTCATAGGATGGCACAGAAGGAGGGGCCAATTTGTCAGCAAAATCATTAAGCCAACTGGAAGGATTATTGGAGTTTGGAGAGTTGACATTGTTAAGCGATCTGCGAAATCTCTTAACGTTTGTCCACACTAGAGAGGAAGAGGAGCGGGGACTTAGGGATTCACAGAAATTGACCCAGCCAAGCTTTTATTTTTAGAAATGCATTTTCTAAACTGCGTATGAATTACTCAATAAAATTCTCCATTGACATACAGGCCGCGTATGTCACCTCGGCAGACTTTCGCCGATCGACAGAACCAGAGCATTCCTGATCCCACCAGGGATTGAACTGCATCCAATTCTGAATGGAGCGCTTTTTAGGGATATGTGAGTCAGCTGCAGATAAAATGACAGAAATAAACCTATCATAGCAAAGAACGATATTCTCCTAATTATCAGGCTCAGGAAGATTGCCCAACATATAATCCACAGAATCAGCATACTCAGACCAGTAAGCTTTTTTTAAATTATATTTAAGGGTCGAATAGGGACTAAAAGTAGGAGAGTGTGTATTATTGAGGGATAACAGAATTAGGAAGTGATCACTACCATGGGTGGTAGGAAGTACAGACCATGATAGTTGGGAAGCTAGGGAAGAAGAGGATAAGGAGAGGTCAATAGCACTCCTAGGATTCTGATTAGGATTAACCCTACGAGTCGGTGAGTGTGAGTGCTTTAACATGGCCAAACCGACAATAATTTAAACATTGNGAGATCCACATCGTCAATTATGTCTACCAACGAAGGAGAAAATCTAGTCACAGTAATAACACCCCCACATAGTGTGGTGAGTGTTAAAATCACCCAGGACCAGAACCAGCCACAGGGCTAGGAAGCGCAGAGATAATAGACTTCAGTTCAAGGAAAAGTGAAGAGGAAGGATGAGGGATATAAGCGATATTAAAAGCAAAGGAGATATTAAAAGCCTGTGAGGTGGAAGAGGAATACGGGAATAGGAAGAGGAATACGGGAATAGGAAGAGGAGTGCCGGATAAGAATTGCACTACCTCCATACCCGTCACTTCTGTCCTCCCGTAAACAAGAGCAACCTGACACCCTAAAATGGGAATCAGCAACAACCATGTCTACGAGAGGGCAACAATGGCAGGCTGAGACAGTTAAATAATATTCAGTAATTCATGCCTTTTAGGCCGGAAACTGTTACTATTCAACTGGAGGAATTTCAATGGATCCAATATTAAGGATTTTATTATAGATTTTAGTAAGGTTCTGGGCAACGTGGGACGGTAAAGGAAATTCATCAGAGGAAGAGATTATGCTCACAAGGGTCTCTGTTAAAACAACTAATAGATCCTTTCTTGTCATTGCTGAATTATTAACACCCTGATTAAGAGCACAACCATTAGGGAGGGAAGAGGAACAATTACCAGTTATTGCCTGGTGAGCTGGCCTATCATATCCCTTTGCTAAAGGAGCGCGGGGACGGGGAACACAGTCTTACGGTAAGATTTGTTAGGACCGACTGGAACACTGGAATGTGGTAACAGGGATTTATTCTTGGAAATTGGTTGGTATGAGGGGATAGGATGGGAGAACACTTCTTTAGCCATATCAGCATAAGAGCGTTGGGAAGAAGGGAAACGTGATGAGGCCTCCATGTAGGATATGCACTCCTGTGACATTAAAAGTTTAATTGACTGTTGTCTTAAAAACTCAGGGCAGTCTTTGTCAGTGGCTAAATGTTTGCTACCACAATACATACAGTTAGACTCCTCCTTGGTTATGTCACATGCATCACCAGTATGCAACTGGGAACACCTGTAACATTTAGGCTTAGACCTACACTGTGCTTTAACATGGCCAAACCGACAATAATTTAAACATTGAATGGTAGGAAACTTGTAGGGTTCTACAGGGTGGGAAGAGTGATAGGAAAAGACCCTAGCAGGCAACATCTGTCCATGGAACGTAACTACAACCGACTGTGTCGGAATCCATGTGGTTACCCCCTCACTTACATTCTTCCTATTTAATCTCCTGGCTTTCAATACTTGACCACACCCAGAGGGAAATACCAAGGACTCGACAAGTTCATCTAATGAGAAGTCAACGGGAACATATCTTACTATACACATTCTAGTGATGTTAAAGGTTGGTATAACAGCAACATATTTACATAGACTCAATAATGGGTTAGTTAAAAATAAATTCGCTGCAGTAGCATTTGAGAACTCAATGCTAATCTTATTGCCATCAATGTTTTTTTTAATACCACCATCAATGATGTCGTTAATTTTATTCTTGTGTAGAAACTGGCCAAACCTGATAGCTCTAATAGAGGTACCAGCTGCCGGGTCAGGAATTTCCCTCGACACATACACAATGAAAGGGCCTTTATCGGATTCAAGGTATGACTTAGCATTTTTGGAAAGGGAGGGGTGAGTGTAAATATTTTGAATTGAAAGAGTTGCAGTGGATGGATCGATTATGGTTTTTTTAACCATATCAACATCAGGATAAGAATCTACGCTTTGCCTTTTTCTGTTTATCTGAGATTCTATACCACCAGGATCATCCGGGAGGGTCTGGATCCATTTTAAATCCTAACCTACAATCTTAAATATATATAATAACACCAACCTAGCAAATAACAACACAAACACTTACTAAAACCAAACACGTTGTTAATATAGAACCTCTAAAAACTTAAACTTTTCCACTTAAAACAATAAACAACATTAAATTAAATACAATCCTCAATGACACGTGTGTCAACCAAAACAAACATTTAAACATTTTTTTAATCATCTGTAAATATTTTTTCTTGTAACAAACATTTCAATAATATCAAATGCTTAATGTTGTATTGAAACTCTCGTAGAGTAACAAGTTTATTAGATACAGATACAAGACAATGATACCTACATAACATATTGAAATTTATTTCAATACGTTCCTAATACATATCAATATGTATACAGTTCTATCTATTCTATCAATCCTTGCTTAGGTATAATAAAATCCTAACGGATCGATGTCTGTACATGAAAGATAAATAAGAAAAAAGTTATTGGTGGCATTTGATAACGTGATAAAACCAAAATGATTTAAAATTTTTATGCTGCATTTTTTATGAATGTATATTAGTAAATAAATAAGTATGTAAATCAAGCGGGCGAAGCCAATCGCTAGTTTTAAGTAAGTATTAAATAAACAAGAAATACTAAACTACAACACAAGATACGAAATTCAATTTGAACATATACGACTCTACACAGCTGTAGGTATTCTACAGTCTCCACCTCCACCTCCAGTACGTAAACCATCACATTTCCGATCCTGAACGATGGTTTAGGGTGATACTTGGTTATTTCCCGAGGGCACTATAAACACAATGCCGCACGGGGATTCCTAACGAATGCACTTCAAGAGCTACGTGCAATCAAAACCGACTTTCCAGAAAGCTTACTACACTATTTCAAAGGTGAACGAAGTATGCACGTTTTATGTGTTTATTGAATAAGTATCGTTAATTAGTATGCAGGGGTTTTACTGGAAAGTATTTGCTAATTGCAAGTATAGTACTTACGTATATAAGTATTGTTGTGTATTTATGTTTTATGTTATATTAAAATAGGCATAATTTTCACATGGTTTCCTTTTTCAATTATTAAGTAAAATATGTTTTTTAATAAAAACTATTCATTCCGATGATATAGATAAGTATGTACAATCAATGATATAAAAATATAATGAATTTTGTGTATTATATAGATATAAATGCCAGATAATATAAAACTACTTTGCTACACGAATAATTAAAACTTTAGTAAAATTGTGAAATTTACAATTAAAAACGTAATATTAAACAACTTCTTATTACGGGAAATCTTGTAAATTGGAATTGGATCACATTTTTTTATAAGACATACGCACATATGTGCAATCATATCTCACTTGTGTTCCCTCAAGTGAGATATGATTGTACATATGATCGCGCATCAACACATGATATTGAGATTGAGATTATTCTCAGTTATTTATATACTTGTTTGGCGACTACTTGATCTTTAAAAATATATATGTAAATATTTTTAACAGTTAACCCTTATTCTTCTTTACAGTTAAACCTTGTAATAAATATGTGATTACTAAAAATTTTCACTTAAATCGACAAAAATCTTCTTTAGTTATCTACAACAAATGACCTATTTAAAAGACTTAACTCTAGTCGGGATAGAATTTGCTTAAAACGGCGCTTTTTTCTTTAACACCTGAGTTACTTAACTTTTTCTTACTCATAGCCACTATTTTATAGGTACCACTTTTTTAAAAAGTTGTACCTATAAAATAGTGGCTTTAGTACATTTTAAAAAGTTAACGTAATTATTTTAAATGTTTTTAGGTTGTTTAAATGTGTTTCATTGCAGAAATCTCTAATTGAAAAATTAAAGAAAATATTAAAAATGTCGTATTTGCTCATTGCAGGCACTCACGATAAATAAGGTGTACTTACAGTCGTACGTAATGAATGAATTATGAGGTCAAGAGCAGATTCTCGGATTGGCATACATTTATAAATTACTTTTTATATATAATTTTAACCATAATGTGTTATACGCCCATTATAATAAAATTATTAAGTGTATAAAGTATTTATTTAATTGGATATACAAATAAAAAAAGATCATAAAGTTTCCAACGATATTATTAAAAATGTTATAATAGTTAATAATTAATGAAATTATTTTAATAAATTAGTTAAAAGAATAGTGCTACGAAAAGCCACAGCTTAACAAAGTGATAGCCTATTGAAGCAGTATCCTCAGTCTTCTATGAGGACGTTGACATAAAAAATATATTTCTACCTATCCCTTTTACTCCTGCATCTACACTCTTCCGTAAATCGAAATCAAAGCTCGTCGGGATTGAAACGCACTGAAGTTGTCTCGATGTCGTGAAGCTAGCTGCGGAACGAGAAACGTTCCGAACAGATATCACAACTGTGACTTTTGCTATGGAAGAGAATTATAAAAAAAATGCTTTAATAAAAATATAAATTCAATAATATCTTCTGTGCTTGTAAAACTATACTTAAAAAACTTATTTAAAACATGAAATAACTACGCGATCTAATTATATTAGAGGTTATTTCCGCAAAGTGACAGCAATCGACTAAGCAATGTGACTGTGAATAGAGCAAGCGTTTTGAACTCGCAGAGTAAAGACTTCACAATCACGTATGTGCGGAACGTACCTGCATATGGCGGACGCTCAGTTTGTGTTTATGTCAATAAGAAACTGATTTTCATTTACGCGGGTGAAGATTAATTAAAATTATAAAACTATTATGTGCAAGTGGAACCTGTGAGTTGTGTGTGTTTTTTGTGATAATGTTTTACGTCACTGGACTTGAGAGCAACTTCATATCTTCAGTGGATTTGTAAGGGTATGTAGTTTGTATGTTTCTTTATATATTTAGTAAAAGATTGATAAGTTTCACTTAGAAGGGCTTGGTTTTGAACGTCCAATTTGAGATATATCTATCGAACGCTTAAATATTGCACATGTTATAGGTGAACTGCTAGAAAAAGCTCAGGTCAATTGACCCTTTTCTCGTACTTTATTGCCAGATGATAAGTTTTTGATAGTTATTACTGTTTAACGGCTATTATTATTGTGAAAACATATATATTGAATAAAAATATTTACATAATTCAACGTTTAACACTGTTAATATTGAATTTTATTGTTTGTTATGAGCTTATACGACATACACTTGCCGATTTTGACTTCCGTGACTGACATTCTTAACTTGTAATTTGATTTTAAACTTAAACTATCGAACACATTCATCGAATGTTATATCGAAACAAAAATAATTGTTTTGAGTTATTCTTTGAGATTTAAAGATCTTATTGACTAAAGGGCAAATATGTAAATATTTATAAGCAAAAATTGATAATATCTTTAATAATTAATATGAGAATCTCATGTTTATTTATTTTGAAAGTAATTTTAAATGTTATACAATTGTAGTAGTGCTAAAATACGCCATTTCCCAACTTCATAATGCGGTGTTGAGTTCCGACATTTGACATGTAGTGTCTTGAAAAATTGGGTTTTAGGTGAATAGAGTCTTAACATTAGGTTTCGGTTAAGTTATGTAGCTACGTACCTACCTTGCTATATGGGGGATATAGCAAGAAGCTAAAAGAAACAATCAGAACTATTAATCAACCTAGATAAGTATTCGTTTATGAAAACAAACATTTATATCTTTTTTATTTACATAAGGCACTGGAAGCTGCCAGCATGTTTATGAAACACATGTGTATCATATCTTTGTCTTGTGAATCATAAACCATATGTGGTTACTGATTTATTATCTACTTTTAATATTTAATTTCAAATTAAGAGTTGTTCTGGATATCTTTATTATTAAGGTGAAATTAATGGCATTCTTTAAAGTTCTGTCATCAGCTAATGCTGTTGTATATATCTAGTAGAGTTATTTTTATTTATTAATGAATAGTAGTAAGTCTACTAGGTATTTTCAATTATAAAAAGTTATTAATAAATATCTCTATGTTAAAATTTGTATAAGTTAATGTAAAATCTGGCATCCTCACAGGTAAACATTTTGTGTACAACATGATGTGTTACAGTAATAGTGCAAACAAAAAATTGTAGCCTAGATATATACATTTTATACACTTGTTATTACCTTTAGTAACTTTAGCAAACATATGTTTAATTCATAAAAGTTTTAAAACTACTTAACATAATTTATATTTACTAAAGAATTACTTAACCAATTCCCATGTATGATGTGTGATGGATAGATTATTAATACACTTATATCTTAAAAAAATACTTGATTTCCAAATATATATATATATATACCTACATTAGATTGTATTAAAATTATATTATTCTTTACACTAGTTTCACTATCATGTCATATCAGTTTTAAATGGACATAGAACTATACCCTTATATTGATACATAAAATTATGCTCTTAAGTGATACATTGTTGACCAAACATGATATTTTGTCATATATAAAACAGTAGTTTTTCATTTTATTAACTTCTTTTGATGAAATTTTTAAAGCGCTAAGTCATATTAAAAAAATATTCAATTTATCACCTAGATCAGATACTATTAAATAAATGATAACCTTTTCAACTAGTTTAACTATAATACAGCTATAAATGGACATAGAACTGTGATGCCCTTATATTGATAACATAGTTGACCTAACAAGAAATATCATCATATATAGAAATAGTAGTTTTTGATTTTATAAGCTCCTTTTGATGATATTTTATAGCACAGCCAGACAATATGCAGGGAGAAATTTATCACTTAAACCAGATTGTATTAAATGTTTGATGTCCCTTAAACCAGTTTCACTATGATACAGCTATAAATGGACATAGAACTATGCCCTTACATTGATACATAGTTGACAGAACAAGATATGTTTTCATATATGGAAATAGTTGTTTTTATGTCAACTTAATTCCATAACAGTTTTTAGATCAATGATATACTATATAATTGTCAGTTACAAATAAAATAAAAGCATTTTGATATTTCAAAGAAGTAGATATATATTTTGCGCATAGATATTATTGTGCGGAGAGTCACAGCAACTAACAGTAAGGGCAATGATTGTGGGTTCATTTTCCATTCAGTGAATGAATTATTTTTATTTTGTCATTATATTAAAAAGACAGAACATGGTATTGAGCTCTGCTACTAAACTCAAAGTTTTAAAAATTTAGGAGTGCCTGCGGATCTCAGAGTATCCTGATACTAAGTTGTCTCTTCTTACCCTGCTATATGAGTAAAAATAATACAGGTGCCTTAAAAGTATTTTAGAATATATAGTTTATAAATACAGATCATATCCTAATAAATAAATATAAAGATATTACAGTTGTATATGCTATTGTCTCTATTTTCATATACCTATAAATATTCTTTATAAACAATGCTATGAATAACTTTACATATAAAAATATACTTCTAATTGTTTTATTTGTATCTTTATTTTTATATGAATATATCTAGTACAATAATACTTGTGCTATATTTTTAATTGGACTGAAATTGAATACAAAATTTGTATTTGTAAAATATTTTATTGTTAATTGAATATTGCCTTGAGACAGAATAACTTTAAAAATTATAACAATATTTTCAATAATAAAAATTATTCTATAATAATACACAAAAAATTGTTAGAGGCCAATGGGTACAGTGCACAATATTTAACTGGAAATATAATGATTTTGGCTTTGATTCTCTCTGTCAGACCAATCTTTAATTGAAATGGCATTCATATGTAACATTATTTAACAAAAAATTAAACTGAGGCCGTCGTATGACTAGGGCTAGACGTTTGTGCCCCTGCGCCCGACCGGTTGTGGGTTCAATTCACTTGTGGAAATGAAATATTTTAATATTTTCATTTTCACGAGTGGGTCTTCGCTCTGGTAAGCAGGCAAAGGGCAGCGTTGATTTCCGCCACTCAATGCTTCAAGATTTGCCGAAAAGTAAGGAGTGTCTTAACACTAGGATTCCTCTATCTGTTATGTAAGGGATATAGCATGAAAAAATTTTTTTTGATCGCCAACTCTATGAAATGCTGCCCTTATAAGGTTTTTATAATTATTGACGACTCGTAGCCCGTAACTTCTTTGACCTGGAATATAAAAAGGAAATTCTGCTTTTCTCTATTTTGTAAATTTCGGCAAATCCTACAATGCGTAGGTGAGCACTGAGACAGGATTTGCCATAAACAATCTAGGTACCTACCAAAATTTCAACTCTTCATTTTTTACTCTCTGCAGTCTTGGTTTCTTTTTGGTTCAAGGGACTTTATCGTCGTTACAAGGGACGTATGTATTACAAAAATAATTCTTAAGAATGGACATACTTAACTTATTTCGTAACTTTTGTCAAGTTTCAGAATGCACTTCATAATATGTGAATATATAAGACTGAAACTATGCTTTAAATAATTATATTTATAATTAAGCTGTAACTTTAAATCTTATTAGCAATGTAATTTTACTTATTTTCCATGCAACTGTAAAAGTATGGGGGTCAAGGGTCATATAGCGATAGCGACATTTCGTTCCACACGCTGCATTTTTATTAATAGCTTGTAGGTGTAACGTATTTTTTTTATTATTGTAATTTGTTTTTTTTTCTTATGAGATACTGTCAATACTGGAATCGTATAATATGATTATACAATTATAACCTAATATTTATAAGTCTATATAAAATAAAACAAAAAAATAAATAAGAAGTCAAAGCAAAGGTAAAACGCGGCGTTGAGTTCTGACACTCAAAACATAATGCTTCGAAAATTCGGCGGAAAGTGAAGAACAGTGTGTCTTAACACTAGTTTCCCTCTGCCTACTCTGCTACATAGAGGATGCGTTGTGAAGCTGAAAAAGAAAGAAATACATAGAAATGATCGCGTAGAAATTTGTCACCAATTAGAAGGTAACCCCCAACCGCCGAGCCAGAGTTATAAACCATTAAACCAACTACGTCAAATATATCAAATAGATAAACCTTCTAAATATCCGTTTATTTATACATTAATCATACCAATATTGCGAAAATAGATCTAAGCATATTTGAATTTATGAGGTCTGAACTGAAAGGAAACCAACTTGTTATAGCGTAAAAGCATAGGATGTGTCGCGCCCGCCGACTCACAAGTGGAGCATTAACTCTCATATCCTTTTCCTTAAGTTGGGAGGAAGGCTTTTGCTCGACACTGCCGCTTAATAAACTGAAACTACTATTATATGTGATATCGTTTATCTAATAATTTACTGACGGGGGTATATTATATACTAGCGACGCCTTCGCGGCTTCGCCCGCTTGTACTACAAAAATATTTATTTCGTGGTAATATTATTATCATAATAAAGACAAATATCAGTATAAGTACAGGAAACTAAAGTTTCAGTAAATTTAATAAGACTCTTATTTTGTAGCAATATTGTTGCATGCAAAGCTTTATATTGACATTTTTTTTTTTATGAATTGATTGAAATTAAAGAAACACTATGGTATGGTTCTTTAAATCTGGCGTTCCGAGCGTGCCAGTTGAGCACATATCACTTCGCCAATGTCACGTTGTATGGAGAAGACAAGAAACACTAAATGTTAGTGAAAATACAATAGTGAAAACTGCATTTCAATCGGTTAAACTGTTTCTGAGATTAGCGTACACAAATGCACAGACAACATATTTGATTGGTTCTATAGGCTATGTTCCCTTTGTTTAAGTTGCTTTGCTGCCTGCTACATTCGGTATTGCAAATCATCTATGCAAAGCATAAAATTAATAAAAAAAAAAAAAAATCATACAATACCTATTCGTTAGAGGTATTATAATTATAATATCCGAGATATTCTATGGAGTAACGAAATAGTACAGACTGCCTGTAATCAATAGATTAACCCTATATATTGTATTTCTTTGTATTTCTTTTTTAATCTTCATATGTACTGATATCGCATGTTGCGAATTAAGCACAGAAATAAATTGATAAATTACTCGTCATTCCTTTTCCGAGCGTTGCGTGTTGTTAGGAAAGATCTTAGTCTCACCTCATTTTATTAAATCCTTTAGATTAATATTCTAAGTTCAGCCAGACAAAACATGCAGATAGAAATTACTTCATTCTTCCCGTGTAGTGTCATTTTCTTCTTCCCGTCTGATTCATTTTAAAAGATGTGTATAAAGCAAACGGCATTTTCAAACATGACTCAGGAGAAAATCTATAATATGGGTAAAACGGACAGGGAATGAAATGGCCATTATAACGTAGAAACTGGAACGAACTGAGAACTACTTCTTTAGTTGTACGTAAAAAATTAGGGTTTAAATTGAAAACTCCTTGTTGAGTTTCTAAAGTTTGTTCTTTCCAAATCTTGTATGCTATTGTATTATTTGGTGATGCTGTTTAAAAGCCATATATGGTTATATAATATTAAAATAAATATTATAACATATTATTATTTTTAAATTAATAACTTTGTGTCGCAGGTTATCCTAAAATATAAATAAATAATTTTAAACACATGATGTGTCTGTTTCGATTAAAATTGTATACATATTACAAAGGTTCAAGATATATGTGTTATATGATGAATCTACGACCATGGAACATGTGCACTAAGTGCAGATAGAACGTAAAACTTAAAGCTCAATTAAGTGTACTTACATAAAAACTGAGTAAGTTGACTTTCCAAGATGGGATGAAAGCATGTGACCCATTTAATGAATTTTCAGTTTTTTAACTTATTACTTTGAACATTATACTTTTTAAAATAATTATAAATGACGTCGTTGCCTCTTGCAAGATTGTTTAGAAAAACCATTAAAACGCTGCGAATTGCTTTCATTGTGTTGCACCAGCGTAAAATACCCTGTACTATAACCCAATTACTCGGTGGCTTATTAAAGTGGCTTCCGTTTATTATGTACATAGTTCGTCTGATGGGAATTTAGTAGCTTGGTTAAATTTAATAGTTTCTTGTTGTAAAGTGACACAGCGGCTCGTTCATTATATATGGATGGATGGACTATCTGCTCGGTTGACGTAAAATACTATCAGTAGTAGGTACTTTTTACTTGTAAACAGTTAAAGGTCGGTATGTAATTAGTATTCATATTATTAATAATTATCGTTTCTCGAACGTTACGTCTACTTAATATGAGTTGCTTCTTATTAGCTTTGTGTAAAGACGCTTCTATTAAACTCTTTTCAGTTATCCCTGTTCAACGGCAATTTATTTCAATATTTGTAACTTAATACATATTTCAATTGCTTTTCATATTCATATATTTTTTATAGAGAATTTATTATAATAACTACTTTTATATTATTTTTCTCAGTTTTACTACTACTTATAAAAAATATTCTATTATATATAAGTTTTTTAAAATTATTACGCTACTTGAGTTACGTTTAAACAAATATAAATTAAGTTTCATTTAAATATAATCAGTCAATAAATGTAGGTTAATTCAATGTCCACACTACAAGGATTTCCAATGCTAATTTATTATTAATCCGTAAGGCCTCGTCATTAAGGTTAAAAAAATATGAAGTTGTCTTTTAGCACTTAAATCAAATATTATGTCTTTTTCAACTGTTTTTTTTTGTTTCATCTGGATATATATCTGGGCGAAAGACTATTTCTTAAATTTAGCTTTCTTATTTAGGAGGTCAGAGTAGTAGTCTGTATCCAAGTGTAGGTCTAAATTTTGAAATACGAAATATTATGAGTAATGTAAGAGAATCTGGCAAAGGCTCTTTTAACTCACGGACTGTCTGTTTAACTTGAAAAATTAGATCCGAATCCGATGACAATACACTATTTTCTCAGAATAAGACTAATGTCCGTGCCAGACTAGTAAGTACAACGGGAAAATTTTACTTCTTATTTATTTTAGATCTTTGTCTACTATTATAAATTTATTAGATGCCTACGAGTTGTGTTACTTGTTCAACAGATAATATTAAATAGTTTATAATTTATTTATACTTAGACATAAAATAAAAACATATTAACATGATTTTAATGATTTTTACTACTACTATAATCAATAAATTATAATCTCAGTGCAAAGTTTTATATTTGACTACGTATGGCATAACTAAATGTAGTTCTCTTCAGCTAATATGTTTATTAAAGTTTATGTTTTAGTTGAGTCGGTTGAAGCTAGCAAGTAAATATGTAACTGTGATAGTTGCTCGCCAAAGTTTCATACTAGTAGGTATGAGCTTCAATACTTGTTAGATGTCGCTCTTGATTTAATTTCTTGTACTGTTTAGTTAAAGAATTTGTAGTTGCTTAAAATATTCAATTTGGTGTAAACCTCACCTCAGGATCCGATGGATATTGGCAAAGATCTTTTGAAGATTTTGTTACACAAATGCTTAAGATAGAGTCAGAGAGCCATGAAAATATTTATAAAAAAAAGTTGGAGTAACATTTTAGGTATATTCTCAGTTTATTCAAGTAAGATGTTTGGTTAGTTATGGCTTTGGAACGTGCCAGATAAACGCTCTTCGACACTGATCATTGCAATAATGTCACGTTGAATAGAGATGACATGATGATCGCTATAGAATCTTATTATTCATACCAGAGATAGAATTAAGTCAAAAGTATTAATTTAATAGAAGAAATGAGAACAGAAAAATACGTTAAGCCTTTATGCTGTTTTGAGCATTACTAAAAGCTAAAGCTAACATATGTAAATAGTCATCGTCAAAAACTTCCTCACAAAATGAACATTCAAATTAATCTCATGCGCTCTTTTAGTTTAGTACCGTTGTACTACGAATGTAATCTTGCTGCAACATTGTTGTAAAAACGGCACAATAACACATTTAGAATTGTGCAATTGCATACTTAACGTAAATATTTATTTAATTTCTGTTACAGAGATATCTTCACTTCAAATGTACCTATATTGTCATGTTTGTTATTACATTTCATTTTAGAAAACTTATGAAGCTATCATACATGTACACTATAGGGATAACGCGTAAAAGGCTGAAAAAATATCTTTAATTTTAATTGTACATTGCGCAAATATTATTGAATTATATATATTTGTTGAAGTATATATATTTGGAGAAGAAACAACATAGCATTCCATGGTTTCATCGTTCGGATGTCTATCGTGTTGCAGGATGAGAAGCTCAGAGCAATGCCAGGAACTTACGACCGAAGTGTAGGCTTACTTTACTCCTCTCTCTATCGACACCAAATTCTAAGTACGTTCCAATAATGTTTTTTTGGTAGTTCTAAATAAGATCCAAGCTCTGTAATCAAACTATAGAGACATTTTGCACTTATTATAATCGTGACCCGTTTCTTGTAAAATATCCGACGAAAAATGATGACACATTTTTATATAAGCTTATGTACCTATTTGTCAAAACATACTAAGAGTTGTTTCATGGATATTATTATGACATTACTTAATGTGTGATTAGCGTTATCGTTCAAACTGTATCTAACATAAGCTTTAACTTAACGTCACGGACGAGGAAGTTGCGACACGCGATTTTTTATTAGATTGAATTATTTAAGCTTTTTGGCTTATATTGTAATCGAGAGGATATAACAGCTTTAGATTATATTATATACAGGAAGCTTCTGCTGCTACTGGATTCTTTCATGCAAATTTAACGTTTTGGTTGATGTTAACTCCTATGAATATTTAATAGGATTATTTTTTTTATTGGTTTCTTTTTTATAATTACCTGGCAAAAGAGGTTGTAACTGTACCGCCTTGTTATAAAACTCAGAGTAATTTGGAAATTAAACGTAGGTAGCCAATATCTACTTAGGCAAATAACGTAATTTTATTATTTCATGTAACTATATAAATATCAATGCTGATTAAGAAATCTATCAAAGTTCAACCCATTCGGTCGGGTCGGGTCGAAATTGGGTGTGTCACAAACTTCCTTTTCCAGGCTTTTTCAAAATTCGGTCACAAACTTGTGTAATGGGATTTTAAACTTTATGAAGACTACTCCTTACATTACGGATAGATTCTCGTCTAATAAGTTTTAGATTAAATTTAACTTTGCGTGTCCTTAGTTTCTCTTAGTGAATTCATTAATTGTATGAAGAGATGTTACATTTTTTATTATGCGATACTTTGTTTATAAAATAAATAAAATCAAAGGCCATTTTACATTCTAAGCTAATATGTTTCATGTGTAATGAGAATTGAGAGGGTGACTTTAAATTAAAATTTTTATGTGTCTTGAGACCATATGATGGGCTGTTGACCTCATTGCCTTATTTTAATTTATCCAAAAGAAACTAAATGACATAATTCAAAGTCACACTTTTCTTAACTGTTTTCGTATGTTATTACCTGAACCGTTATTTTTATTCATTGTTATGTATTATGTTATATAATAACTTCTTTAAAATAATCTATATAAGAAGAAGATTTTACTTCTTTCTCTTCAGTGTCACGCTATAACAGGATAGGTAGAGTGGGCCTAGTGTAAAAACACTCCGTCCCTCCGTTTCAGTCTCATATTCAAGATACTGCGTGTCGTGTGGTGGAAATCAAAGCCGCTATTTGATTTGTTACCAGAACTCTCTCTCTGGATAATTCCTTCCACCAGGTAGAAATCGAATTCATGATGCCTTTGGTTGGTTCCTATTCAGTGGGTATATGGTTTTGAATAAAGTTCATATCATTTTTGTAGGAAAATTTTCTGTATTAATTAATTATTATGTATGAACCAGAGACAAAGCGGAATAGAAATACTGATTTTTTTTTATAATGATTACTGAATATTTTTGAACGCGTAATTCTTTTAAGAATTTCTTTAATTTCCCATAGGGAAGAAAATCTTTTCATTTTTTTTACAGTGCTTCAGATTCTTTCTTAAGATTGCCCCAGTCACCTTTCTTTTGAAATATAAATATTAATGCCACATATTTAAGACAAAATATAGATATAAAAATAATTTATATATAACGCTACAAAACACAAACTACAAAAGATATTCTTGATAGCAAAGAAACACAAAGCAAAAACTGGCAACCAAAGTAATTCGAAGCGTTCTGTAACACAGTTCTCACAAAGATCGCGAGCACATGTTACCCTATTTAGTATTATATCCGAGCTATTAGGAAACGTCACAAACATCTATCTAGAGGCTGAATCTAGCGCATCTCGGTAATCCCGCAATGGGCCGAGAGCTCGGCTCGGAACAAAGATAAACGGTATATTTTCCTTTGATCTAAAAAAACACTCTTTAAAGGATAAAGGTATTAAGTGCAGGATTTTACGGTTATAGTTTGCACGTGATTATTCGGTGTTAGGTGCATCGTTTCGTTTATGTATCGCGTTTATAAAAAGAAGATATAATCCGGTTAGGTTCATGCTTAAAGGAATGTAACAAAAAAGGAAACTGCATGGATGTGTTGTTCTGACTACGTTTTATGTTTAAAAAGGCAACTGTTAAATAATACGTTAACCTATTATTATATTTAGTTAGTTACTTTCTTTGCCAGACCAGTTGTGGCGAAGGGGCAAAAAGTTTTAATGTAAACGCAAGAGGTTGTGAGTTCAATTCCCAGTTGAGATCCGCCCCTCAACACCCAATCCCTCCAGAATTCGGTGGAAAGTACGGAGCGGAGTATCTTTATACTTCCTCTGCCTAAGCTGTTCCATGCGTAATACGTCGTGAAGCTAAAAAAACTTTCTCCTGATCTTTATACTTATTTATGCTTCGCTGCCAAAAAACAATAGAAATAAAAGCATTTAAGTAATGGCAACAGTTAATTGTTAATTTATCACAGGATGTTATATGGCGTGGATTGGCTATAGGCACAATTTCTATGCTTTTAATATTATACCGTTGGTTCCAAAGCAATAGGTACTAATTGAACTGATTTCTTTTAAAGGTTGCGTGTCTTTCATACACAAGACGTAAACACAAATAAAGGTGAAGTTTGAAACTTGATATTTGTGGACCTGCAACGTTCACTTACTTAGTTTTAAAATTTGCAACTTCAACGTTGAATATGTAAGCTATGTTATTAAAACAGGTAACAAGCTGTTATTACCCATATATTATAACTTTAGATACTTAAAATATTATTTTTAATGTGTTGTGTGAGCCTGATAGTATAATTACTTACGTGCTATATATTGATGGTATCACGGACGGTGCTGTTAAAATATGTCAGACCGGTAAAATGATAATGGATTTAAATCTCATTTGGTATTTTATATTTAAAATAAATGGTTATCAGAATCTTTTTGTTTAACTTATAATGTCTGTTAGAGTCAACCACAGTCGGATTAGTAAAAATGTTATGAGAAGATAAAGATGATATGAGAGCAAATTAGTTAAAAAAATAGTAATTGAGCGGCCATTTTATGATTGTTTTCTCGACAATGTTTTTAAAGGTTAAATGAGGTATCCTCATTAGCCTTTAACCTTTATTCTTGCATATTTTTTTTATGCAATTCTTACTGCAGTCGTTCTTATGTAAATCATCTGAATAAATATAAAGTATCTGAGGACGATCTTCGTCACTTCTACTACAACTTTACACACCTGCGCTACACTACTTAGGTATTAAATAGATATTATGTTTTCGAACTTCTTAGTCCGCTGTTGTTTCACGATGTTGAAGTTTAATCTACATTTATAGTTGAAAGACAGTAAAAGACTTCAATTTATATTGCACATGCAAGAAGTTACATGAGAAATGAACACACGACCTTTGACTTAACAGTTCTGCCCATACGCCACTGACGACGCAATGTGCTTTCGTAATATGTGAAAGAGGCATTTAACAGACATTTCGTGCCATCTGAAACCATAATTATTGTTTTTGTGAAACCGAAAACAAAATACGAATAAAAGTAGGTGCAAAAATTGCAGAACTTTTAGCAAAATTTAACTGTAAACGTACAATTTTTGTTACAAAACGACCCATGCCAACTAATTAAAACAATTTTTCCAAAGGGACATCCGAAGTGCAAAGTTTTATATTGTATACGTAAATATCCACAATGTACACATACGTTCGTCTGGATTTTTCAAATACACTCGTCTAACAGCGCCTAGGGGAATAATATGGCGCCCACGTGAAATGGGGACCGGGGTACCTTAAATCGACGCGTTGAGGGAAACCCTGGCACAATGCAGACAGAAGTGATTTTACGTCAAGTTTTCATTTACAGCCCTTTCGCTGGAGGGAAGCTTTGCCAAAATAATGACTTACAAGTGCGGCCGTGATTCCGACACGTTATTTTTGTCAACACTTACTTTGTTTTTGTAGGGCAATTGTAAAACATGATTGCTGTTGAAAATGTGCTTTAGATTTGAATATATATGTATGTATATACGACGATTGCTTACAGTGCCAATAAATTATTTATACCATCCTGTTTTATGTAATGTAAAACATAAAGTAAGAGCTAACAATAATGGAAACCATATGGTGGTACATAATTATAGACCACATGCTTATGGTGAATAAAGAAAAAAAATCTATTTTTAGGGTTCTGTACCTCTTGAAGAAAAAAGGACTCCTATTAGAGTAACTTTTTATCTCAGGAACGCTTGGATATTTGTACGGAACCCTTGTTGGGCAAGCGCGACTCGCGCTAAAAATAAGTTGTTTGCAAATAAACATTGTTACTTGGTTCACAAACGGTCCCACGTTTCTGATGGTTGTAAATTTATTAACGTCTCAGTACTTTTTTCCTAATGGCAACATATTATAATATTTTTTGCATATTTGCTCATTTGTTTAATAAATTCGGATTATCACAACAACCTTTGCCGCCAAATGTGTGATGATGATTAATTCATACAGACAACATCGTATGGAAAAATATTAGCCAAAATATAAAATAAAAATCCCTTTTTGTTGGACCATTGTGTTGTGCAAACAAAGAAACCAATTACAGAATTTTATTTGTTTACGCCCCACAATTAAGAATGGATTTTAATGAGCTTTCAGCGTCAGCTAATTCTTTGTAAGCTTAGAAGTTAATTTTCATCCTGATTTTCGCCTTGCGTTTTGATGTCAGTTTCACTAAATTCTTGCTAAGGAATTACTTGATGATTAGATTGTTTGTTGATAGTTGCTGCTATATCCGTTGTTGATTTTCCATAAAAATATTAATATTAAATAAAATTAACCCTTTAAATTATTTTCATAATTGAATGGTCGTAGCCAAAGTAAACAAAAAATATTTATCATTTTTATTGTAAGTGTAAAATTGTATGAAACTTATCTTTACTCGGACTAGGAAAGGAAATGTTTAAAAGATGTCCAAAAGCGGTCACACGGATTTTGATCCATTTATGTTTCATATTACACAAAGAATATATTTTAAAATAGAAATTGAAAATCTTGATGTATTTTGTTTTAGAAATTAAAGTTTCAACAATCCGTCTCGCCTTGCCCCTTTGTACTCACATACATTAGTAAATCTTTTATCGCAGTACAAATGGACGTTTTCGTATCAATGTCCTTTAGTATTCTTTGTTGGCAAGTAAGAGATATCGTCTAGTCTCACTCTCGTTAGGTTTTCAAAGGTCATTGACCCTGCAAACCTTTTTGTCATGCTACTATAGATGTTCAGTCAGCCGCTGATACTGTTCCACATAGCCGTTATAGTCATATTGCTTGGTTTAGCAATAAAACGTTATTTATAGAATAATAGAACGAAAGTTGATTTTTTTTTGAGTTAGGTAATTGGTACTATTTATGCGAGATTGGTAATCGAGAAATATATCAAATTTACAGCGTTCCATATAATATGTCTTTTAAAAATATAGTAAGTCAATATTTTTATGTAAATATCAAATATTTATTTTCTTAAGTAGGATTCGAATCCATAACTAGTCGTGCTTAAAGTCGCACGCTTGTGCCCTTGCACCACGAGTGGCGATCGCTGTATTGAATACATTATTTTTTGGTTTATAAGTTATTTTATGCTCACTAGTTCATGTGCTTACTGAAATTAAAACATGTGTATTATAAGCATCCATCATCCTATAAGTACTCTTTAAGTAGTTGAAAGAAGAGTGGGTTTGATAGAGACTAGAGGGGGAGTATGGTGCTTTATCAAAGTGTCATGAAGATAACGTTAATTATTAAAATGAATTATACTTAAAATAATGTTTTTTTTTATACCCACTACTCATTAGGCGAGGCTGTCGTGACGCAGTGGCACAGCGTGTGTAATGTAAACGATGCCGTTGTAGGTTTGATTGATTCCTACTCGAGGAAATGAACATTTAATATTTTTCTTTCTCTGGTAACCAGACAAACCACAGGGTTGAGTTCTGTCTTTTAACACGCAATATCTCGAAAGTTCTTGAGAAAAAAATATTATCACTTAATAGAAAATACTGTGATTGGTCTAATTTATTACAAAAAAAGCATTGTAACATACCACAAGTAAATTAATATCAATGATAATTTGTTGTTGTCACTGCATTATATATAGAGTTACACAGATAAATCTGCATTAAAATATGTATTTATAGGGCACCAAGTGTCTATTTACGGGATGCAGGGTAAAGCTGAAAAAAAAAATTAGTAGGGCATTATTATAAAAATATTTTTTAACTATTTTATTTTTTATTAATACAAAAAGCTTAAGTATATGACATTTATATTCATAATGTTTAAATTGAAAAGAACATGTTATATTTATGGCACCAAGTTTAGCTTAGAAATAAGTTAAAAAGAAACAAAATTAATTTTTTTTTTCTTAATATTGTAATATATTTCAGACATTCAAATATATCACATATTAATAACATTGTAATTTCTGTTGGTGCAAAAAAATCAGCAAAAAATTGCATGTTTATTGCAATAAAAAATTACCGATTACAAGTTTTATTACAAATAGACATACTGTAGTTATTTACATGTATAGAGATATGAACAATGACCTATTTACCAGATACCTATCTAAATAATGAAATGGTTGCTACCATATTGTGCTTTAAAAGATATCTTTTTTTAGGGTGTGCAAACAAACCTTTGATCAAAAAACAAAAACCCGGACCAAGCCTCCTGTGTAGTCCAGCTTTTGTTTTCGATGACAATGACGCTTGCCTTTGAGGGTGCTTTTTCTTAAAAATAATATACTTTTTTTTTCATTTCAGACATTTAGTTACTAACGGAGCGACGGGCTGAAGATGAATTTCAAGATATCACCCGTAAGTATATAGTTTTTAATTTATTATTACGATTTTTTTAAAATAAATAAAGTAAAATTAATTTTAAAATTAAACTACGCATCACAACCGATTTTTCATATAAACTTACAGTGACATCTGTTATGAAAAAAGTGTAATACGTTCGAAATACCAACAGGACAGTGTAGTTAACGCAAATGTTCCTAGATGGCATTGCTTTAGAAAGTTTCTAGAAAACGCGGTAGATGGCG